>SJYO01033645.1:5071723-5094916 GCA_006410555.1 Capra ibex
AAAAAAAAAAAAAAAAAAAAACACCGAAGGAACCACCGAGTCTGACATTTCGGAGACGGACGTTACGTCCTCTGGCCCCAAGGTCCCCAGATCTTTTAGGGGACCTTTTCCGTTACCCTGGGGTGACGTCATGAGAACGGACCTTTTAGGGTACCTACTTCCTCAGACCATCCACATCAGGTACCCCAGTGTTTCTCAGTCTGTCCTGACTCACTGAAGTGAAAGAAAGATAAAAATAGACTAATAAATGGTAGAATTTAATGATGTTTCACGAAAGTGCACGGGTATAGAGCCGACGAGGAACTCCAGTCTCTACAGAAACGAACACTGTTCTGATCCGTAGGTCTTCCACGAGTAATTTAGGAGATACTGAAGTACCTGTAAAGGAGAGTTTAAGGAGAAATATCGGGGAGGAAGATGAAGACAGAGAATGATAAACTATAGGAAGGGTTTACAGAAAAAAAGAAGGGGATGTTTCTGTGAGGTGCAGAATCCCCTTACCCTACGTGTTTGTTCCTGTAGATAACCTAAAAAGGGGGAGTATAAGGATTAACGAGTGAAAAGGAAATTCTTCCATCTCTTGGGGAACCAAAAGTTCAAAGGTCTATAAGTGTATATCATAAACAGAAAATCGGGGAGGGGTGTGGGTTGTTCCCCAATCATAACATGTCGTGAACAGTGTCAAGATTGCGTCATCTTTTTCACTGAGACAGGAGTGTAAAAATCGATCGAGAGGGGGTGTGTTCCACTCCAAAACACCTGTCTTTCTTTTGTTTTTAGTAAAAAAGTTTCCTTACTGACCCTTTGGTCATCCGGTGGATGTGACCCTCCTTCTCCTTTTTCCTCCAAGAGAGACACAGGACTCACCCAGATAAGAATCGGAGGAGGTCGTCTTCGAAGTTTGGAGGATTAGGAGGGAAAGGGAATTTTAACACATACAGAGTAAAGATCCGAGGACCCTCAGTGAGACTCAAATCTACACCATTCCTATTTCCCGGTTTCGGTTTGAGTCCCGTCGTAAATAATAGAACTCCATTATTTAAACGATTAAACCATAAACTACACTTCAAGACGTTTAAACTAAACTTTTTTACAACGGAGAAGGAGGTGGGAACGGAGGGTGGCGGGACGGGGTGGGGGGTACGTGGAACTCCCATACCCTCAAAGTATTGAAAAAAAGTTTTGAAATTGTGGACACCGAAAAATGACATAATAATTAATTCATTATCCTACCATTAATAATTCCTAACATTAAAGTAAAATAAAGGTTCGTTGGACTTCGATAAGTGTCCAGTAAAGTAAACAGGAGTATTTTTGAAAGATTTCGTCACGAGGGAAAAGATTTATCCCTTTGGCTCCTGGCCCAGTCCTTTTACTGAACAGATCGTAGTAGGTAGGTCAGTCACCCTCTCGACCTTGACCTAGCGTCGCTAGAGTTGGAGGTCCTATCACCAGACTGGCGATTTGGTGTATCGGAGAAAAAAATCCCAAACAACCGAACTGCAAATAAAAAAATAAAAGGGGAACCGAGACGGGACGGTCGTTGACACTCGAGGGTCTATTTTCTTCTCTTAAAACTCAGGTCCGACTTGTAAACTGTAACGGAGTAAACACCCCGTAATAGGACCCTAAACCTCCCACGACGACAACCCCAGACACGCCACCTAGACCCTTGGTCGGGGTTCTTATATCGAAACAAACCCGTAATTGGGTAAACGCCAATATTATTACTCTTCAAAGTCGTGGTCACCGCGGGCTGACAATTACTGAGTTTCTTTCGATTTATTCTTGTTCTACAGTAGAGACCTCGTTAAACATCCAAAAAGGATGTCGAGGTAGGGAAGGTATTTTTAGGATTCCCGGGAATATAAATTTCAGTCGCAAGGTGAGAATTACAGGATTTGTCAGATAACTCCGTCTTCTGAATCTTTTCCCGTCCACCAGCGATCCGATTCGGAAGTTCTTTGAAACTCCAACGTGTCTTTATCGTCCATCGGAAATTTACCACCGCCTTCATGACGAATGTAAAAAGGAGAAATATGAAAAGAAATAGGAATTTTACTAGATATTATCCGTATGCTTGTTGGACTTTTACTTGTTATTGACTCACCGAACTTTTAGAAATTTTACAAAAATTCGTCTTCACTACTGGGAAGTATCTCTCAAACAAAAAGGGGTTTTCGTCGGTAATGAAACTCTAAAGAAAAAAAAACCGGCATGTAGTGTACTTATACAAAACCGTTGGGTAGTCACCGTTTCCTTCAAAAGATCACTTTGGAAATGTTAGCCTAGAATTCTTTTCCTCTTTATATGTTCTTAACAATCTCAGTTCACATAAAGACATTTGGATAACTTACAATTTTTTTTTTTTTCTTTTTTGTAGAGTCGGAAGTTAATCTACCCGAAAAGTCCAAGAAGTTAATAATAATGTATGAAGACTTTAAAAATGGGTTTGTTTATTAGTAGTTCCATTTGGTTATTTAATCTTTCGTTGAGGTGTTAGGACTTATATTCGTTCACTATACTTTAGCTAGTTTCGTATCTCTCCCGAACTCTACACTGTCAGTCATGGCGTCGTATTCCTTGCCTTTGTAGTTTGAGTTATCTTTTTCACGGGTACTCTCTCCTATACAACTCTGTAGTTAAATAGTCTAATATTAAAGATTAATATTTCTCTTTTACTTGTCTGTAGAGACCGAGACGTCTCCTAGACACCTCTCTACCTATCCCTTCTTTTAGGAGGAACCTTGACTTTTGGTGTCTTTTCGTTTGTATTTACATGGTTTATCAAAATTTGGAGTTCCTTTGTTATCTTTCTTTTTTTTGCGTCAGACTTAATAACGATGTTTTGTCCAAGTTCTTTGATCCTGTTCGAAAATAGTTGAGTAGTTCGTCTTTCTACGATTTCCGCTTCGTCGATGATTCTTTACGTCCAGTACTTTAAGTACGACTCGATGATCCGAGAAGAAGTTTCTGAATAGAAGGTATTCTCTTTTCGTTTTTTGATTCACACCACGGGTGACGTACTCCAAATGTACAAATGAAATTTTATGATAAGTGTCTGTTTAGTAAAATCTGACGGGGTCTAGTCGTCTGGTCTTGAAACCCTCTTGAACGTTTCTTGCCAGTGTTTAAGAACCAGTCAATTTCTTTTGATTACGTAGCGTTCTTTCACCAAATCTCCTGTACCGAATTTAACTTGACCTCGGGTTTCTGTTAATGTCTGAGCATGGAAGAACAATAAAATATAAAAGACACGACGTTTTTCAACCTTTAATATGAAAGTATATTAAATTTTCTTTCCTTCTAAAAAAAACTGAGAAGAACCATCGGGTGTTTTTAATCGGCACGGAAGGAGACAGGATCTCATACTTGGAACTATTTATAAATACAGTAAAAGTGATTCCCTTATCATCCTGTCACAATGAGTAAATTATTTAATACATTTTACCTTTTTAAGGAACTTTAGGTTTGATCGTTCAAAGTGAGCTCTTCTTTGTCTACTGAACTTATGGACAGATAAATATTTCTTTACCTTAAAAATCAATTTTTAGAAGGGTGTTTCTCTCGAGGCTAAAAGGTTTTACACTAAAACATAGAAAATTTGTAAATTCAAATACTTAATTTTATCTTTTGTAATAGATTAAAGGGAAACCTTAAGAAGAAACAGGGTACCCAATATATCTTTACATAATAAGTCCTAAAGGTATGTGGTCTGCCAAAAGGTCTCCACAAAGACAAAACAAATTAAAAAACAAAGAAACACGTTAGACACCCTAGAATCAAGGGGTCAAGTCAAGTCAAGTCAAGTCCACGAGTCAGTACAGGTTGAGAAACGCTGGGGTACTTAACGTCGTGCGGTCCGGAGGGACAGGTAGTGATTAAGGGCCTCAAGTGGTTTTGAGTACAGGTAGCTCAGCCACTACGGTAGGTCGGTAGAGTAGGAGACAGCAGGGGAAGAGGAGGACGGGGGTTAGGGAGGGTCGTAGTCTCAGAAAAGGTTACTCAGTTGAGAAAAATACTCCATCGGTTTCATAACCTCAAAGTCGAAATCGTAGTCAGGAAGGTTCCTTGTGGGTCCTGACTAGAGGAAGTCTTACCTGACCAACCTAGAGGAACGTCAGGTTCCCTGAGAGTTCTCAGAAGAGGTTGTGGTGTCAAGTTTTCATAGTCAAGAAGCCACGAGTCGAAAGAAGTGTCAGGTTGAGAGTGTAGGTATGTACTGATGACCTTTTTGGTATCGGAACTGATCTGCCTGGAAACAACCGTTTCATTACAGAGACGAAAACTTATACGATAGATCCAACCAGTATTGAAAGGAAGGTTTCTCATTCGCAGAAAATTAAAGTACCGACGTTAGTGGTAGACGTCACTAAAACCTCGGGGGGTTTTATTTTAGACTGTGACAAAGGTGGCAAAGGGGTAGATAAAGGGTACTTGACTACCCTGGTCTACGGTACTAGAAGTAAAAGACTTACAACTCGAAGTTCGGTTGAAAAAGTGAGAGGAGATAGTGAAAGTAGTTCTCCGAAAAATCAAGGAGAAGTGAAAGACGGTATTCCCACCACAGTAGACGTATAGACTCCAATAACTATAAAGAGGACCGTTAGAACTAAGGTCGAACACGAAGAAGGTCGGGTCACAAAGAGTACTACATGAGACGTGTCTTCAATTTATTCGTCCCACTGTTATATGTCGGAACTGCATGAGGAAAAGGTTAAACCTTGGTCAGACAACAAGGTACAGGTCAAGATTGACAACGAAGGACTGGACGTATGTCCAAAGATTATCCGTCCAGTCCACCAGACAATAAGGGTTGGTCCTTAGTTCAGATCCGGGAGTCATCACTTTCGTACCTCAGGATTGGTGACCTGGTGGTACCTTAAGGAACTAAAGATCAAACTAAGGAGACACTAGTCTATATTTTAGAATATACCGAACTTAGAAAAACGAAAATAACTCTGAACAAAATGCTAGACCTTATACCTGATGGAATCATTTATACGGAGTCATGTACAACACCCACGTGAAACTTTTCTTACAAATAGGACGATAACACCCCACCTCACAAAATATTTACAATTAAAGTGTGCAATACGTACATCGATTCCTGATCTTTATTTTACATTTGTTATATAATCTTTTTCATCTGAAATTTTAAATACAGTAACTTTTTTTTTTGTGCTAAACTTAATAGGATGATTCGATACTCAAGGACCTTCAGTCTCTGTCAGAAGTAAGTAGAAAGTTAAAGGTCTTAGTACGTGTCACGCATAATTTGTGAAAGGGGGGATGAAATCTAATTTTCGGATCTTATACTTCCGGTAGGTTAGGTACCCTGAATACTAACGGAGTGTCCTTGGTTAAGTACTTTGTTTAAGTAATTTATTTCTCCGGTCTTTTACCGTTCCGTAGTAACTCTTCTAATTTTTAGTTAGTCTGTCGTGATCGTAGAGGAGGGATGTGGATTTATGATACACACTATCTAGTAGTATCGAATTCTTTATGGGTCTTTTTTTCGTTGACTGAGTTGTTGTCCACATCTCTAATACGACGGATATCTGTTCTCTTGATCAAATCCTTCGACTTTCCCTTAGATGATCCTTAGTGGTTTATTTGTGTCCTATACTTGACCTGCAAGGGTTTCAAATCTTAGAGTCCTGTTTTTCGACGTCAACAGATAAAAAAAGGGGGGGTTCAGTAGAAGATATAACAGTGTCTCAAATAACAAGATTTTAACTTTAAACTGGTACAATGAAGGAATGAAACTTTTATCACGACTGAGTGGCAATGATCCTACTTCGTTTTAAGGAATTGTACGTCTGTATATATAAGGAAGTGCCAGACCGAGGTTAGATCAAAAGGTCGGTGATACGGTAAGTGAGAAAGGATGTGTGCATTAAGAGAACGGTATGGAAGGAAGGGTGAGTGATAAGGGTTTGTATGACTCGAGTAAGTATTGGAGAACGAAACCCTATTCGAAAAGAGAGGTGGATCTTACATGGAGAAGGTGTAAAAGACGGATCATTTGAACATGTATTGTGAAGGGACCACCGAGTCGTCATTTTTTTTAGGTGGACATTACGTCCTCTGAACCCAAGTTGGGGACCGCCCCCGCCACCCTTTCCCCCTTTCTAGGGGACCTCCTCCCGTACCGTTGGGTAACATCATAACAATGAACCCCTTAGGGTACCCGTCTCTTCGGACCACCTGATGTCGGATACCCCAGTGTCTCAACCTGTACTCACTTCTCTGCCTCGAACGTGGGTACGTTTGAGAATGTGTAGGACATTCTGAAACCGTTTTACCGTGGTAGAGGTACTTAAGAATAAGTTAGAGGCTATATTTTGACTCATTTCCGTTACTCATTCCTGTTCCGTGTACATCCCACCATTCGAGACTCCGATACTGTGACTCGACTCTCACCGGTATCTTCCCAGACCCCTTTGTTATAAGATTCATCTCCTCTACCAAACACGTTTTTAACACTCTTTACCATCACACAACGTCTCGACTTTCTTTCGGACACACGGATCGCGTCTTACTTGCTCCCCTTTCCACCAGTGTCTTAATTCACCCCCCGTCGAGTACTTCCTGGAGTTTCTTGTACACTCTTCATGTCGGTAATAAGACTCACCTCGGTAATAAGACTCATGTCGGCAATAAGACTCATCCTTCGTACCCTGCCAAAAATCGGATCATTATTATACTAGACTAAACAAAAAATCCTTCAGTGACACGACGACACATCTTTTACTTAATATTCCCCCGTACACCCTTTGTCTGGTAAATGTCTCTACAAACTCAGTGCCAACAATGGTTACTCATAAATAAGTAACCAAGTAAACAAATAGGTGGTAAGATTTAAGTTGAAACGGCGACTTTAATCGTTCTACATGACTCTACAAACGACGTTTTCGAGATGAATATACATAGTCCATACACTGATAGTTCGAAAGTCCTCTAAAAAAAAATTTACACGATCCTTCAGGGTAAAAAGTCCTACACGGGGTTCAATGTGGTCCCTTGACATAGTCGGTACCATGAGTCTAGAACTGAGTTTATGATGACAACTGAGCCTTACACTTTTCACAACCACGGTCTTTCCCAAAACACCTCGTAGACCGTAATTTCTTTTGGATCTTTATGTTTGACCTGATAAAGACATACGGAAAAGAGAAGACCAGAGATCATCATCGAGGCACTTGGATCTATTTTCGTAAACGACAACGGCAAATCAACGAGTCAGTACAAGCTCAGAAAGCCCTGGGGTACCTGACATCGGGCAGTCCGAGGAGACAGGTACCCCTAAGAGATCCGTTCTTATGACCTTACCCAACGGTTCGGGAGGACGTCCCCTAGAAAGGGTGGGTCCCTAGCTTAGGCACAGAGGACGTAATATCCACCTAAGTAATGACGACTCGGTGACCCCTTCGGGTCTATCTTCGTATGGGTAACGATTTTTCAATGACTCTAAAAAGACATTTGGGATGTCTGAGAAAGGTCCGAGTCCCGGAAACATGTATGACAAGGAAGACGGATCTTCTGGGTGGGATAGGTGAGAACCAGAACACTTAGAATGAGTCGTACTCACAATCACGGAGACTGTTCGGAAGGGACTTGGGGGTTTAGATTTGTCCGAGACAGGTAAAGGAGCTTATGACTATCGTAAATATCGAAATTTAAGTAAGCACTCTAATAAGAAAATTACGGAGCCATATGAACATCGGAGGGGTCGAATCTGAAATTCAAGGTCCCTACGTTATATAGATCAATGGTAACGAAGATGTCACGGACCCTGTATTCTATAAGTATTATTTATGAGGGTGATCCACTCAGTTATGATCATTATCGGTTGGGACCTGTCTATCCATACTTGAGAAGTCGAGGAAATCAACACGAAAGAGAACAAAAGGTAAAATATCGAAATTCCAGAGGGAGGAGGTAAGTGTGTTCTTGCACTAAGGTCGCTACCCCGTCAAAAAACGTCTGAGTACAAGAATTAAAAAAAATTGGTTCCAAAGAGTTGGAGTCTTGATAATTGTAAGGTCCGACCTATTAATAAACAACACCCCTCTCTATAGAACGGATAACCAGAGACAAGTACTAAGTGGTCATTATGAACGAGGGTTTTTACAGTGGTCCATAACGGGGTACAACCGTTTTTAGTAAGGACTAACTCTTAGTGACCAAAATTTCACACTTCACAGTTCGGAAAATGAGAGAATCTTCTTAATGAAAATCTTAAGTCCAACAGCTTACTACGTACCCAATCTCCTCCTAAGATGGTTGGGTTCACCTAGTTTTATTACGGGTAAAGATAAAACAAAGACATCGTGAAGGACACACAGGAAACTTTTCCGGTAAATCACTACCAGATTAAGTTCCGTTACAACACTGGAAACTTTACGTCAGGGGACCAGGCAAGATCTTCCTACTTCCTTTCCCCCCACTACAAAGACTCCTTTGGTTACGGAGACTCTGGGGGAGACCGTAACCGTTAGGGGATGTTGAAAGGATCCCCGTACAGGGTCTCCTGTTATTTTCCCTCTGTTTGTCGGGTAAGACCGTACGAAAAGTCCTAGAGAGTGATGTTTGTTCTTTCAGACTCTCCGGACCATTTTTATTTATACCGAATCGGGAGGACCGTGTTCTCGTCAAAGACTGTCGGTTCTGAATTGAGTGGGATCCCCCACTGGGTCGGTCTCTGGTACGTGGTACAAGCAAAGATGGGCAATTATAAGGGTCACTAAGTGTCGTCGGCCCCTGCCGGGACATGTGGTCCTGACACGCCTTGGTACCTCCTCCTCCTGACCCTTGCGTGCGTCTTTTACGTCAGAGGACTCGGACTCAGTCTCCCCCTGTCGGTCGGAGGGACGAGGAGAAGTTGGGGTCTTTTTGTTGTGTTTGGTACGGAAGACCTTTCCTTGGACAGAAAACTTATGTCTCACCTTTGACAAATATTTAAGAATTAGGGGACTGTGACTTTCATACCACTGGCGGACAAGACCTAAAAACCCCTGTTTACATAAGTAATATGGTGTACAGGAGTCAAAAGTACACCCCCTTTTTTTTATACCGGAGGTCTTAGTGCTCCAGAAGGAGTTATCCAGTTTTTCGTTCGGAAGTATTCGTTGTATATGACTTTGGGACTCTGGTTACTTTCGACGTAGTTTTTACAACACCCCTCCCCCTAACTCTTAGTCGGAGATGAAAAGTGAAAAAAGAGGAACCTAAAATCCGATTCTACTGTGTCCAGAATTTCCAACTGACAAAAGGGTCGTCATTCTAGTTCATTTGGACTAGACTGAGCTGACGGCGGTAGTCTGTCGTTCTTCTTGATGTGTGCCTATTACGGAGTCACAATCAATGGTACCACTGCAATGACGTTGGTGTAAAGTAGACCCATTTTTAAAGTCCGTTTTGTCTTATCTCTTTATAACCGATTCTTCATCACTTATGGCGTAAAGAAAGAACGATAACGCTTGAATTACAATCGAAACCAGTTTCTACTATTAACCTTCACTTTCGGAGACCTTTTAACGTCTGTTCGTTCCTACTTTACCACTGGTTAGGTAACCTCGTTAGAGGATTAGAGAAACGAGACATGGTTTAATGAAAGGGGAGCCGATTGTACCCCGTAAACCCCGAAGGACTGAGATAAATGATCACTCTCCTTTCACCAAATTCTTTTAGCGATTACTAGGTTTCCGTCTTTGACGACCGTATGATCGAACCTATCTTTTTACCATATGTCCTGGGATTCCTTCGAGGTTATGAATCCGGTGGACTACGTTTCTTGACTAAGTGACCTTTTCTGAGACTACGACCCTTTCTTACTTCCGTCCTCCTCTTCCCCTGCTGTCTCCTACTCAACCTACCGTAGTGGCTGGGTTACCTGTACTCAAACTCATTCGAGACCGTCAACCACTACCTGACCCTCCGGAACGCACGACGTAAGATACCCCAGCGTTTCTCAGCCTGTGTTGACTCGTTGACTTGACTTGGCTTCCTTCAGTCCCTGAACCTGTTTTCTTCGTCCTGTTCTAAGTTGGATCTTTTACCTTCCACCATTGTTTTAATTAGGTATAATAATTATATACGACCTCTCTCCGTGTCCGGTGTTTCGCTTCTGTTCTCTCTTTAAATGTTGAAATATATGATTGGGGTTTCAATTTATAACGATCTTCCGAGATCTCTGACCTCGACCCTCCTCCGACTCCAGAGACTCTCCTATGGTGACGTTCATTTCTGAATTGAAGGAATGGGGGAAGGAAGGAACGGTCCTAGTCTTTCAGTTTCTTCCACTTCTCCGATTGGTGCGACTAAATGTTTCTGTCGCTCCTCCTTGATGCAGACCCGGTTAAGACCTGCAGACTCGACCCCGCTGTCCTGGGTCTGTTGGTGGAGTCCTTTACTCATGTACTTTTCTCCTCCAGCACCTTAAGAAATCGGGAGCTTGTTGCGACGGATCTGACCCCCGGGCCCACTACCCCCCTCCCGCCCCCTTCCCACCCCCGCCTCTTTTTAGAGTCTTTTCCTTAAAACTGTCACTCTTGCGATCACTTCTACGTCGCGAGGTCCGGGGGACTACCGGGAACAAACTACAGGCACTTCGGGCTCTTCTAATACGTAATCGTTCGCGACGCATAAGACTCTGTAGTTATTTCAGACCTGAGCCCCGGGCATCCCCACGGCCCCAGTGCAGGTCCGCTGAGCCCAGTCGAACCCACGTGGTGAGACCGGGTCTTGATCTCACTCGCCCCTAGGCTCTCAACGGCGATGCTACTTGGGAAAAAAAAAAGAAAAATTCAATTCCTGTAGGCTCGTCATCATTGCCCCTGTCACGCACCCCACCCACCCCCCCGAGAGAGCTCCCGATCCTTACACCCCCACCGAACGTCTCCTTGACCCGGTCGCGACCTCCGCGGCCGCCCACCCCAGGCCCCTGGCCCTCCGCCCCCGGCTCCCGCCCTTCCCCGGCCCGGCCGCGCCCCCCGCCCTGGTCCGCGCCACCGCCACCGCCCCCGACGCCGCGACCCCCGCCCCGCCGTCCCGGGCCCTGTGGGGGGAGGGCCAGGGGACCGCCCCGCCGAAGCCGAGCCGGGCGTGACCTCCGTCGTCGTTCGGCCTCCGCTGGCCGCCCCGCGCGGGCGTCGGCACCTGGCCCTGCGCCGGGGACTCGCCCCTTGGAGGCGGCTATGGGAGGCCGCGCGGCAGGGCGCCCTCGGCCGCCCTGGGGCCCCGGCCGTCCCTCGCGGCCGCCGCCGTGGTACTCCGCCGGCACGCCGCGCGACGACGAACCGCGGGACGAGACGCGTGTGCCATTCGCCGCGGCGGCGCGAGCGCGCGTGGGCGGTCGGACCTTTCAAACAGGGGCCCGAGGCCGGCGACGTCCTGAGTTGGAAGGCTCTCGACTAGCCGCGCCCGACCCCGGACTCTCGGGGAGCGGGAGAGTGAGGTTCGTCAAGCGGGCCTCTAGCACACGGCCCCTTCCCCTGGCCCTCGAGAGGTGGGGAGGGGCGGGGGCTAAGGAGGTCGGGCTCTACCCCGTCGCCGCTGGCTCCTCGAGGGGCCCGAGCCCAGACCCGGTCCGACCCACCTCCCACACACACCCTCCCCTCTCCAGCCCCCTTCTAGGTTCCGCAAGCGGGGGAGGAAGGGAGCGACGAGAAACTTCTCGACCCCGCGAAGGGCAAAGCCCCACTGGGTGCCAGAGACACAGGAACCACGCTTACTTACACACGCTTCTTTCCCTCCGCCCCTTCCTACCCAGCGATTTCGTGTTTAACATTTATCAGAAGGAAGGTCCCAGGCCCCACCTCCCTCCAAAGTCCTCCTAACGCTTCTCTCCGAGGTCACCTTAGACTTATGAACTCGAGTCCCCTAAGGAGGGCTAAGCTCCTCGTCGACGAGGCTGAGGCCTGGTGCGAGGGCGGTCCCAGGAACCCGTGACGAGCGAGCGTCGTAGGGGTGAATCGCCACAAAACCCAAGGGAGAGGACCGACACTGGTTAGTCAAAGAACGGGACCTAGGAAGGGCCTCCTCCCCCTCCCCCTTTGTCCCAACCTTTTTCCCCGTCTCCTCCCTGGCTCCCTTCTTTGACGACCTTCCGAGGGCGTCTAGGCAGGAACGACCCTGTCCCCCCGCCCACAGCGGCTTGGAGTGGTCCGTCGGCGGGTGGGGTGGGGGCCGGGCGCGCCACCGGGAGCCCCCTCGACCTCCCCACCGTTCCCCTGACGACGAAGTAGACGAGGAGTAATTATTGAACAAACCACGGGCTTGCGTTGACAACACACGCTACTGCCGAGGCCACCTTAGACAAAGAGCCGTCGGCCGATGCTAGCACCCACGTGGGGCACTAAATCGTCGACGGAGATCAACCACGGGCTTCTAGTTTCTTGAAACTAGAAACTTGGGGTTGGGATAAGTGGGGGGAGACAAGTTGGCTCCACATCCCCCACCCCCGGCCACCACCACCTTAGACTCAGAAGCGTAAGAGGGGGGCGGCGGCGGCCCTACTCCGCGACCTGCCCCAAGTCTCACTACCCCTGACCTCTGGTGCCGGAGGATCGGCTAAGAAAGAAATTGCATTTCCCTCGAGCACACCTTTATCACGCCTAAAGCCTTGAACGGACCGTCCCGCACCTCTACGGACTTGTGAACAAAATTTCTAACCAAATGGAGGGCTTAGGTTTTGTCTCAAGAGACGGACAATAAATCTGTTGGTCACCCAAAAGCCACTGAAAAAGGTACGGGTGGCTCGCGAATTGAGAAGAGGACCTCATCGTCGCGCCGGTGGTGCAAGGAGAGACCTGACAGGAGAGGGGGAGGCCCCAAGAGAGGAGCTTCCAATAAACATCGGAGAAACCGCACAACCCTGTCGCCGGGATGATCCCATCCTTACATCGACGAGAAGGGTGGTGTACCCGGGGAATTTCCCTGTCGATACGAAAAACCCCCGAAAAGGGGAAGCCGACGCTCCGTTCTCCTCCCTCGAAAGGAGGGACGGGGGACCTCCTTCAAAACTTTTTCTAGTTCCCTTTACCGTACCGTGACTTCCTTTTTCTCTTCCGCCCCCACCTCCCCCCCCCGTGCGATTTTGCCTATGGCTGTTTCGGTCTCTCCTCTAACAGCGGAAGACGGGACCCCTCACCCCTCGACCTTCCAAGGACCGCCTCTGACCGGTTCTCCTAAAATAACGAGGTCTCGACAGTTTTGACGTATGTGATGTAGACGTAACTCTTGGCCCCATCTTTCAACACATATAAGACACGCAGTGTCTTCTTCCTATCCTCCCGAGAACCAGTGAGAAACCCAAGAAAAGTTCCATTTCTATAAATTACCTTTGAAGTTCCGTACCCGTGTATGAGAGACATATACACGGGTTCCTGGGAGTCACCGTGGTTCTAGATTTGAAACGGATCGGACGACGACTCGGTAGGAGCCTCCGAACCTTCCCTGTCTAAGTACCAAGTGGTCACTCTGACTTGTCAGTGAGTTGGTTTTTATGGATACAAGGTCCCCGAGTTCCTCTTCAGTCACACAGTATCAGCTAGGTAATCTGTCTAGTCTGGAGTTGATCCTTACTTAAGTTCAGTGATTTTAAGTTCCGTGAATAAACCTACGACGATCATGAACCCTGAAAAGGATCTCGGACACCCTAACCGGACTTGGACACATTATGAGGATTTCTAAAAACCTTCCTTTGAACTACTGACCATTATCGGGACCCTTAGAAGGACAACTCCCAACTCCACTCCGGAGCCTGTTAGGTGGTGGTAAACCTCTCACCTTTGGGACAAACAGAACCTCTAGAGAAGGTCCATTCGGAACCATGTATCTCCCAATAAACACTCCGACTCACTGTTTCTCACCTCGACTCTGACCAGAGGAAAGGTAGACCACAACAGTGCCACGAGACAACTGGAACAGGGACTAGAATGACCTGAACACTTTCTACGGACCGAGCAGTGACTAAAACCTAAAGGAGAAGACATGGGACGACTCATAATCTATTGTAGAAACCCTGACCGTGTACTATAATTCTTACTGTCCACGTTCCCTTGACTCATTCCGGAACAGACTATGACTCGTGTGACCTGAACGGGTAGAAGACCCGGTCGCCTCTTGTGTCCTGTAATGTCTCCTGTCCTACAAAATGATCGGAAAGAGTAAGAAAGATGCCCAACTGACGATTAGAACTAGGGATTCTTCTTCCTTCTACCTTCTCCGACCGATACAACGAAGAGGAAACTTCCCTCCCAGTTAGGATCCCCGAAGGTTTTATCCCGTCTTAAAACCTCTGATGAAATTCTTCATCAGAACAGAAAAAACACACAAACCTGTGTAGAGCATTAAAGAACTGACAAGGCACGGGCACTGGCTGATCCAGGCAATCGGACAAGGTCGGTGTCAGAGATGTAAGGAACTGTGTCAAATCGATGCTCAAAACAGTGTCAACGGACCTGTACCCCGTAGACCGGGGTCTGACACAGACCTAATGGTAGAGTAGAAGTCATGACCTTTGGAAGGAGGGAAAGAGTCGGACCACCCTAAGTTACAGGGTCCTTTCTAAAGTACGGCTGACCAACCGACCGTCTCGGTCCCAAACCGGGATATTTATCGAGACCACTTACGGACACGAACGGTGAGAGGAAGGTCGAAGCTCGTCTGTCCCAGTCCAACAAAAAGGGGTCGTGTGAGTCCTCGTAAGGGACTTGACCCGAGACGTGGGTAGGTAAACAAGTAAGTAAGGGACCTGTGTGTAACCAGTTCACGATTAGATTAGGGACGTACGTGTCGAGGTACTAGTTCTTCACGTCCGTCAAACTTAGAACCGAAGTGGTGCAGAACCACTAGGACATATTTTGTGAACTAGTGGAACTTGAAGTCCCAAGTATAGACATTCCTTCCCCGACCTTATCATTATTTGATAGTACGTTCCTAGGACATTTTTAATTTACTCTGTTATCATGTAAGTTTAGTAAGTCGTGTCTCAGGGTGTCTATTTGCAACCAACAATCGATCGCACGAACGTCTTTACCTAATCTCTACTCAAAGCGGAAACCTGATACCCTTAGTCCGTTTGTTCATCAATTTGATGTCACAGTACACGATTTTACCTCCGAGTCGGGAAGTAAGTAAATTCGAGCCAAAACGAGAGACAAAAAAAAAATTCTAGTACGGCGAAGAAAGGGAGGAACTTGTGGATTACTTTGAACTCGTATAAAGAGAGGACAGGTGTGAAGCCTTTTCTTCAGACACCTCGAGACGACGCTCAGATCGCCCGAGTGAGACGGAGTCAAGGGAACCCAGTCTCGGACCCTCCGCCCCGAAAGGAGACTCTCGTAGGGGCACCAGCCCCAACGTCGGTCGGAAGAGCGGGATTCCAACGACACTGGGACCCACTCCCCAAGACCGATTCCAGAGGACCTCGACGTTGGTAAATCTTAAGGTCCGAGAGGGAGGGTGACCGGACCCTTTCCTGTCCGGGGTCTCGAGTATTCCATCATTAACGGGGTTAAACCCCCGGCCCGGCGACACCCCGACGGAAGCAAGTCCTGATGACAGAAGTTAGGCCTTAGGACAACCGTACGTCCCTCTTATCTAACCTCAGAGTTCGGGTGCTGGGTCGGGGGTCGGAGAGGTGAGTAGCTCAAACTGGGGACACCAGAGAAACAAAAAAGGTAAATTCAACCACGGTGACTACACTACCAACCCCCCCCCACCCACCCTCCGACGCCTTTCAACTGGCATTGGTTCTCGTCGGCAAGGTTTCTCGACTAAGAGGTCGAAAGGGCCGTCAGGAAACTGAGGTAAAAGACCAGACGTAAAAACTAAATCGTTCTCCGTTTGTAGGAACCACGGGGACCCGTGGAAAATGCGGGAAGGCTCGTTTGAAGTAAGAAAGTGCCGTGCATCCGTAAGGGTAGGAGCGAGTGTCGACTCACCTAGCGGGTGGTCGACGGGACTGTGGGACGAGGGACGAGCAAGTCCAATCTCACTCCTCCCCTTCCCGCGACGGGCTCGGGGTCGACTTCTTTCGGAGCGGCCCCTGAGCGACGTTCGGGTCTGTGTCGGGTGGCCTCGAGGGGGGAGTGGAGACACGTCTCGGCCCTCCTAGCCTCCTAACCTCAACGTTCGTTTCGGCCTTTGTTTTCGGACCCTCGTTTGGAGGGTAGACCGCCTCTCCGTCGTGTTTCCACGTCGATGTATTAAATAGTGACCTCCAAAAGACCCCGACCCCTTCGAGGACCGGGATCTCGGAAAACCACCCCCTCTCCCAGGGGGTGGTGGAGGGTAGACCCACTTCGCGGCCCGTCGATGTCCCATCTCTCTGTGGACTAATCGTCACTTTATTTCCGCGAAGCTCCAACCTTCCTCGAGGCCACTAGAGAGGAGCGAGTCAACGAGGTGAAGGACAGGTCGGACGTCCCGTCCCCCATCCCCTTTACGAGGTTTATCAGGGGAGGTACCGGGGTCGGACCCCTCGACTGACAGTGGTACCGGACCTACTCCTGTTCTCTATCAAAGAGACAACCTAACTGATACCGGACGACCTTTAGTTTATGTCTACGACCCAAGATTGTCGGTATGAAGATCGTTTATTCCCGAAGGGTCCTCCGACTTACCATTCCTTGGACGGACGGTTCGTCCTCTGCACCCAAGTCAGGGACCCTAACCCTTCTAGGGGACCTCTGCCTTTACCGTTGGGTGAGGTCATACGAACGGTCCTTTTAGGGCGCCTGTCTCCTCGGACCGTCTGACAGTCAGGAACCCCAGCGTTTTCTCAGCCTGTGTTGAATCATTGATTTGTTGTCGTTCTTTCGTTTATTCTCTCCTCTCAAAGAAACAGAAAGGTGAGGTGGGGGGGGGGGGGTGGGTTGGGGTATGAATGGACGACAAATTTGTTCTTTAAAGTTGGTGTCCGAGTCTCTTCGTTTTTTTCACTTACCGAAATTTTATATGGAGGGGGTTTACTCTTAAAGACGAGGAGACCCTCACTAGAGACCACTGGTAAAAACGTATCGTTCAACCCTGTACACCAGGTTTTTACTATTTACCCGAAGATCCCGTCAATTGTGACCACTCAGAGAA
This sequence comes from Capra ibex, assembly GCA_006410555.1. NCBI lineage: Eukaryota > Metazoa > Chordata > Mammalia > Artiodactyla > Bovidae > Capra > Capra ibex. The sequence goes on from SJYO01033645.1 coordinate 5,088,824, forward strand.
AAGACATAACGACCGTGACACTATTGACAATCGTGCAAAATAGTGTAAATGAGGAGTGGCATAGGAATGATCCTTCTAAGACAATCTAAGGACAGAATATCTACCCTTCCATTCCGAACCCGGTAAACGACAGTGTGTCGATCACTCATTGACGGGGTCCTAAACTTGGGTCTCGGACTCCACAATTGGGAGATTAGGTGTGACCGAGACTCTTGTCTGAGAAAATATACATTCGATTTGGTCTTCTGGGACGAGTTCTGACCAGAGATAAAATAGAGTCTCACTGAAGAGAGACAAAAGTCAGAAGAGTCTCTTAGGGTCACGCATTTCTTAATGGATAGGCCACGAAAAAAAAAAAAACTACCTCCCTCCGAAATTTTTCGAGGGTCCTCTACACCAAACAACGAGAAACTTCGGTACACAATAGGACACCCGGAACCCAAAACTCTACATCCCCCTCCCCTCTCGTTATAAGACTCGTCGCAGAGTCACTCGTGTCGGCGGAGGTTCGGGACGACCTAAACACCTCAGAACAACTGACTCGAGGACCCGCCCCACTCCTCTGGAGACGCCTGGACATACCTCTGTATCGGTGTAATGACCGAACTCCCTCTTCTGCGTCTACTTCTACCACCATAATTGTCGTTGTCTTTGTTTTATTATCGACGACACTACATGAAACATACGTAATAAAGTAAATTTGGACGATAGTTGGGATACTTTATCCACGATGGCGGTGGGGGTAAGGTGTTTTTTTCCTTCGATTAGGAGACCTTTGATTAACGAGACTTTAAATCCAAGATTTACGAGAAAAGATACGAACGGAGGATCCTTAACCAACTACTGTCTAATCCATTCCTATTTCCTACGGTACATGAAGTTCGAGGGGGTCTCTTCCCGGCATTTCGTCCTGACACCAGTGTCCTGAGAAGGGGGCAGAGAAGGACTCCGGCGAATACGGCGGTTGAATTGTGCACCCTCGTCGTGACGTCGAACCGTCTGTCAGCTCAAAAATCTGCAGAGTTCGGGACTTTATAATCCCGAATTAGTTCCCCACCGACCTATTCTGTCCGACTCACTCAGTCTGAGACATTATCATTTTCATCCGCGACAGTAAATAACTCTCGAATCATATACGATTCCCGAAAAATACTTAATTGATTAAGTTAAGAGTATTGTGGGTACCCTCCATCCCCGAGAATAGGGTCAAAAGGTCTACTTTTCGATTCCATCTTTAATTTATTGTACGGGTCCAGGTTACCGGTCATAGATCGAAGCAAAACAAGGGTACAAGAACTGTGATACGAGAAGACGGAGTTTTGAAACCTTCGACTGGTAATTTCTGTAGAAAAGACACAAACTTTGACCGTTCTCTCCTGACTTGAACGACCCTGACTATCAGTACACAGAGCACCACAGTGAAAACTCTCCCGGGAGCTCCTCTTCTCAAATAGTCTATCTAAAAGTTTGGTCCATTCCAACCGGAGATCCCTAGATCCCTGTCTCTATTCCTTTCAATACCTACAGTCATTGAGTCGGACTATTGTGTCGTTTACTTACCTTGAGAACAACCTCTTTCCTCACTTGAATACGAAATGGACCTATGTTCATCCATCGGTGGGATTTTTCTTCTAAGAACGAAAGAACTCATATCCCATTCAGTCTTTATTGGTGAAAATAAAGAGTACAAGACCCAAAGGAGAAAAGAAGACTGAAGTCGAGAGTGTCCTAAGAGTTCCCTAAACAGTAAAAAAAAATAAAATGGTTGAATATACTAGGTGTGATGTACGTTTGTAACTCGATGTGTGACTTGTGTCTATGTTTCGAGGCATAGTATGTTAAGGTTGACGGTTCTCTGAAGACCAGATCGTCCTCTTGTCACCAGGGTGTCACCCGATTCACGACGGTATCTCCTCTGAGGTCCCCGGGGACCCGTGTCCCGTCTGCGAAAGTCAATTCAGTCCGAGGTACCTAGGTCCACCCCGTCGTAGTCCTTTCCCAAGTGTAGGACCGGAGGACGACGGTTGGTAAAAGGAACAAACCATAACCAAGGTGTCAAAAAAACACACACGTTCGAGACTGAAGACATATCTTTGGGCCCAGAGAGAAGTGAGGTCCATAGAGAACCCATTCTGGTCTAGGTAAAGGTGCACCGGAAACCGACGATGGGGAAAGTCGATACAGTCAAAACAGAACGCCGCACCCGGAGGGAAAGTCACCCTCTATGAATGACTCATTGGACGGGTTCCTAACCAAAGAACTAACCGGACCTACATCAAATCCCAGTAACGTTTGTTGAATAGGAGTAATTTATTCCAAACATAGAAGTAGTACCGACGGTCAACTATCTTTTCTTCTGTCGTAACCTCTTTTCTTGTCACAAATTCTTTTGGTAAGGACCACCGGGTCACCGATTCTGGAACACAAGGGTTCCGTCCCCCGGACCCAAACTAGGACCAGTCCCTGGATCTAGGACGTACAACGTCGATTTCTTGGACGCGCTGTTTCTAACTTCTAGGGTTTACGACGTCGACTCTGGACCATGTCGGTTTGTTTGTTTATTTATAAAAACGTTTTTTCTTTTTACAGGAAGTGAATATACTCACTACGACAGAGTGAAGGGGTGACATTAGTGAGGGTACGACACTCTCGACAGCACAGGGCTATGTGTGTCCTGTCGGGAATTCGGAAGAGTAAAGACCAAGTTGAACTTTTTCGACGAGACATCGACACGTATCAGTGACCTGTGGAACTCGGAGGTCACTTCCACACCAGGGAGGACTCGACTCGTAAGACTCTTCACCACTCCTCGTTGCGGAGAGGGTGAACGCACACGGAGTCACTCTTCGAAATGACTTTCAGGCCAACGGCTCTGGTATCATTGTCTTCTTATAACCAGATTCCTAGTCTTACCCCGACGGGAGGACCGAGAGGACGAATTGGATACTGGAACCGGTTTCGTCTACTGGAATGGACAATTTTCCCATGCTGACATTACTAATTTACTCTTGTGTTCACACACACGTTTTCATCGAACGTATGACGATTCTCTTTGGTGTCTTGAATTAGTAAACGACACACTTCAGGACAGAAAAAGGTCTGGTTGTGTCATCACTCCGCGAGTAAGTTTCCTGATCCCAAGGTATGAGGGGAACGAAGCGATGAACTGGAATCTCGTTCCCCTTATCCGGAAATCGGAACCGTCATCGGTCTTCCTCTCCAGTGACGATCTTTAGGTGTTTGAGCGACACGTAAACGATTTACGTCTTTCTTCCTAAGCCTTTAGGATCATAATGGTTAAGGGAAAAACCTAGAGTCTCTAAACCTTTGAGAGCATTATCGTTATGGTGCATAACCCTCCGTCATAGTACTCCCCTAATTCTCGTCTCCCAGACCTTAACTGGACGGACACACACTCACGACCGAGGTCGGGAATCATAGACATACTGAACAGTTGTCTAAAGAGGAGGGATCCAGAGTCTCAGGAGTGGACATTCTACCACTATTATTGTCTGTGGAGGGTCCTGACAACTCTCGGAAGTCACTACATCGTATTCTTTTCATAAACCTCTCGTGCACCATTTATAAGTCACTCATCACCGACATAAAAATATTTCGAAAACGGCACACGGTCGGGACACGATTCTTCAAATGTACCTAAAAATTTTAAATTTTGTAAAAAATTTTTCGTAAATAAACATATAAACAGACGTACCCCAGAATCAATACCGTGACCCTAGATCAAAGGACTGCTCCCTGGTTGTGTCCGGGGACCGTGACCCTGACGTCTCAGACTCGGTGACCTGGTGGTCCCTTCAGGGTCTAATAAAGCAAATTAGAAATGTTTTGGGAAACACCATTTCGATAACAATAAGGGTAAAATACCTACTCCTTTGACTCTGAGACCGTACTTGATTGAGCGAGTTTCAAAATCTCAATCACCATCTTGGTCCTGAACTTGAGGTCGGAGAGACTGAGACCTTAGGCACAAGAGAGGGTACAAGGTGTCATAGACCATCATATTCGGGTACCTACAGAGAGAAAAAAAGATTTCTTTCGTCACTCTTTCACCATCCATTGTACCGACTCTAAACTCAATTGGAGGATCCTTCCGGAATACTCGTATAATTGTACATAGGATTTTCGACCTAATGGCCTACTAGTCCCTATCCCTTGTGAAACCCTTCTCTAGAAAAGGAACAACTTGTCGTAATTTAACTTCCAGGGTAGGGGAAATGCCGGTTTCATCTGAACGTTGCACCGACCCTTTATCACAAGTTCCGGTCTTCGTGGCCCCTCACGAGATTGACTCGTAAAGAACTTTACTTCTGGTGTCGAACGGTGGGCGTCAGTAAACAAAGGAAAGAAGTGAGTGGTAAGAAAATCAATTTTTCCCAATTTTCGACAGGAAATACTAGTGTCGGTCCTGAGCTCACTTTTCCGTCTTAAGGTGGAGGGTCCTAGGGTCTCCCCGTCGTCAACAGGTTTTCTCGACTCAGAACCTCCTATTACACAGACAAATGACATACTTGTGGGTTCGGTTGTCAAACGGACAGCGGCCGACGGACTGGAAGTGTACGGTTGCAAGTCTACAACGAGACTGCCCGTCCTTCAGCACGGAAAAGTTGTTGGTTGACCTACGGGTGGCCTACCTTACGAAACAAAGCTTCAGACGTCCCCCTTCAGTCCTGAAGACGATAGTGAGTCGGTTTCCCCCAACCCCTCCGATTTTTTTTTTTTTTTTTTAGGAGGCTTCCGAGAAGAAACGGATGACTTAAGGAAATAAAAAATTCTAAATGAATAAATAATGAAAACCGACACACCCCCGAAAAGAGATTATCAACACTTCAACACTCGCCCCCGATGAGAAGGAACGTTACGCACCCGGAGAATGGTGCGACCGAAGAGAACGTCCCGGGTCCAAGATCCGTGTACCCGAGTCACCAAGACCGCGTGTCCGGGTCGATGAGGCGGAGTACCTGTTAGGAGGACCTGGTCCCTAGCTTGGACAAGGGGACGTAACCGTCCGTTTAAGAATTGGTGATCGGACCTAAAGAAAACTGAACGTACACCGGATTCTACGACAACAGGAACTAGGACCATGAGTCCAAGAATCGAAGTTCCGGAAAATCTTTTCTTCGATCGGGGGTTTAGGAGTACAGGGACGTGGAGGTCGGACGTGAAGACCTCGTAGGAACCACACGGGTCCGTGCCTAGTCGGAGAGGGTGTAAGGAGAAGAGTAGGTTCTCTTCTCTAGACACTGAAAAAATATGTGGTCCGATTCCCCTGTTATGCACTTGGTACTTGAAGGTCTACAAGTTCGACCAAAATCTTTTCCGTCTCCTTGGTCTCTAGTTTAACGGTTGTAGGCGACCTAGTACCTTTTTCGTTCTCTCAAGGTCTCTTTGTAGATAAAGACGAAATAACTGATACGGTTTTGGACACTGACACACCTAGTGTTATTTGACACCTTTTAAGACTTTCTCTACCCTTATGGTCTTGTGGACTGGAAGGAGAACTCTTTGGATATACGTCCAGTCCTTCGTTGTCAATCTTGACCTGTACCTTGTTGTCTAACCAAGGTTTATCCTTTTCCTCATGCAGTTCCGACATATACCAGTGGGACGAATAAATTGAAGATACGTCTCATGTAGTACTCTTTGTGACCTGACCTTCTTCGTGTTCGACCTTAGTTCTAACGACCCTCTTTATAGTTATTGGAGTCTATACGTCTACTGTGGTGGGAATACCGTCTTTCACTTCTCCTTGAGTTTTCGGAGAACTACTTCTACTTTCTCCTCTCGCTTTTTCAACCGAATTTCAAGTTGTAAGTCTTTTGATTCTAGTACCGTAGACCAGGGTAGTGAAGTACCCTTTATCTACCCCTTTGTCACCTTTGTCACAGTCTGAAATAAAAGAACCCGAGGTTTTATAAAAAAACCCTGACGTCTACCACTAACGTCGGTGCTTTAATTTTCTGCGAATGAGGAACCTTCTTTTCAATACTGGTTGGATCTATCGTATAAGTTTTCGTCTCTGTAATGAAACGGTTGTTTCCAGGTAGATCAGTTCCGATACCAAAAAGGTCACCA
>SJYO01033645.1:5771246-6111137 GCA_006410555.1 Capra ibex
GGAGCCGGGGGGGGGGGGTGAGGCGGGAGCAGGGGCGAAGGGAGTCGGAGTCAGGGAGAGCGGGCCGAGAGCCCTCGCCGCCCCCGCGCGTGCCGCCGCCGCCGCCGCCCGGCCGCCCCGGCGCGCCGCCCGAGGGCGCGCCCGCTCTCACACAGACCCGGACCCGCCTCCCTAGGGGCCCGACTCCGCCGCCTCCACGACGCCGGGCCCCGGCCCACCACTTACCCGACCACCACGAGCGGCGGCGGCGGCGGCGGCGACGACTCCTCCTCCTCCTCCTCCTCCTCCTACTTCTCAACCCGAACAAACAGAGGGTGTCAAAGAGAGGACGACGAGACTAAAGACGGGAGGGCAAGGCCGGGCCCCGGACACACACACACACACACACAGAGAGGACCTGCTCCTCCTCCTAGGTCAAGGAGGGGGGGGTGGGGGAGGAGGGGTGGGGGGGAACGGACCCCTTCTCCTCCTTTCTTTGTCGGGTCTCTCTCTCTCTCTCTCTCTCTCTCTCCCTCTCTCTCTCTCACTCACTCCCTCTCTCCCTCTCTCTCTCCTCCTCCTCCCTCTCCCCTTGTTGGATGGTAGAATTGTGTGATTATAGATTTTTCACGCTCTCCGGGTCTCGTCGTCTCTTCGTCGTCGTCGGCGAGGTCGCGGAAGGGAGGGAGGGGTACTTCTTCTCAAGGGAGGAGGAGGAGGAGGAACGAAGAGGACGAGTCTCAAGGACGGAGGTCGACGGTCCCCCCTGTCGGTCGGTCGTCGTCCTCCCACGTCATAGGGTCGAAAAGGTAAGAGAGAAGAGGAGTGAGAGGAGAGGAGAGAGAGAAAAAAAAAAAAAGACCTCATCGAGACAAAGGGGAGGGAGGGGGGAAGGGGGAGAGAGAAGAGAGGAGAGAGAGGCAGAACAGAGACCACAAACAGAGACCCTCCTTGTCCCCCGACGAACGAACCTCAAACAACACCCCCCCCCCTCCCTCCCCCTCCCCTCCCCACACACCCTCCCTCCTCCCTTTGCCCCCCACAAGAGCGGTCCTGGGGAGTCAGTTGAACTCTAAACTCGTTATTGAAGGGGAAGCCCCGCGGGGGAGGGGGACGCACGGGAAGGATAAGGTAGGGGGGGGTGGGGGGGTTTTTTTTCTGTTACCTTTTTGGACCAGAGGGGGAAGGAGGGGAGACGGGAGGTGGGGAGGGGTCCTATTTAACCTTCATTCAAATACTCGTCGGAGCCCTCGGACCCGCGACTCACGACCCGGCCTCGCCCACTGTCTCCGCCGCGCGGCCCCCACCGCCNCCCGCCCCTCCCCCCCCCACAGTGTAACAGGGCCGCCCCCCGGCCCCTCACCCCCCCACCGGCCGCCCCCGCCCCCCGCGCCTCGGAGCAGGCGGGGGAACCCGCGAGAGGGGAGCCGGGCCCCTACCAGCGGCCCCGAGAAAGTGATGGGGTGGGGGGTGGGGGAGCCCTACGACAGCCCCCCTTCAAAAATAATACCAATAAAGAAATTAAAAAAAAAAAAAACCTTTTGGTAGAACAAACTACTGACTCCCTAGACCAAATTCTTTTTTTTTTTTTTTTTCGACGCCGACGACTGCGACGGCCCGGGCTCACACACACACACATACACACACACACAACCACGTAAACAGAACCCACCGGCCTCGTCGCAACCCCTTTAAGGCGAATAAGAAGAAGAAGACGTTGAACAATAAGGCCTCTCAGACGGACGTGGGGAGTGGGGCCCCGGCCGGGAGGGCGTGAGCGGGGGCGGCGGGCGCCGGCGCCCCGCGGGGGCCATGGGGCTCGCCCGGCCCCGGCCGCTCTCTCCCCGGCGCCGGCGGGGAGGGGGCGGGCGCGGGGGCGGCCCCCCTCCCCGCGCGCCTCACCCTGAGAAAGGCAAACCAGGTCGGGGCAGCACGTGCGTCAAGGGTTGTGAAGAGCAGTAGGAGAGAAACCAGAGAAATAAGACGACTCGCCACGACGATCCTAAAGAAAGAAAAAAAAAAAAAAAGGGGGACTTGTGCAAGCGCTACCACCCATCGTCGTTCCACCAGGACCGTCCCCTCCCCAGCTACAGCTCTAGCCCGTGGCCCCCCTTCTTACAGAGAAAAGTTGAAACAGACACCGAACGTGGGGGCCTCTTCCGGTGTGCGGCCAACACCCCACGTCTACACGGCTCTCACTAAAGATTCATCAACTCAACAGCTCTACTCCCATGCTGACGATTACCATCCGTCCAAAACAAAAGTAACCACTTAGACCACAGTAGTATAAGGCTAGTATACAACTTTATAAGAAACAAATCCAGAACTTCATCTCCTAGAATGAGGCGTGCAGGTGTGACACAACAAAAATTTACTACAGAGACGTTCATACCGAAAGATCTTAAATTTCACACTCAATTCCAGGCCCGCACACGCCCGGAGTCGTGACCGGAACTGTCACTTGAAACACCGAGACAAAACCAAAAGTTTCTAAACGAGGTATCGACCCCACGCTCGACACCTAAAATCACAGTCCTTACATCTACGAACTCGACCCCTGCAACCTCTTCCTTCTTGTAAATATATAATTATTAACTATCGACTTATAATCTTAGTCTAATTAACCTGACTACTTTCAAAAAAAATTTCGTCAATACGCGAGATCCTTCCTTCGGAAAAGTATCCGTGTGAAATTTCCCCAAGAAATCCCGCGTCTCGAACTTATAGAGGAAAATCTCTCCTATGAATGGTTGTAGACATCGAAGTAACTCCCGGACGATTTCCCTGACTTTGCCCCCGATCCTGTAGCTTCACATGAAAAGTCGCAAATACAACAAACAAATGTAGACTACAAATGAGTGCAAACCCGTCATCTTTATTTATCCAGTCGAAAAGAAAACGAAAGACTTCTGATCGGGGGAGGGGGTCGGGGGAAAAAAAGGATTCAAAGTGTTAAATGAACCAAAGTGTCGTAACATCCTTTGACAATGATGTAAAAATGACCTTTATGATAATAAGTAAAACTAAAACCATTCAGGAAAAGACAAAAAAAAAAAAAGGGGGAGAAATACAAATATATACCTTAGATGCAACACCCGAATTTTGACCGAATAANCAGTCGAAAAGAAAACGAAAGACTTCTGATCGGGGGAGGGGGTCGGGGGAAAAAAAGGATTCAAAGTGTTAAATGAACCAAAGTGTCGTAACATCCTTTGACAATGATGTAAAAATGACCTTTATGATAATAAGTAAAACTAAAACCATTCAGGAAAAGACAAAAAAAAAAAGGGGGAGAAATACAAATATATACCTTAGATGCAACACCGGAATTTTGACCGAATAATTCCAGGTAAATTTTACAAACTTCTTACGTAAAATTTTAGAGTCCTGTGTAGAAAACTACCGTTTGTCCTTCAAAAACAAACGTCAATACGAGTACAAATACTTTTTTAAGACATGAATTTTGAAAACATCTACATATTGATAGGAATTTACTTCTCATATCATTATCACGTCTTTTAAGAAGTTTGTTCAAAGACCGATTGTGTAATTTTTATAAGGTCCACGAAAAGAAATACAGTATGAAAACGAAAAGAATTCCATTATCATAAACGTTATACTGATTCCAACGAACCTACCAGAATTATCAGAAAAGCGAACTTACGAAGTCTTCTGAAAAATTGTATCAAAATTCTATTAAAACGTTCGAAATAAATTCGAATAACGTGAATCTTGAGGGTCCGCTCAGAAATACTTTGACCTTTTCATTTTTCGGGGGACGGAGACGGTCTAAAATAAAAATTCTCCACATTCACAACCCACCGGGAACAAAGAAAATCGAAACTACCCAGGTAGGAAAAAGGGTAAGACAGTAGACCTTTCTCGACGGAGTCTTTATGAGAAGAAGACGAATGTACTTCTTGAGATTTACGATAGGTCGTCCTCCACGACGTCGTTCTATTTCCATTGGAGACTTAACATTCCCGGAACGATGAATAATGTCGAGATGAATCGAAGTCGATTCGTTGTCCTAATTGTGGAATTTCAAGGTCTTTCTAGAACTTATTCAGGTAACTTTTTAAGGTAAACGATAATCTTCGACTTTAAACACTGACGAAAAATGGACGAATGTTATAATGTGTCTCATTTAACGAATACCACCTGTCGACTGCCTACGACGGGAATCCATGTCTCATGACAATCTTGTGTAAAAAATTTTAATGCACGACACCTACCGATATTTGTTTTCATCAATTATACTGAACCCTGAAAACTGAAACTCCAGTAGAAATATTATAACTCACTCTATATCTCATGAACTTGATAATAACCTTTCCCTCTATAACATACCTTTTTAAGAATCTGAAAGACACAAAAAAAGAAGGGTAGACACCTGTCATTAGGATTATCTATTTAAGAATCCGGGAGTCGAAATATTTATGTACGTCAATTACACAAACTGAACCGAACACTTCTGACTCTAAGAACTTGATCTTCATTTCAAGACAGACACCCATATCCAGTAACGACTATACCGACAATCATTGTGAATTGTTATTCACGTATTTCTACCTTCATAAAAGCATCGTAAATATCGTGTACCAGGAAACTTTGAGAACAATCACAATCCACTTAACTAAATAGTGACCTTTATAATACCATGACACCACCGAATATTTCGAAATATAGTTTCAAAATTTTTGAATTCTTACACACCTTTTAAACTACTTGAACGAAACTTAAAACAAACAAAAAACCTTTATTACCACATGAAAAAAGAGTCATTCTAGTTTACTATATTATGTACACTTTCAAGGAACATTTAACAGTCTTCGGTACGTCTACAATTCAACAACTCTATCCACCGATTAATTATGTACCCGTCTTCGAGGACCGAAATTTTATAATTGATAGAAGTATACTAAACCCTTTACTCACGTAATTTTCACGTAGGTCTTGTGAAATACTTGAAAAAAAATTATGACGACACCAATGGTTTTTCGAGAAACAATCTTATAACTTCGAAACAAATTTTTACGACAGATCCGTCAAAGGGGATTAATTTTTTTTTTTCTAGTAAAAAAGGAAAACATCTGAGACACTTTACACATAGAGGACAATTTCAAAAAGAAGTAAGAGGTAACTACACTATCATCAACTAAAATCACTAATAAAATTTCAAGGACATAAAAAGATATCTGAAAATCATTGTGTGTCTCATTGTCTACAGTACCAATTATAAAACTAACAAAACTGACTAGGACGATTGAAAGACTTTTTAAGAACGATTGATTTGGTAAGTTTGAACTAAGTCTCACTTTTTCTGTACATAGACATACACAATCATAATCCATGGACACACATAGTAAAAACAAAAAGATTAACTCTTCCTACGCACTCCTTTACTGATGAGTGTGTGTCCTCACGTGACTTTATAAAAACCACAGTTTTGTTGAATCTTCAAATTTTGAGTCTTGAAAGACCGAAAGAATGATCTGAGATGAGTTTAAACCTGACTTTATTTCATTGTATATATATTACCCCTCAAGGATAAAACACTCGTATAGTTTTCCATATCATAGGATTTAAAATCTTAATTGATCAGAAATACTTTATTGGCGTTGATCTTTAATTTATATCTTTGAATGAAGTCACTTCCCACTCTTTTTGTAAATTGACAATTCTATTTTTACTTTGAAGAGTCCCATTATAATTACAAAAGTAGGATCTGTCACTTGTGATTTCAAAAAAAAAAAAAAAACTCCTTTATGACTATAATTCCAAAATCAGTACACAAAAATTTAAAACCTAGGAATTATATAATAACGGTTTTAGAAAACATAAATTAATGACAACTTTCCCTCTTTTCCTTCCCCAATATCAAAATCCAGAGATTGGAAACTGTCTTTAGTAAATATTAGATATAAGTCTCGACTAAAGAACTTTGTACAAACTTAGAAGTATAATTAAACACGACCCTTTATAATTACTAAATACAACTGAAGAGTCTTGAATAACATGTACCCGAAAAAAAGCATCCGGGATTTATAAGAAATCCTCGTATCGTTACACAAAACTAGTGAAAGATTGAACTGGTCCACATATAAAGACGACAAAACTCCACAAAAAAATTTTTCATTATACAATTATGACGTACTTTTAATAACAACTATTAATAAAGAAGTTATCGTATACAAAGGAAGAAACATAGTACACACACGTACACCGGTATGACAAAACACCCGAAAGTATAGTAGAATAAACACATAACTTAAAAACTTGTCAATGGAAACCACTCTTACAACTTTATCTGGCAAGCAATCCTTATTGAAAATATAACGAACAGATAGTCAACTCAGAATTTGACCCTTCCACCACTTGAGAAGGGGAATTCTCTATTAGACGCAAAGTCAGTAGGAAACTCAAAAAGATTTCGTTGAAAAAATGTGATCTGTGAACAGTCCGTCAAACTTACGGGGAGGTAAAGAGAGGGAGGTTGTGTGACGTCTGACGTGTGGAGACGGGGGAAAAATTTCTTTTTTATCACTCGTCCAGAGTCGACCTCCTTTGATAAGAAAGGATATAAAACCTTAGTAGATACCTTTACAAAAAGACGAAAAATTTCATCTGTTTTTTTCACTTGACTATTAAACCTCTATCCTTTCCCTACCCCGGATTGTATGACTACTATATCCAATATAAAACTGAAACAAACACCCGGATCCCCTCTTTTTATTGAATTTGTGTCTTCGGTTTTTCTACCCAAAACAAAATAACAAAACCGACGTAACTCTTATGTTTGACAGTCATGAACTCCTCTTCCTCGTCGTCTTTCCTTAACTAAAAAAAGACGACGTCTAGGTTCATAACAATTGGTACACCTAGAGATTTCGTCGTATGAATGTTTAGTTTGTCCTCAACTAAGAGACTGAGTTAATTGTCAGTCTTGGGATCTGACAAAAAATTTTAAAATTTATTCATGGTTTTTGAAGTCTCATTACTGTTACTAAAGGACTATTTTCACCCACTATCATTGGTACCGTTGGCGACAGAGACCGGAATACCTGTCATACAACATAACTACCTCGAAGCCTAGGACATCATCGGACAGTGAAAGTACCACTTTCCATCATCGGACACAACGTCCACGAAAAATCGACCTAACACAATTTAAACACACGGCGGTCGAATAGAAAGGAACAATCCTTAAAGAACCTGGCATAAGGTGTTGTACAAACACTTCCACGACAACGGACTTTTATTGGGTGGTGGACACAATCCGGAGGATTACGTCTAACGTGAATCAAGAAAGGGACGGAGGAGGAAGTCACAACGTCTTTTACTCTCACACACATCTTTAACATATGTATATAATGTCGAGTTTCAATAGGTGAACCCAAACCTGTACAGTAACTATCGAATAATTTTTTTTTTGTTGGAACACAAAAACCTTTTTCAGTCACCATATCTCTTTACCTAGACATTAACCATAAAAGATTCACAAGAAAAGTGTTTGTCTACACATACACTTTACATCCCACTCTTCACCTCCCCCATTTATGATTCCTGACCTGCTTTCTCCCTGAATTCATCATAACAACAACAACACACACTACCAAAATACACATACGATATTCTTATATAAAGGGTCACCCGGATCACCCGTCATACTTTCATACCTTTTAAGAACACTATTAAAAGAAGGTCTTTTTAATAAATATTTTACATTGAACTTTCTGACAATTCTCTTTTGGACTATTTTGTTAATTTTGAAAAACCCCCATATCCCCTATCTTTCGAGACTTTGACTATTTTAACTTCGTTCACAAAATTTTCAACATAGAAATTTATAGTAAATTTTAAACACAGTATAGAAAAACGAAAAATTCCTAAAGAAAATATTTCAATAAGACAAAAAGATTCCACTTTTACAACTAGATTTACAATTAACTATGAAAAATAGACATATATCATTTCTTAGACACGACCCCGTCTCTTGTTTGTTTAATATACATCTAAACTGATCCGGGACTATTATTCTAGATCAGTCTAACACGATCTATCAAGTCTCAAAGAATTTTGAATGACACTATCCCACTTTACCAAATGAATGATGTTTAGGGTTCTACGTCACGTCAAAAAACGGATCGAGGTCTTATCTCGTAACGTACGACCCTGGACATCAACTAAAATTGTCGTGTCCCTTGGGAAGGGAGGACAGATGAGGTAAAATATGTGTCGAAGGGTTTCGGAGATTCTTGAAAGACGATTCATTTCAAACTAACGATTACAGTACTAATAATACGACGATCATAAGATTTCACTCAGAAGTCTTGTGGGATCACACTAAAATGGAATCTACGTAATCGACAAAAAATTTTAGTCAACGATTTTCTAAATGTACATCTTATCGGATGTATACATATATATGAGTTTTGAACTGAATCGTCAATTGAAAAAAAAACAAACACTACTATGTCTAAAGAAATATTAATGTCGTAATTAACTAACGATCACACCCGTAATCTTAATCTTCTGACAATAACATCCCGGACTATATATACGTCAAGAAAGAAACTTACTCCTGTCGATTCAACCTACTTCCCAATAAAAACACGGTCTTAAATTCATCTTTAAAAATAAGAAGACATTACTAACAGTTGCAGAACTCAGAGTCATAAGAAATTTACTTTCTGTTTCAGGACTTTTATTAACAATAAAATCACATTCAAATTATGAGTTTCGATTGTCGACTTTCCATCTCTTTTTACATTCCAATATTTTTGTTTCACATTAAACAAATATAAAAGTAAACATTTAAATTTTTAAGACAGGAAAACTCCCAAGATTATGAAAGGTGAAAGAATTGATCTCAGTCACAACAACATCCCTAATTTACAATTTTAGACACTTTCACGAATCGTGTCACGGACCGTGTATTATTTCAGAGTTATTTACATATACCAATCATCATCCAAATCATCATCACAATTAACAATAAAAAATTTTATATTACTAAATGTAAAAAGGAGAGAAAAACCTAATAATAAATAAACTAGTCTTTGAGTCCTACAAGATTTGTCCGGAACTCTCAAAACCAGATATCACTACTACACCGTCAAGGAATCCTAAAAAACGGTATTTTACAGAAGTGTGGAGTCAAAGAGGGACTCACTGTATACGGGGTTCAGTCTGTTGGTCGATCATCGTCTTAAAAGTGACCCTAAGTCGAAACGGATAAGTCTTGAGAAACGGTGACACGACACCGGAAACCAACTAAAATCTTTCAAGTTTTCTATTACTTTTAAAGAAACAATTATTACAAACGTGACAATCTTGTAGGTTTGATCAACTACTTACTTTTATTCTACGACATTTGTAAAGAAGCACAGTGTCACATACATTGGAACCTTTTTAAGACAGCACAAATCTTCGTACTTTGTCAGATAGTGGTGTCAAGTGTCACAATGTCCTAACTACATGACCTCCGGTCACTCGTCGGGGTTTTTCTTTTACATCAAAGTCCAGACACCCTACATGAATTTTACAATCCAAGTTTCTTCAGTATTCAGAAATGCAATAAAAAGAGAAAATCCTGTACTTGAAGAAAAGTCGAGAACTTTAACAAACTCCTATTAAAAAATAGATGTACGGAAAATCGAAAAACTTTTTTGTTTCCCTGTGGACCCTTATAACTTTTTACATCCGTATTCAACACCACATACACGGAATCAGACTCACACACATCTTAGTCCCTTCACAGAAACAATGGAGGAACTGGTAACAGATAATCTATCTCAAGTAGCTTACGACAACGACTCCCGACGACACAAATAAATTCTTTCGAGACGGAAATCATCATTAATAAGTTCATAAATAAATATGTTGTTGCGTAAGGTGGCATTATTATGATTAGAAAAAAAAGGAGTATTTCCACTTGACTTTGAACAATTATAAACATCGAATCTGTAATCTATCTAAAAAATCTATTACAGTATTTAAATACCTTAGACGAGACTATACGAAGATGCAATACTTACCAAAATAAATAAAATATAATTGAGTAGAAAAGTTCTGGATTATAATTTTACTTTAATTAAGTCACCAATGTTTCTACAATTTAAGATTACCGATTCACATTCCCTCTTTTACCAGAGACCACAATGAACCGGTCACGTCCTTCAAACCTACTCAAGAATAGATGTAAAATACCAATGTGAGATTTCAACCTTTATTCCTCTCCTACATTCTCCTCACTTGGACCCGTCGGTACACATTAATAGATATCTCAGGAGACTGTGTGGATTTAATAACTCGTGTCAAAAGATAGAAAAAAATTTACTTCACAGGGTCTGGTGAACATTTACTTTGTCAACACTATCACAGTCTTCTGGACCCAAATTCTGGTCAGGACAGTGACCGACATGTGAGAACCCTTTAAGTAGGATCGACTCGAAATTAAAAGGGTCATGACATCATTTTAGCCCTATTACCACTTTCGGACGAAGTGACAAAAGGATTTTCCTACTTTATTATGAGTACCTACATTAAATATCTGATTTCTTCATGTATTTTTAAACTCAAAAATTAGTGATTATCTACCGACCTAAAATTCTATAAACAGACATAATACAATTGTTACAAATATAAATGTTTTAAATTTATATACTCAATCTTAGTATTAACCACTATACCTAGTGGGAGGGGGTGGCACCGGCTGTCTGTTCAAGAATTACACAAACGTCACATCAAGAACTGTTATACGTGACGACACAAAACACACATATATATATTTTTATAGAATTCACATGACACACAATGTAATAACTTTTCAAAGTTAATACCGGAAAATACAACTTTTTACAAGAATACACAATTATAAGTTTGAATTTATGTATGCAAACAAGAATCTGTTCCCGTACATATATTCTAAAATTTACCAACCGTTCACCACTTGTCAAACATAAAACCCCAATAGACAACAATATACAAATCACACAAATACTCATACGATTCGTGATCGGAAAAATGTATATCATAGAGTCAATTAAAATCAGGAGTGTCGTTACAAGACTCCTAAACGACAACAATTGGATGGGGGTAAAATGTCTACTCCTTCACTTCCGAAGGGACCCTAGCGTATGTATCGGCACTATGTTACAATTAAGTTCGGGCTCAAACTAAGGTCTCGGGGAGGAAAATTCACAGACATTACGACATGCTTCGAGACATTAAGGACATCTTCGAATCGTTCACGCAATGATTTCCTCAAAAGTTAGGTGACTTTACCGGTGTCGAAACTGTATAGGAAAATTCTTACTTACAAAGTAGACTAAAACAACCCAATCCAACTTACAAAACCTTTATCATTCGTCACCTTACCTTACCTTTACTTCCGTAAACCCTATCACATAAAGGACAGGATCCACCGCGTCACCATTTCTTAGGTGGACGGTTACGTCCTCTGTGTGTTCTACACCCAAGCTAGGGACCTAGTCCTTTTAGGGGACCTCATCCTTTACCGTTGTGTGAGGGTATAAGACCGGATCTTTTAAGGCATCTGTCTTCTCCGACCACTCGATGTCAGGTACCGCAACGTTTCTCAGTCTGTGCTGGCTCGTGTGTGACGAACACAGGACAGGTAGTGAAACACGGGTAACACTTCGTGTCACGAACGATACCTCCTCCCAGATCACAGGTAACGTTTCGTGTCACGAACGATACCTCATCCCAGATCATAGGTAACGTTTCGTGTCACGGACAATGCCTCATCCCAGATCATGGGTAAAGAATTTCCAACGTCAGACCCGTGACATCGTACCATCCAATAGGTAAAAGAACCATCCACGTCTACCAAATGTAATCGATACAGTTAGTCAGGAATTTTAACAGTCGTAAAATCTCCCATCCTACCATTCACAGGAAAAAAATTATCAAATAAAATTATAAAATTTTTATAGTTTTCCGTCTCTTAAACTCAATATTTTCATTATGAACGTTATGTCTATACACATTTCATCTTTTGTCTTCAATCGGGTAAGAGTAGATGAAATTTAAAAAGGACACATAAATTGATACATATTACAACAAATCAGCGATTCAACACAGAATGAAAAAATGTTGGGGTAGCACCTGACATCGGGCGGTCCGAGGAGACAGGTACCCTAAAGGATCCGTTCTTATGACCTCGTCCAACGGTAAAGGAAGAAGTCCCCTAGAACTGAGTCCTTGACTTGGGTACAGAGGACGTGACACTCCGCCTTAGAAATGGTGACTCGGTGGTTTCTTCGGGGTACACATTGCATATATGTAAAATTTTTATTCATTTTAATATGGTAGTATGAGTTTCAAATAAAAAAAGTCCACCGATAAAATTTTTGAAACCGAATAAAAACTTATATTCCAAGTCTACCCTTTACCATCACTCCAACCTTCCTCTCTCCATCCATTCTAAACATATAATTCTACATTCGGAGATTACGGGATCTGACTAATAATGGACACCCCGTCTTTCGTAATATTCAAGAAAAACAAACTCAACTCAACGTACGCACGAGTCAACACAGGCTGAGAAACGCTTGGGTTCTTGACATCGGGCGGTCCGAGGAGACAGGTACCCTAAAGGGTCCGTTCTTATAACGTCACCCACCCGTAAAGGATGAGGTCCCCTAAAAGGACTTGTCTCCCTAACTTGGGAACAGAGAAACGTAGAGGACGCAACAGTCCGACTAAGAACTGGTGTCACGGTGGCAATCTTTACCAACAGCAATAAAAAATTTTTAAATTTTACAGTAGAATTCATTTTACTGTTGTAACAAAAGACAGGACGTGTTCATTTAATGCTTTATGGTGAAGTCTTAATTTAAGGTAATCAAACACCCTCCCCCCAAGTCCTAACCCTTGAGTACATGTGGACACCGCCTAAGTACAACTACATACCGTTTTGGTTATGTCATAACATTTCATTTTATTTCATTTATTTATTTATTTGTTTATTTAAGGCAATCAAATAAGACCATCAATAAATATTACTCTAGTCAACAACAAAGTCTATTGAATTTTTTTTTAACATCAGAGAGAAAGACTAACAATCCTCCCCAAGTAAGTTGTAAATATGTCATTTCATCTCAAAATTTTGGTTCTTTTATGAACACGACAAAATTATTAATCTTTGAGTTTGGTCATGACGAATTACCCGTATGTCTATACCGTATGTCTATAGGACGGATCCTTAATCACAACCAACTGGAGCGGAAGTAGGGATTGGGATGAATGAGTTAGTGGAAACTTACGATATGACCATTGGGTCGTTAAAAGTTTCGTCAATTTTTTCTTTTCTTTTCATTTATTAACCTTCACGGTTGTTAAATTACTCATGGTTATTAAGTAAAAAAGACCACAATAAATATAAAATTTTTCGTATGACTTCTGGAATATTAGACGTCATTGATAGAAAACTAAGATCGAAACTCTCAAAACTGAACAACTATTCCAATATAATTATTAAGTGGAAACATTAAAAATTCAACTTTTAAAAATAAAGTACCTATTACAAAAAGTAATATTTTCAAATTTTTCATAGGAAGATTAACATCTTACACGAGTATAGATTTCACGAAACATCCAGAAATCTAGGTATAAATCACTTCAGGATCTCGTACCGGAATTTTAAGATTCTTAACCCAGACTATCCCACATCGTCAATTGATCAAAATTGTTCGGTTCACTTCCAATAGAGAGTAACCATCGAAGAATCCACGAAAAGTAAAACACACCGAATCTGATACGAGACCTCTCATAAAATAATAAAGAGTAGTATTAAACTATTCACATGTTTCCTGAGTCATATACAGTACCTACCATTTTGACTCCGTCTCTGTTCTTAAACTCATTCAACTATAATTATCGTCTCTGATTTAAAGGACCGAAAGAATAAGATCAAAACCAGAAGAATTGGACATCATGGGTTTGAATTTATAATACCGGGGGTATTTACACATAAATATATATTAAAGGACTTGGATCATAAAATACATACAATATTCTGTATATCCTTTAATCTTTAAAATTTTTCCTACTCTAAATTTTTATATTCAACATCATTAAAGAAGGCTACCGGGAGAAGAAAGGGGTCTCACCCACGTGGGTGAACCTCTGACCGCCGGATCTATCCGGTAAGAAGACATCTTCTCCATCGGTCCCCCTGTGGACCTCCTGGTAATCATGTTCCACACCCCGAGAAAATATCGAAAAATTAAAATTTCGTTGTCGGAAAGAAGGACACTTCCGACTTACTAGCTCTCATTTCCGGAACTCTCTCCAATCGAATTTTCTGTCTTTATATCCGGAATAAACAAAAGAAGTCTCAACTGGTTTCCCTCTTCCGACCGGATGGGACTGTCGGGAATGAGGGTGACACCTCTATCGTCACGGAAAAAGACAACAACAATCCGTCAAATATCTTGCGTCCTATCGAACCATTCGCAGAAGAGACACGGACTATACTGCATTGTAACACCTCATACGTCGTACGTATAATTCACGTTCACCAACATAAACCGAACAACGACGTCGTCAAAAATCCGACAGAATTTTTCGTTAATAGTGAGCTATCCCAACCTATACACGTTTAATAACTTTAGTAGTAAAGTGCTTCTGGTTTGAAACATTGAACTTAATAAGATAAATCATAAACAAAAGATGAGGGGGGCGGAGGGGGGTGTATTGAGTCTCGTCTTAAGAAAAAGACTTTCCTTGTCTACGGCAATCGAATAGTCCTGGACTATGATTTTTCGGGTGTTTTTAGAAAGACGACGAATAAGAGAAATAAATTACATATACGTTTCGTATAACATTAATAACGACAATCTCCCAAAATTCGACTACCAAGGAGGGGTGGGAAAAACAGGAGTTCCCTCTATCTAGTCCTTACGGTTTAACTGTTGAACCATATTCCTTTATTACTGGTGACTTTATTTTGTCCTCAAGTTTATTTTTCGTTTGGTCTATGTTTACATCTTACTTTTATAGAAAATCATTTTACAATCGTACGACATGAACCTTGTCTACGGTGTAATTAAGTTTTCTCTCGGGTCTTTTACACCGTTGAAATGCTACAGTTACCTCCCTCGACGTTATCAAGGACAAGAATAACACAGTTCAAGAGTCATGGAGGTCCAGGTCAGGATAATAAGACAAATAAAAGACACATATAAGGTACAATTATAACGTTTATAATTTAGGTACGAATTATAAAAACAAATATAATAATTGATGTAACAGTATAATTATCTATAATCCCATTTTCGGGTCATTGAACATTAGGTTGTCATTACTTAGAACAAAATTTATACGTATAGTTCTAAACATCTTAGACTCCGTTTTTACCTGAAAAGATCTGTGGGAAGTTCCGTGCATATACTATTATTCCATCAGATTCTTAACTCCGAAAGTTTCTCCGGATGACGAAAAACTTACATCTTAAACCTGTTCAATGTTTTGATACTCTTAAAACGTAAAAAAAGAGTAAATTTAGACATCAATAGTAACCTGTAAACGATACTAAAAATTCATCGAATCTAAGTAAGTAAGGAAAACGACACAAAAAATACCACAAACCTTTCTTCTTCTATCCCACTACCTTCACATGATATACATGAACCCATGAAGGTCTCACTGTAAGTAAAATATCTCCTAGAGTGACCCTGTAGAGACTTAGTGGACATAAAACGTCACGCACCAATCACACCCAGACTCGCACGTCCCTCTACCCACCCCCCGAAAATTGGACTAAATGTCACACGATGAAGGACTTGTGACGTCACTAGATCAGTGGTCCCCGTATAGAAGACACGGACACTTCTTCAGACCACTCGTACGAATCTTTTCGTGATGATCAAAAGAGACTTAATCAACTTCGTACTTCGGAATGTTAACTGATTAAAACACCTTTCCAATTTTCAAAACAAAAGCCCGTCAACTTTGCTTCCCTTCAAAAAATCGTACCGTGATCTCGTGTCACCAATTCTCACACCCGCGACCTCGACCTCGGCCTCGGTCAGCGTGTCCGAGTTTAGGACCGACACGAGACGCGTCAGAACTAAACATAATCGAGACACTGTCTAGTGAAGTAGACGACACGGAGACGGAGTCAAAGAAGTAGACATTTCAAACTTATTTATTCTCATGAGAGACTCCAACAACCTTATTTATTCACGGACTGTTGTATCATTCGTGATTTATTTACCATCGACAAAAATCGATAATCAGTTCTGATACCAAAAAGGACACCAGTACATACCTACACTCTCAACCTGACACTTCTTTCGACTCACGGTTTCTTAACTACGAAAACTTGACACCACAACCTCTTCTGAACTCTCAGGGAACCTGACGTTCCTCTAGGTTGGTCAGGTAAGACTTCCTCTAATCGGGACCCTAAAGAAACCTCCCTTACTACGACTTCGACTTTGACGTCATGAAACCGGTGGAGTACTCTTCTCAACTGAGTAACCTTTTCTGAGACTACGACCCTCCCTAACCCCCGTCCTCCTCTACCCCTGCTGGCTCCTACTCTACCGACCTACCGTAGTGACTGAGCTACCTGCACTTAGACTCACTTGAGACCCTCAACCACTACTTGTCCCTCCGGATCACACGACGCTACGTACCCCAGCGTTTCTCAACCTGTACTGACTCGCTGACTTCACTTCACTTCACTTGGAATTAAGATCTGAACAAGAGAAGAGTCCCAAACTCTGTTTACAACGTATTACCCGTTTCTCGGATTCGAACCTTCAGACTGGATACCCAACCTTAGAGTCACACACACACACAATCAACGAGTCAATATCGACTGAGACACACTGGGGTACCTGAACATCGGGTGGTCCGAGGAGAGGGTGGTCCTTAAGGACAGGTATCTTAAGACGTCCGTTCTTATGACCTCACCCATCGGCGGTAAGGGAGTCCCCTAGACGAGTTGGATCCTAGTTTGGGTCCAGAGGACATAACATCCACATAAGAATGGTAGACTTGGTGGTCTCTTCGGGGACCTGAGAGTCATGTTGGTGAAGTTCAACTCACACACCGGAACCTGACTAATAAATTAGACAAAAATTGTTTAAACAGAGGACATGTAAGTAAGTAAGGAAAACGACACAAAAAATACACAAATCCTTCTTCTTCTTCCCCACTACCTTCCCATGATATACGTGAACCCATGGTCACGAAGTATGGTTCGTAAGACGAAAGTGAACCTGAAAAGTGAAAGAAATGACTGCTGTATCCATGTTATTATAACCGGAGAAACCTAACTGTACTTCTATTTCACCCCGACAGAATTCTATGAAGTATTCGAACTAATAGTAACAATGACAATAACAACAAATCAACGGTTCAGTACAGGCTGAGAAACACTGGGTCACCTGATATCGGACGGTCGAGGAGACAGACACCCTAAGAGGTCCGTTCTCATGACCTCACCCAACGGTAAAGGAAGAGGTCCCCTAGAAGGGTTGGATCCGTAACTTAGGTCCAGAGGATATAAGCGTCTGCCTAAGAAATGGTGACTCGGTGGTCTCTTCGGGCGACAATAACAATGTCAGGGTGATTTTCAAATACCCTTCTCCCATTTATACCTTGTTGAATCAATCTTTGCTCTCAAAAAGGGACTTTACAGTCCTCTTTTCTATACCTACCCTTTTCACTGGATTACTCAAGAACAAACACCTTTGACGATTCTCTTCATTCTTTATGTACCCTCATACAGTCAATAATGTCTCTGAAACTTTTCATAAAGTCCCGTGAAATATAAAAATTTTGAGAATCACCACTTTCCAAAAAAAACGTGGTTCTATAACTACAAACGACATCCAGTGAATCGTAGTTCCGTCATCGTCTAATCCGTAACATAATGTTGAGTGTTCAAGTCTTAAGATTAGTCGACCAGTCAGGTAACCCAGATGTCGGGTCCTGTTGACCTCTTGTTGTGTACGAACCATAGTATTGAGTACCTTTGTTTACATCTTGGAGTTTCTATATTTTCACCGTATCCTTACGAAAGATCATTACTACCTGTGTCAAATAAACAGAAAAATAAAACTCGTAAAAAGGAAACACTTTAAAGGAGAGTAAACCACGGACTAAAAAAGAAAGATATAAATAAAATAAAAGAAAGATATAAATTAATAGTATACAAAGGATATGACTCGGATGTTTGACCCGGACTCTAGTTCAACTAACACTCTTTTCGGTATGAAACAGAGACGGAATGTCACTAGAGTCTTAATTCAAAAACCTTTTCTTAAACTCAAAATTTACAAAAAACTCAAAAATTCACATGAAAACTCAAAATTTATATAAGTAATCATACATCCATGTATATTCATATAGATATCCATACATACATAGACAATTCACTTTGGTTAACTCCCCTTACTAGTAAGTCATACTTCATCCTAATTAAAATAAGTAAATAACGGTCAAATCTAGACTTTGGAAAAAGTAGAAACCAGACACGTCAAAAAAAGGGACCCTAGTTGTTCACACAAACATTATCGAATGGTTTGTAGGATTTATGTCATATACAACGGTCATCACTCGTAAACTCAATTTTTTAGCTTATTATCGAAAGTAATTGAAAAAAAAAAGAGTAAATGGTTGACGTGGTGACTATTTCCGGATCATCCACCTATCTTCAGAAATAAGTTAAAATAAAACAGACACAAGGATTTTGCAACAAAGACGAAAGACTCGTCTTTGAGGTTGTTCCAACGAAACTATTTTACATGAAATCGAGCTGTTTATGAAAAATTTTAATTCGTTAAAACATCGTCCAACACATCCAAAAAAAAAAGTTAATTTTTGAACAGGATGAAACGTTATCGGTCTCAAAGCCCTTCAGTTCAAAACATGAAACTCTTAATCGTATCGTTCACATAACACACAAGACACAAAAGAAATAAAGTCAGACATAATTCCCAGACATTTTCAACGAAGAGAACCCACTTACCTTAACATTTTTCGAATCTTCACATAAAATAAAATTGTTTGTCCCCCCAATCTTCACCTGGGATTTACCGGAGAAACCCCAACTAAATTTCTCAATGTGCTAAAACTTTTAGTACAGGGACGGAGTAAACATTTTCCACCCGATGAAAACTGACGACAAGTCTCTTCCGTAACCGTGGGGCGAGATCATGAGAACGGACCTTTTAGGGTACCTACCTCCTCGGACCATCCGACGTCAGGTACCCCAGTGATTCTCAACCCGTACTGACTCGCTGAAGTGAAAATGAAAAGTGAAAATACGTGACCTCTTCCTTTACCGTTGGGTAAGGTCATAAGAACGGACCTCTTAGGGTCTCTGTCCTCGGATCACCCGACGGCAGATACCCCAACGTGTCTCAGCCTGTACTGACTTCGTTGAATCGTCATCGTGTGAACACGTCCTCGGACAGACCAAGTACCATTCAGTCGATGAAACGTCTCTCTACGACGGCAGTGGGGGAGGTAAAGAAAACGAGAGGGGGAAGAAATAATAGAAACTTGAAAGTAGACACGAATACGGTAAGGGACAGACGACAAGTAGTGAGGAAGGTTTCGTTGGTAGTAGAATAAGATACAGAGAATTTTTGTCTTGTAATAAAGTTACTAATCAAAATTTTGTCTCTCTGAACAATAGTATCTGGAGTTTCGAACTGTCGAACACTTGGAGACGTAAAACCGGGGAGTCGGTCCTCAACCTATTATCGAATTTTAGTGAAGGTTTCATTGGCTTCTAAACACTTTGTAAAGTATAGACCTGATTCCCTCTCTTATCTTTTTCTGGAAAAATGGAGTTTTCAACGAAATAATAAAAGACTATCCTCCATTTGACCCTAGCATCTCTCCTTCCCCCATTGGAACAATGAATTGGTTCTATTTTCTTTATCCTTCGCAATTAAACAATCTAACGGGAGACATCAGGACACCTGGATTAACCTCTTCTTTTACCTCTTCAACCATAACGAATAAGACCTTCATAAAACCAAATAATCATCTCTCTCCCGATCATCTTAAAGAAATCAAACATTTTATGTTTCATGCCGATTTCTATGGAACAATAATCCGTAACTAACAAAAGTAAAGTAACAACCATTAATGTGTTATCGTCTAGTAAAGGAAAAGTCTAAAGAGGACACTAAAAACTTGACAATTGACTTAACAAAAGGTTCTTTTCATTTTGAACCTTTAAAATCAACGCCAATGTACATTACCCATACAAGCTAAATTTAAGTCACCGAAGATTCCAGACATGGTTCGTAAAGTAGGTAAAAAAGTCAATGTGTATCTCTTTTTGTATAAACTCTGTTCTCGGAATTGAAATATCCTAAAGATTTTTGAAAAATACCTTTAAATTTTTGTATGTGTCTTCATCTCACTTATAATCGTTTGGGATGTATGGACAATTGGGTTGAAATTGTTAATAGTTGTAAACGGTTTGAAATGTATATTCTTTTTATTAAAATACAAAAATCTTGTACATAATGTTATCTATACAACCATATGAGTTTACTTTTCATACACAGGACCTTACAATTGAGAAATGTATGTAACATTTAAATTATGACCATTAGTAGAAAATCCTATTACAACAAAAGTAAACAAAAAATTGAATGACTTCTACAGACTTGGTGGTAGTCGAATTATCTCTTGGTATAGATGACCTTTCTAAAATCAAAAGAAGAGACAGAAAACTTTGAATTCTACTAATCAAAACTTAAATAACAAGAATTCTCAACGTAAATTAAAATACTCGTGAAGGACAGACGTCGAAAACACACCTGGTGGTGTTTACCGGTAAAGATCACATACAACCCGTTATAAACAGTCGAATATCACCTTTTAGCGGTTCAGAACAAGCCGTGAAAGAGAACGTATAAGACAAACATGAAGTGGGTTTACATACACAACTAACTGATCCCTTATATGTGACATTGACACTTTATCAATTAACTCCTCCCTTCAAACTGAGGGACGATAGGGACCTGGGCCATTGTCAAAAATTCTTGAATCTTGAACTCAATGACAAGTAAAGAGAAACCTCCTCATCGTTCAACACACACACAGACGTCAACACCCACGACAAGCAATCGTCACTGATGTTCCACTACCATCCGAATAAAGATTTAAAGGAACGAAAATAATCAAATTTAATCTGGGCATCCCCATTAATACGGTGGGGTCACGTACTCCTTCGTCAGTACCCACCAACACACAGATTTGGGTACATGTCATACAACCTTTCTATCGAAAATTACAATACTACGACAAACCGTATAAATCAAATCACGTTCCTCACGTAAATAAATTGTCCTGAGAATTATTCGAGGGTGATGTGGTTTCTGCAGAAAATTTTTTAATATGAATTCTTCTGAAACATCATAAGGGGTCATCTCAAGTAGATCTCGGCGTTTTGGAATGATTTTATTTTGAATAAGGAAATTGGCCATAAGTAAATTCACCCAAAGAGACATGAACCAAAGGTACCTTTATCGCTTATCGATTGCAATAAATATTCCACCTTCATTTTATCCCACGGATTACCCTGGGGTACGACGAGACTACTTCTCTGAATCCTTTTTTTTAGGTACGAGTACCCTAAAAAAAAAAATTTGTCCCAATTACCTTCGGGACTAAAGTCAGAAGACATTGTCTTTTATAAAAACCAAAATTTCCGATCGAAATTATAGTCCGTTTGAAGAAAAAACCATACATAGCGAAAGTGAAAGTTTAAAATCCTGGTGAATAGTCGTACTAACTCTGAAATACGAAGTCTCAGTACAAAGAAACACCAAAAACAAAGTTTTCAATTTTAGGGGTCGTATAATATCGACAAAGTTAAAGAGTAACTGTAAAGTTTCATGTCTATTTTTCGATTTACAAGTAATTACTATCGTCACTACTATTTCTTAGTTATACAACCTGATGTATCAAAAAAAAAAATTGACACTTACAATACCTTGGTAAATCAAAAGTCCGGAATTCAGTCCCAAGAAAAAGTAAACACAACGCCTCGATTCTAGTCTTCTTTTAGAATTAAAAGAAACCTCCTGTCTTTACCCCTTTTAGAATTAAAGAGAAAGAAATTTTTTACCTAACAACGGTTTCGGGAAGATTAACTTTATTTACAATTAAGAAAATCATTGACACCTAATCCTTATTTGGAACCGAAAAAGGAATGACGAGGCCATTCCGGATGAGAGTCAAAAACATCCGGAAGTCGTTTCGGAACGCCAAAAAAAATTTCGGGAAAGTACACTTTCTTATAGTGAGGGAAACACACACACAAACACCGACCCCACACACACACTCACGTACACACACAGAGTGATTAAAAAGACACCGGACTTTGTGTGGACGAGTAAAAAGTCGGACCACTCATGTCGTCACTTCACTCTTCACTCCGTCATACTCTGTGTCATTCCACGACATCAAAAATAAAATCAAAACCAACAGAAACCGTCGAACACTAACAATAGACAAACAGACCTTCACGAAACACTAATAAGGTCCGACAACCACGTCGTCCTCAAAAGAAGACACGAAAAATTTCCGTTCCTAACGTCACGTGAATCCCGAGGTAGCCCCCTCCTCAAAAACAAAACAAACACACACACAAAGAAACCTGTTCGAAGACGTCAACCCGAAGGACACGAGATTACATCTGTTAAGATCAACAAAATTAGGACAACTTAAAAACACACTCTATGAAATAGAGGTCGTTAAGTGATCAAATCAAAACAAAAAGGGTGGACACGTATAACCACGATAAAATATTTTAAAGGGAATACGTCATTAAAAAGAAAATCAAATCGTAAAAGAACATATAAAAATTTTAGTTCACAAATGGTCACTGGAAGGAATCAATGAAAATAAACTTACTAGAAATAAGAAATCTCTGTATCCTTAAACCCAGATAATAGGGTAGAGACTCTCTTGTTCAGGGTCATCAACGTCAATCACGGTGTCTTTCCCAAAAGTGTCTAAGCCACGACCCGCAACTAGGAGGAGGAATGAACTGTGGGTCTTGAGGGTAATCACAATTGTCCTCCGTGACCGAATTTAGGGATATGTGGTTCTACTTATGTTCGAGAAGACATTACGAAATATCTATGGAGTCAACAAAAAGCAACTACTACCGATCTCAAAACCAGGACTCCAATTGACTAATCATTTTATTCTCAAACTCGACAGAACCCTATACCCCACTAAATGATTCAGACTAGACATTAATTCTTCCAATACAATACTACTAATCTGAGTCTTTTGTAAATGTGGAAACACGTGACACCTTCGAACACTTATTCCTTAAAACATGAAATATCGTACTACTTCGTTCTTAAGAGGAAAGGTAACTAAAAAACCATTATATAATGATGTTTTATTTACTAAAAATGTTCAAAAACATACATAAGATTCTTAAATTCATTGAAAAATTTTTTAAACATTCGGAATTGTGTTAATGAGAGATCGTAAAATTCTGAGAACAGTCGATTACAACGATTGTAAGAAGTTCGTACATCTTCGATTATTACACGTGACAGAATCTCGCACCCGTAACGTTAATGACCAGTTCATAATCTATTAGTGACAAATGATACGGATAGACTTAACACCTAAAAATAATGAAATAAATATGTGTCACATTACCTTCCTAAGGATCTACCTCTCGTCATTTAGACCCAAAATCTGACCCGAAACGGAGAATATTAGAAATATCGAACACCGATCTGTAGATCTAAAAAACCTAGTGACAAGGGGAACTTTACTTTCATACCTAGACCACGAGATCCCACAGGTAAGATCGAAATCCGATAAACTTCCGGATGAAAGGATCCAGGACTTCCATTGTCTCTACATATTACGTTACCAAAGATTAGAACTGATACGCAGTCTTAGAAGACCTCCTTGAATTTTTTTAATGTCTATAGACCCGGGATTTAGTCTGTATTACTTAAGTCTTAGAAATTCCCATCCCGTACACTTAGATATGTAAAAAACTTCAAAATTTCAATGGAACTATATTCAAACGCTCGACGAACATGTCCTGTAATAAAGACAAGATGTGTACACCCCCCACACACGCACACATTCCCTTTACTCTGCACATTCAATGTCACACTCTATCATGTACCAATATAAGATTCTACTTACTCTCCCCACACACACACATATCAATCCCTTTACTCTGTACATTCAATGTCACACTTTATCATGTACCAATTTAAGATTCTACTTACTCTTTCTACTATTTATGAAGCGTTTAATTTTTTTACCTTTTGACCCTCAACCTTTCCGATAATTAGTCACTCAGAAGTAGACCCACGATTACCAACTCATCCTGAACCTATCCGTCTCTCTTCTATTTTTTTTCCCATAAGAACCACATTCTCTCTTACAGGGATTTCACTTGCAAACCCCTCCCCCTGTCAAGACTACTTACAAAATTAGAAACAAAATCATAACATGAGAACGTCGACGACATCCAAAGGACTGTAAACTCCTTCACTTGACAACTTCCATAAACTACCCTCTCTCACAAGGTCTTCTCGGGACTCTTCTCTTGAACAATCCTCAAAAACTTTATGTCTTTTCTCCGGCCCCACCGACCTTATTTAACTCCTTACCCCTCTCCCTTCTTCCACTCCAGATTCTCATTGGCTCCGGCTCCGGGTGCAGTGATCCCGGAACACCGGCAACATCTCCTTAAGTCGAAAAAGAGATTCGTACTACTCTTCGGTAACCTCCTAAAACTCGTCTCCGTACTGATCTAGACAGAAAATAAATAAATAAATAAAATAAAATAAAAAAAAAATCAAAAAATAAAAAATTTAAAATTTTAGAAATTAAGAATGTACCCAGAAAATTTTTCCGATGACTGTCTGATCTGAAACCTCCTGTTTCTACCTTCACCCCTCCGACCGGTTAATCCTCCGATAACGTTATCACATCCACTTTCTACTACCACTGAACCTGATTCCTCCACCATCATCTCAACTCTGTTCACCAGTGTCAGGGTACATAAAACTTCCGTCTCCGTTCTTCAAGTCAATAACCTGACCTACATCCTATACCCTTTCTCCTCAGTCCCTACTGAAATTCTAAAACAGGACTTTCCTACCTCAAAGGTAAATGACTTTACTCCTACTGAGACCCCTCCTTCAACCCTCTATCCATCAGTTCTCAAATCAAAATCTAAACAACTCGAACTCTTCGGTTAAACTGTCCACAGTTTACCCGTCAAACTATACATCCAAACCTTTAGTTCCCTGTCCAGAACCGTCTCTATGTTTGTTTAAAACCTCAGTGGTCACATGTCTAGGAAAATATCGATACTCTGACCTACTCAAATGGATTACCCTTCTCAAGGTCCTTGACTCGGAACCCCCTCAAGTTGTAAAGTCCAGAACTCTCTACTCTTTCTTGATCGTCTTCTTTGGGTCTTCTCACGGCTTTCTCTAACCCTTCTTTCAGTTCACACCAACCACAGGACCGTCAGTTCTCTTCTTTCCTAAAGTACTTCCTTCCGTACTAGTCGTCCCAGTCTATTATGACACACTTGTCCCTTTACTCCCGACTCTGAATTGACAACCTAAATCGTTGTCTCTCCAGTGACAAGGTCTGTTCTGACTTTCTCCGTTTTCGGGATTACCTCACCCAAGTCATCTCTTACTTTCCTCTCCTTGACCCCTGTCACTGAAAGCAATTGAGAAAGTCCCTCAAAACGATGTTCAACGTCACGTCTATTATTAATGTCTTCTGGTATTGATGTCTTCTTATACCTCAAAACCTTCCGACAAAAAAAATCTATTTTCTTCGTTTTACTAGGTCATCACTTTCTTTTAAGCTACGAAGTCCTTTCTCTCCCCTCTCCCTACGGGAACTCTCCCACTCTAATTCTCCCGAGCCCCGTTCTCCCTACTAATACTATAACCCGGCGTGGATTTCCTGATTTAGACGAAATCGTCCTAAGACGAAAAAGTAGACTCGTAAATAAACGTAAATTTAAATAAAGTTTGAATAATACGAGAGACAATCTTCAATCCTTTCTGTCTATTTTTCGTCATTTTGAATAACATATACTTTAATCACATAGTCGAACCACATCATCTTCTCTAACTTAGAAGACACATTCCACTGTAAAATTTCACAGAAACTTACTGTTAATAGACACGATAAGATCAGGGAATAGTTTTAAATACTAACTCGTGTCTGATATTTGAATTAGCAAGTTTTAAACATTACCCCACCTAAAATCGGATTAAATTCTGTATTAGATCACAACTTGAAAAGGAGACGTTTTAAACAAAAACCAAATAAATATAAGAAGTATGTACTTCCAAAATATATGTTTTCTATAAATGTTTCATCAATGATTAACGGAATCTAAATAACTACTATAAATTTTTAAAATATTGGTATAGTCTTGAGTCTTACTAAGTAAAGAAATAACCGACATTAATTTCGTCGATGTCATGGACACTTCAAGGTCTCTCCTCCACCTTGTTAGAAATCAAACGTTTTTTAGTTCACTTCAATATAATTGTTCTATCATAAGTAGAGATTTTCATTTTTATTAATGAGGTCAAGTACACACAACTTACATAAAAAGTCCTTGTTTAGATAAAATTTTTAAATTCGTTCATTCCGATTTTAAAACTTGATGAAATCGACGTTCACAGTTTACATACACTCTTCAATACACCTGAAAGGTTAGTTGGATTGGACTCCTTCAGTTTGAACGTAAAGTCTGAATGTATGTAAAACGTATACATATCACATTTTTCATGTTCAATGTACATTTATAAAAACGACGATTGATTAAAAATAATTTAATGTCTTTATGAACCGAAAAGAAAAAAATTTAGTTATAGGGTTACCATCAGTCAATTAGTAGTCAGAAGTCTTCCTTGTGAAGCCCATCAAGATTACGTCATAAATTTCTCAGTGATCAGATTTTTATTAAATGAGAAAAACCCATAGACTTGGAGACACTTAGAATAAATTCAACACCTAGAAGAAGGGTCTTATGAGAATGTAAGTGTTAAATCGTATATCATAACACCTCAACCGTTTGGGGAGACTCCCCTAGGGAATCCGTATTTCCTCGAGTTCACAATTTTGGTCGGGATCTCTCGAATGAATGCACTAAAAAGAAATTTTAAAATATACTTCTAAAGGGGGTTTTATAAACCAGTCATAAATAGGATCAAAGAATTCTCTCATTGACGACTTTGACCTATTCTCTTTCACACCAGATCATCTTTCCGGTCGAATCAGTTTCCTTAGAGTCCCAGACATATGAAGAGAGAACGAACTATGGTTGATCGACACACTGGAAGTCCCTTCAGTGAATTGGAGAGTCTGAAACTAAAGACAACACTAAAGACGTCAGGGACGTTCGTTACAATGTCCATCAAAACACTATAGTACCATTTTAAGGAACAGTTAATCCCTAACTGAGACGATAAATAAAAACCTCTTTTACGGGGTCTCTATTCCACGTAGGTAACGGAAAGAATGACTTATACCAAAAGTCTTCTCAAATAAACTGATATGAAGAGTTTACGGTAAACACATTTTCAACTTTAGGGTTAGGCTAGGACTGGTGAAACTCAGAGTTGCATAAAATATGTAAGACTCATATTCGATAACAATACATAACGTCAATATTAAGAGGTCAAGACACCTAACGAAAAAGTAAGAGAATTTACCAAAAAAAAAACTACTTGTCTTCAAGGATTAAAAATAAACTAGGTTATATAGATAGAAAAGGAAAAGTAATATAAAATTTTACCTTTAGTTGACAAAAATAGGTTTCAGTGAGTAAATTGTTTATTACGACACCCTCTAACTATGTATTCTCTCATAGGGGTCGTACTTTCTCGATTGTTCTTTACGGATCATCCCTTTTATTCGGTCGTTGACTTTCAATTCCAAGGTGAGTCAGTTAATTAATTAAATTGTTTATAGATAAATGGTAAATGAAACGAAAACCAGTGAGGTGAACCGAACACCTTAGCATCAAGAGGCTGGTCCCTGACTTGGACTCGTGTCGTCAACTTCACGGGTCAGTACTGGTGACCTGAAGATCCCTCAAGACAGATTCCTCGGAAATGACAAACGGACCATCAGAAACTCATCATGTCTTAGACATGATTCTTAGGTGAAAAATTTTAACTGTATCTTGTAGTACAATCAAGATCCACATGTTGTATTACCAAACTATACCCAGACATAACACTTGTAGTACGTATCAGTCTATAAAAAGAAAGAATCACTCTTAGGTGAAAAAAACCATCCCCCTCCGGCATGGAAAACCGTACACCCTAGAAGCAAAAGGTTGGTCCCTGACTTAGGTAGTAGGAACGTCACCTTCGTGTCTCAGGATTGGTGACCTGGTGACCCCTTAAGGGTTCTTAGATGAAAAATTATTGGTGTAGTAAGATGTCTAGTAAAATATCTAAAAAGAAAACCAACCATTAGTAAGATTAGAGCCACTAATTTTAACGGTAAATATACCTGAAATCTTGAGATCTTTTCACGACGACGATTTTCTTTCCGTCCTATTTTGTCGTTTAAATTAAAGAAAACCTTTACTCACAATTGACGTTCTTAACTCCGGGAAATTTTAATAAAATGACATACAACCCATACTGACACGTACTAATTTATGTTTAAACACTAAACCTACTTCTAAAAAAATTTATAGGGAATTCCTTTAATCTTAAATGTAGTGTGGTAACCTCACTGATGTCACCTGTTTACATGATACAAATTCCGTATCCTACTGTATCTAAATCTCGTACTATACAACTCAAATTTATTCAATTATGATTTTATGATTCCCTTTTCAAAATTAAAAACAAGTGATTAAAAAAATTGATCTTTTCAAACCCCGTTCCTGGTCAATTTGTTATATCGAACTGTACTCAAAAGACTGGAACTTTAGTTGAATTACCTCAAATCTATTAGAATTTTTTGGTGTTAACTATTTTCGTAGTGACTCGTATCTAACCCTAGGGTTTTGGAACTAAAAAGAAAAAAGGGGACCGAGATGGTGACTATCCCGTATCCCTTTCAGTGAATTCACAATGTACCAAGTGTCAAATTTGACCATCCTGAAATTCTTACTTTTCAAATTAACTTTAATACTGATATGTACATTCTACGAACTTAAAATATCGGAATATTCTGTCCAGGTAAAGTTCTAATTAACTTTTTTTTTTTTTTTCGGAAAATTCATCTAGTCGGATTCCCGGTTACTACGATCGGATGAAACATTTTATTTCGTCGTTTGTCACTTCCAGTAAACAACCCCTACACCCACATAAAGACGTAAAGACACAGAGAATCCTTTCCCTTTGACAGTTGATGAAAAAGAACAGAACTTTTCCGACACCTTTCACTTTTTTTTTTGTTTGACCTTTTAATCTATAAGTTAACGGGAACTCAAGAAGAGAACATTTTTACTTTGACGGATAGA
This sequence comes from Capra ibex, assembly GCA_006410555.1. Lineage (NCBI taxonomy): Eukaryota > Metazoa > Chordata > Mammalia > Artiodactyla > Bovidae > Capra > Capra ibex. The sequence goes on from SJYO01033645.1 coordinate 5,800,756, forward strand.
GAAAGGAATAAAAAAAGAAAACCCAAAATTTCGAAACCTCTAAGAACACACAAAACCAAAAAAGGAGTACCTTTACTCTATCTTTAGAAATGCAATAGTCGAAAACTACTGAACAGTATTCAGACACAAACATCAGATTAAGGTAAAAGGGGAAGAAGAGAGTATCCCTTGTTCTCTTGACTTCCTCTCGGTCAAAGGGGTTTTAACCATTCATGAAAAAAGTTCGTCCGTGTGACACGGACTACGAGCAACCTACTATTGAGTTTATAAGAAAAAAACGTTTTTTCGAGAGAGGGTCTTTACTCTTTCCGAAGCGACAAACATGACTCACTTGCACTTAAAAACAGATTAAAGTGTATTGGTATGGAGTTTAAGTAAACACAAAGATTATTATGACGATCCGAACGTACAAGGATGTAAGCTATTGGAGAATTTTACACTTCCAGGGGAAACGCCTTTTACAGGAATTACGTACCCAATCCCGACTTTTAAGTCTTTGGTCCTTTAAGTGTTCAATTCCAAGGGTAACACAGAACATAATAAATTATGTGACAAATTAAACTACCGGAATCATATACACGTTTTTCCGATTCAATTACATCAATACCCTTGGAACTGAAACTTTAGACCCCTGAGAATCGTAAATATAATGATTTAAATCACAACCTAACCGGAGTACAGACTAGGATGTAAAAGTCACATACAAAACATATTAAGAACTTCTCCTTTTTCAAAAATTTTACTCTCTTTACATCGTCACACCCAGCATATCCGTTTGTACAAAAAAGGTATCATAGTCAAAATTACAGATGAAATTGTCGAATATTTAGTAGTGTGAATTATTAAATAAACTCACATATTAAGTCTAATGTGTCCCGTAAGGTCACAGATTTCTGGTCTGTTTGTAGTTGGAATATAACTGTCGTACATAATACTATTTTTTAATTTAAGTTTGTTCTCTTGACTTTATCCCATCAGGGGATAACGGTCCATGAAAAAAAAAAAATTAAGAAAGAGAGTTTACCATTAAGTAAATCACCCACCTCATCTATAAATCAACTCCGAAGAAAGTATTGAATTACCAGTAACTCCATAGAGAATGGAAAATCCATAACTCGAAACTTGTACTTTCCCTTCGTAAACTTGGTCAATTAGAATCTAATATGATGGAAAAATAGATGAACGGAAAGAGTACCTTGGTAATTTTTATTTATCAGTTCTGGGGTATCGGTAAATCAAACTCTACGTCACCTTAGTATGTAAAGAATTTCTTCTTCCTTACAATTCCCGGAAGAGAAACTTGGCAAATGGTCCACACCGTCAAAGAAGAGAATATAGGGACTGTATGACAATAAGTCTATATAGGGACTACATAATTTAAGATGTAAAATTTCTTACATCGAGTATAAAGACATTACACAAGACTCCTTGACATTAAAGGTGTCTTTAATTATTTATAATAACTCCACCCCACCACCCCTTTTACAAGACACCAGTTTATTAAACCTTTTACGACGAAATTTGTTTCAATTTGTCCAAAGAAATGACGTCCTGAAGAGTCTTGGAAATTATACGATTACACGTAACACTTAGAGGTTCTCCCCCTATACTATACGTCGTAAGAACTTATGAAGATAACTGTCCCTCGGGTGATGGAGTATTCCATTGGGTAAGGAAAAAACATGTCGAGATTAGGAATCGAGAAGGAATTTAACTAGACTTTAGAGAGAGGGTATTGAAGGTGAAGACAATTCATGAATAATCAATATGGTTCTGGTGACAGGAGAGAATACAAGAGGAAACACATCATTTTATAAATAGTAATTTTTCGTAAGACCATTTATGCCGTTGGTAAAGATTTTAGAACTGGAGTAACAGTGATACGAGAATATGCTGAGAAGAGAAGTCGGAGGAAGTAAAACTTAAAGACACGTAAAAACTTAAACGAAGTCGCAAGAACAACAAACCATATCAACCCTTCTCAAATCATCTGTACGAATTAAAGACATTTCTTTTCATCGTCTATCTTCTCACATACACACAGACGGTCCGGACCTCGGTCCTTCGACTCCATCTTTGACACAGAATCTTACTTGTGACCGCCATCCCTCACCCCGGCCTGTGAGTGACGTCGTCTGCACACGTCTTCTCCCCCGACACCCCTTTGGGACTGAGCTGGTTTTTATGGTGAGGGAACACGACCTTACCATACTGAACACGTCCATAAGGAAAAAAAAAGAAGAAGAAGAAGAAAAATTGTTCCTAGACCGGGGGAAGGTGGGTTCTTTGGTTTCCTTTCTATGTATAAAATATAGTTTCCGTAAGTATGAAAGTCTATAGTAATTAGCTTAACACACACACACACACATTTAAGTCACCAATTCTTCGTAGTCAGAATTGATCGAGTCCAAACAGTTGTGGACATTATCGTCACGAACTCGTATCATTGGAACGGTCTAAGTTTTACATCGGAGGTTATAGTTCAAGAAACACTTCATCGTAAAGGATAACTGAACACCTCACAATGGTTTCTTTATGGTCTACTTTTATTCTTTTATTTGTAATATATATAAAAAATTACAGTAGAATAACTAAGTACAATCATTTACAATCAAAAGTATTCAATAATTTAAAAAGTGTAAACACTAGTAGAAATCGTGACAATTTTCAATTTCTATACAAAATAGATAATCGTATAATCTATGTATCATTAGTCATTCATAAGTCATGTTTAACTTTGGACTATAAAATTATTACGAAGGGACCACGGAGTCACCATTTCTTAGACGGACGTTACACCCTCTAGGTCCAAGATAGGGACTCAACGCTTCTAGGGGACCTCTTCCCTTACCGATGGGTGAGGTCATAAGAACGGACCCCTTAAGGCACCTGTCTCCTCGATAAAGGCATAACATCATTAAATTAAAATCATAAAATCATTATTCGTACTCTGTTCATTCCTATGTATCTAGATGTTCTGAGATGAAAAAGTATAAAATTTTTTAATTCGTATGAACTTTGTGATAAAACTCTCATATCTAGTTTTTACTTCAGAATGTGGTTCATCTATGTACCATGTCTCTTGGGACTCGACAAGTAAAAATTCCTCAAGTCAGACCCCCGTGTTACATAATGTCTGAATGACATCAATTCATTTGAACCAACTACGTTACTCAAAACTAACCCTTTTCTAAATATAGTCAAGTTCTTGTCTCGTCATTAAAACCATTATTTAAGTCTCAACATGGTAATTACGAAATAATCTTAGTAATACTTTCTAGATCGTCAGTGTGTAGAGGTTCGTCTTGACATTGGTCCTTTTACCAATCTTAGGGAAAGAATCTCTTCAACCTTTATTCTTTCGAATGTATGAGAAAAGTCTTTATATGACACAACTCTTCAAATATGTTTTCAAACACACATACTCAATTCATACAATTTTCTTACTTTGAAATGCCTAATGTTTACCGAAAAGTATATTGAAGTGGATTAAATTTGGAGTATTATCAAAACACTTTGTCTACTAAGACAAGGGGAAAAAGACTAAATATTCGTTTGTTTGGATTTCGACTCTCACCAATGTGTCACTCATTTACCTTAGTCCACACCCAAAAAAAAAACTCTGCCACTTACAAGAAAAGTCTGTGATGTAGACGGGAACAAACAAACTAAAAAAAAAATTCACTCTAAACCAATAAAACAGACAAACGAACAAGTAAACCAAACACCTCAAAAATAAATTCACAAAACATTAAACTTACACCCTCCGGTAATCCACAGGGTCACCAAACTGTGTAGGTCAGAACTTATATCACTTACAACCATAAAACACGATTCGTGAACGGAAGAGACCACCATCATGAATCTTGACTACCCGCCGTTTTCCGAGACATGGAGTCATTTAATAAAACATTCAGAGAGATATAAATGGAACGTCTTCATCTAAACAATAAATATTAAATAATCTCAAACAGTTTTATACTATTGAGTAGAAAAATATTTAAAACGGAAGAAATATTATGAAATATAATGGAAGATATAATGAAATATTATGATCTTTGACGGGGGTTTACTAGTGGTGTACTACCGACGTACGTGACAGATTCGGAGGTTTCATAAAAAATTTTCCTAAGTTGTACACGAACGTAACAAAAAACATCCGATACTTATATATACATATATTGAACAAGAAATCCGTCTTTAGTCAGAAAATTTTTACGTCTTTCTCCGAAGACACTTTTTCTTTATTATAGTTTACTTAGAAGATTAGGAAGTATATAAAAAGATATTATTCAGTGATGGAAAAAATTGGGAAGTCAAAATAGAACTTTATTTTACTCATTAACCGGAAATCTCAGGAACGGCTTATTTTAAAGAACGGAAACACACAAAGATTATTCGTCCGTTGTCAGACTACTTCCTTCATTTTCGACAGTCGAGGAGTAATTGAACTCAACGTCCACAGAATAGGACACTCCGTGAGAAACTGTAAATCTTGGAGGTCCAATTTGGGACCGAAATGAATGAGACAAGGACTTGCAACACAAAGAAGTCATATTTAAAAAGACTACAAAATAGATCGTTAAGATTCAATTAAAAAACAATATATTTTTATTCATGTATAAAAGATACCTTTTAAAACTCTAATAACTATGGGACTTTTCTTCTTTCATTTATTGGGAGTCACGATGGTGAGTCTATATTGATTATCGTTTAATATTTTCACGGTGGACTATGTTTGAGATCTGTCGAGTCTCATAATAATAAAAATGTGCAGAAACAGTCAAACTGTTTTTACACAGAATTCAAATGGAAATGTACTGAGAGAACTTTTATCTAAAAAAAAGCACAACTAGTAAGAATAGAAGAAGACACTTAACGAAAAAGTATCGAAAACTTTTTAATTTAAACATTAATTAGACATGAGATATTGACATGTTTAATACAATTGGGAAACAAACACATATAACATTTAAGAAGTACAAAAATACAAGGACAAATAAAGATCTCGAATACTTAACTCAACTCGATACTCCAATATACATTGATGATCATTTTATTTCACACCGAAAAGACAGTAACTTTTATGGGAAGTTCCACTAAAATTAAATTACTTTTACCATCCCTTAGTAAAAACCTGTACGAAAGACTATCCGAATTTTGATTCATGACAAAAGTCCTTCTGGAGATTATGAATTCAGTCCTTAAACTAATCCCTCTAATAAAATTGTAAGTTTTAATATCACTCACGTATCAAAATTGTAAACGAAATCATACATTTGGATTTACTGTTGTTTTTGGAACCAGATTTTGGTTATTGAATTACTAAGACTATAAATACATCAAGGTTGTTAAAATTTCTAAATTATTTATAGACCTTTTGGACCCAAACAAGTAGTTATAGTAGAAAAGGTTTAATGGAGGGGATTTGTATGATGGAAATACTTTTAAAACCCACCCGTTATAGTAACATGTTATTATAGCAAAAGATCGGAGGTGTCTACATTCAAACTTCCTTAAAATGTGAAACCTTTGCATAACAAAAGCATTTTTTTCGAATCTCATAAAACTATAATGTATTGTATCATACATTCGGGATCCCCTCTCTAACGGTCACTACAAAATTCGGATCATTCTAATTTGTTTATATTACTTCTGATTATGAGTGTGCTTATGTCGGACTTCAATTACTGAAGTAATATCGAAACAATTTAGTCCAAAATTTCTTCAAAATTCTTTGGAATCCAACTGACACCCCGAAGGGACCACCGAGTCCACCATTTCTTAAACGGATGTTACGACCTCTGGGTCCAAACTAGGGACCCAACTCTACTAGGGGACTTCTTCCCGTACCGACAGGCGAGGTCAAAAGAACGGACCTCTTAGGGTACCTGTCGGACCGCCCAATATCAGGTATCTCAAGTTCTCAACTGTACTGACTCGCTGATTGAGAAAGTTCAATTGATACTTAAAATAGGTATCTATTTATCAAAAATCTCCAAATTTCTAATACTCAGAGTAACTTAATCGTATCCTCATCGTCAATAAGATTGAAGAATTAACAGGGGAAAGAGTCAAACATTTTTACGACTTTTCGACGAGATTGATGTTCAATATATATATACAAATAAGTTAATTTGAAAATGAAACCCCTCTCATGGACTTTAGTACAGATTCCGGTGTAAGTTCTTTTTTCTTTTCTTTCTTTTCAATCGATACCTCAATTAAATTCAACGTCATCACTACTCGTCTCGTCTTCCAAGTGCAAGTGTTTAGATCTGAAAACCGAAACAGAGGTACACATCAATATGTACCGGTTTCGGTTTCGACCTTTTCTTCCACCACCATATTTCCACTTCTCAGAGAAGACAACATATCTGGGTGGAGTAGACAACACGTGCTATCTAAATAAACAATTGTAGAGACAGTATTGAAACACCTTTCGTCTCAAGGTAACATACACCAATTCATAATTAAACAATTTACATTTGGAAACATAGTCTTAAAGGGGATAACACTCAAATAAAAAAATTTATAACACCTTCAGGTAGGTTCACTCTCACGAGACCGGAAGAAATTGAAGGCTCTCTAGGACTCGAGAGGTCAAGTGAGACACACTATCAATTTTTACATACTGGTACGACAACACACAGAGAAAGGTTCTTGTCACACAGGACCTACCGACAGGAGAGGTGGAGAACAGAGGGCTGGGTAGATCCTGTTTTCACCAGAACAAGTCGAGACACAGGAGTCTTTCATCATAGAATGTACCACGACTCGTGCATCATTCACGAACCTACAAAAGTACTGGTCTAATTTGTGAAAAAAAAAAAAAGTATAGAATGAATAAACTTCACAAAACATCTCCTTACGAGTGTCTTATTTTGAGTCTTTCAAAACCATGGTTAAGTAATGTCTAGATGAGTAAAACCTTTCTTTAGACAAACCCCTTTCAAACAAATCAACCGATTAAAAAACGGATTACATTAAATAAAATAGATTGTACATACAAAGGAAATATTGACCGTATTACTAGGGTTTATAAAATACTAGAGATGTCGACGTCACTCTTCTCCTCAAACAATAAAATTTGTTTCCGACTTCTTTGACATCTTAATCGTCTGTATCTTTTTCACCTCTTCCATCTCCTACCTCAACGTCTGAGATGTCCTCCGAGAATTTCACCTTTAAGTCCAAGTGGTCCATACAAAGTAAGTACCGAAGAGGGTGTAGTACAATAATTCATTACCGATTTAATCATTTGTTGGACGACAGAGACTAAAAGTCATGTCAAAAATTAGTAAAAAAGTCAGTCAACAGGTTCTTAGTACAATAAACGGACTATTGTGATAAGTTGTTTGAGTAACTATTATAAAAACTCTTAAAATTTTTGTGACTGAAGATTCGTTTTCTTGATTTTCATAAAAAAGGTATATGACTCACACAAATTTTTTTTTGTTTTGGGAAAGGGGAACAAAAAACCAATTAGACTCCCTGAACAAGTACACTGAAAGTGAACGTATAAAATAAATAAAAAATTAAAAGTTTCAAATAAAATAAGTTCATATCAACCAAATGTCATAATACAATTAAAGATGACATGTCGTTCTACTAAGTCAATATGTATATATGTAAGAAAAAGTATAAGAGAAGGTAATACCAAATAGTGGTTTATGACTTATATTAAGGGACACAAACGAATGTATAAAATTTTTTATTCTGTACAAAGTCAACAGTGTACACTAAAAACCTGTATAAGGAGGAGAGTCCTTTAAAACCCTACCGTATCAATTGTAAGTCGAAAACCAAGTAGGAGTGTTCTATACTTGTTCAGGTTTATTCTGAAAAAAACTTTCCAAGTACTTATTAACTTGACTTAGTGTTTTAAATTTCTCAAGAATTTATAATAAATCAAAGTATAAAAATTAAGTTCGTATGGTCAAAATATTTTCAATACTTTTTTAACCTACAAATAACAAAATTTTATACAAAATTTTAATGTAAATAACTGAGTTTTCCTTATTTTATAAGAAGACTTCAATAGTGAATTATAAGTGTAATAAAAGGACACATAAATTGATAAAAATCGTATTTTAATTATCGAAAATATCAGAAGGAATTGACAATTACGTCGTGAAACATACCATTATTTGTAAATACAAATAGTTGTAACCAACCATCATAAAATTGAATATATCTTACATTATATAAACTAATCTCAATGTAAATCTTAGGAAAGGATAATCTTTTTTTAAATTCATGAATGTCATCCTTGAAACGACCGTCAAGTCACCAATTCTAAGACGTAAGGTTACGTCCCCTGTACCCAACCTAGGGACCAGACCCTTGATTCTAGGGTGTACGACACTGTATGTCGGGAGGGGATTTTTTATTCATAATTGTCCTTTATGTTTACTGTACGGAACTACATTTAGACTACGACAATAAGACTAACCCATGTACAATTGGATGTACTAGTACTCTTTAAGTCCCTACGGTCTTTACTGCAGTTTCATCCGTGACCGATAATCCGGTTCCGGTTTCGGTCTAACATGTGAATTGGTTTAAAACCCCGTCTTCGGTCGGGAAGTAGTAAAGGTGAATCCCTTACTTTGACCCCGACTTTTCCTCGAATGACCTATCTTTGACACAAATACTTCGATGGATCATGACGACACCATCTTCATATGAAAACAAGAATAACTTGTCCCTTTACTAAATTTTTTATCGCTGTACGTGTACCAACTACAACTTACTTACAAATTTCTCACTACCCGTAGAGTAGAAAGAAACTCTTTAACGGAAAAACTTATAAGGACACACCTAAACTACGTTGAATATAAATTTGAAGATCTCATAAATGAGATGTACATTGTCTCTTATCATATTTCGTCTCTAATCGTTTGAAACACGTTTCCCGGTCTACCATTTCATAAAATGTGAAACCCTTAGTAAATACCAGAGACAGTGTTGGCGAAAAGAGACTACGATATATCTGTTTCGTCAGTATCTGCCATATATTCACTTACCCACACCGACACAGGGTCTTTTTGAAATAAACATCCTTGTCCACCATTCGGTCTAAACGGACACCCAACATCAAACGATTGGAAACCGTTTTTGATATAGAAGTACTTTTTGACGACGTAAGAACTTAATCTTTCATTGTTAAAACTATTGTGTGTTACAGTGGAATTTCAGTAACCCCTAAACTTACAAACTTAACGGGTCGAAAAGACAGGACGGACATTACCAGATTTTATTCGAACTCACTAACATCCATCTTTTCAACCGAATAAATAAAGGAGGCCTCCACCTCTGACTCAAACGACCAGTCAAAAATTTAAGGTCACAGTACCTCTTTTCGAAAAAAGTCGAAATTTTCTGTTGAAATGACATCATGAGGTCAGAGACCATGGTTTAGTCTTTCCTTCTGGTTCCCGAAAAAAAGTAACTTCTTACACTGATCGGAAATTCGACGTAATCATTTTTACATATACACATTTTGAAACATAAAAATATAGGAACTTGAAAACTTGACATACAATAATGATAAAACATCTAATTCTGGTCCTATATTTTCTCAATTGGTGACAGTATAAACTTCATCTCATATCATTTTATATGGAACACATAAACTTCCAGTGTACCAACCGTTAGAGTCGATAGGGCTGACACAGAACCGTGGATTACATTCCGAAAACTGTTCGATCTTCTTTACAGTTTTCAGTGAGTGGTTTCTAACATGCAAAATGAGTTCCCCCTAAAGAATCCTATAAACGAGTAGAATCTTAATCAAGTAACTCGTATAGTGTTTCGTCTAGTCTTCATCGTTTAAACTTAATACCGAGTCCCCGAGAATCTCCCTCCGTATCACTATCATCGTTATAAACCATCGACGGACAAACTGGAATTCCTCATCTACTTTTTTGACTTTCTTGAGAAATCTTGTATCGTTAAACCCCAGAAATAAATTCCTGGAATAACATAACAAACGTCTTATCACATAACTACATTAGTACGGAGATAGTAATTTATAGTAATTTACGACTGAAAAAAAAAATGAATTATTCCACCTATTCATATATAAAATCTTTCAAAAATAAAATACTGAATTTTTGAAGTTTACACAGAACAGTGGGTTTCTCTCCGTATCTAAAAAGTCAATATACTTTTTTTAGTGAACCTCTTGTCGAATAAGGGTCTATGAAAGTCCTTAGTCAGAAGACTATAAGGAAATACGAAGTTAAAGAAGAGATACCAATAACAATGGAAACCCGTCACTGCGAAAATCTTCAACCCATCCAGTCAGCTGTAGGTAAAAGGAAAAAGTAAAAAACCTGAATACAAAAGGAATCAATTCCAGAAAGGTAAGTCATAAGACCATCTTGAGAGAAGTGGGTCCTTGGGGTCCATCCAGCTTAAAACGTAATGACAAGAAGTGAAGGAGCAAGGGTTCATGATCGTAACGAGGTGACCCATGGAAGGGAGGGGTTGTCTCCCCTGTCACCGTCTCAGTGTAGACTGTGATCCAAGGAAGACACTTGGTTTGGTTGACTGAACGGTTCAGACAAACGACATATGTTTGTCCAGACAAAAACATACTCTCGTCGAAGAAGGGTCCGGAATGAACCCTGAGATCTGTTTTACTGTTGTAAAAGTTCCCTGTAAACTGAAAACTTCGTAAGACAATCAAATTTAACAGAAAATTTTCGAGGAAAGGGGGTAGGGTAGAGGTCTAAACAAATTTTCGTCCTTCGAGAAATAAAGTTTATATTTCGTTATGAAAAAAAAAAATTAATAATTCTCTCACAAAGTAATTAGAAAATGTACCTAGTGTCTTCGAAAACCAGACAAGACTAATACCATAACGAACAAAACACACACACACACATACAGACACACCTAAATTTTGAAATCTAAAACCCCCGGTTCGGACGAATCACTGTAACTCAATTATACATTCTGACTACCGAGAAAAAGAGAAAAATAATAGTCTTTGACCAACGAGTTTACTTCGTCCTAGGCGTCCATTTTATGATGAAAATAAATAAATTAAAAATTTTGTCAAATTCTATTTCAATGACATTTTATGTTATGATTTTATATCTACAAAGAATCCAAAATTTTTGATGAAGTAGAGATATCGTCAAAAAAAAAAAAAATCGTGTAAACAGAAGTACAAAATTCTTAATTCTTTTTAGGTCAGTAAGACAAGATTATATCGATAATAAAGTAGAAACAATGACAATAAAACGAAAATTCAATTAACGAAACTCATAAAACCCTTTTTTAACTCTCAATTATGCATATAATTTATGAATCGAATTTAAATCAAAGGTGTTCGGGCGAATGAACTTTAGTCTCAAACACTTCGAAAGAGTTTTAATAACTTGTATCGGGTCTTGGTAAAAAATGAAAGAATATCAAATATCATATCTTGTAAATTTACGAATTAGAGTGACAAATCTCATCTTAAAATCTTATTAAAAATCTTTCGTAATTTTTTTAAGAAAAACTTTCTCGGGAATTCCTTCCAAAATTTCTTGGAACACAATTATGTCATTAGGTAGTTCATAATGTAAAAGAAATTACAGAGTATCCTTAAAAACCGAGTCCATAAAATAAGGGATAGGGACTTCTCTTTAAAAGGATTTTTGAATGGAACAGAAATTAATGACAATTATATAAATAACAAGTCCGTCACAGAAAAAACGTCGTCAATCTATCACCTGGTATTCTTACTCCAGTTTCATAGTCTGTAAGAGTTCTAAAGAGGGAACGTAAACAAATGAGAATTAGACAAGTGTCTTGTGGATCTGAGTGTGTGTAAAAAAAAAATTCGAACAATTTGTGTGGTATGTACGGAGTAACATTTCAATGCATTTTATCTAAGAACCTAATTTCTTACCACGACTCCGTCTAACTAAAAACCTTCACCCTGTATCATAAATAAAGATGTTTAAATCGGGGATCGTCGAATTGATAACATAAAAATTGTGTTAGGTAACTAAGACTCGACCGTAACTATCGGTGAATTGAGGACAAACTGTCGGGTTGAAGAAACTCTTCAAAGAGGTAAAATTAAAAATTTTTATATGCTATCAAATTTAATCCAAATCCCTTGGTTCATCGTCATCTAGTCAGTTATCTAAGAAAATATAAATTATACCATTGGATATAATAGTCGTTGACTTTATAATAATCTTTTGACATCGAAAAGACTGTATCGACCCTCAATATATTGTCTCGTTAGAATTACACCTCTTAGACTCCCCCGTCATTCAACGACCTGTCAGAACACTCACTAGAGTAATCTCTCCGGAATATAATGTGTGACAGTGTTTTTTCTGGAGTACCTCATTAGTACTTCCCTCCTACATACGACGCTGGGACAGTCTTCCAGTCCATCTCACTTAACTTTCTTAAAGTACTCTTTACTTTTTCCTTTTCATCAGAGAGAAACCCCACCATAAGTCAGACGATCATTCATCCGATAGAACAATGTAATTCGAAAACTTTTGAAATTAAAACCTAAAAAGAGGGTGCACTCATTTTCCGTTCGTACGAGTCACATAGAGTAAATTTTATCATAAGAAAAAACTAAGGATTGTAAAATCTTGACTCTTCAACGGGACCATCAGTCATACAATTAAACTTACTACATCACAATTCCGTCAACGTCGTGACTGTCGAAAAGTTTAGATCCGATTTTATTGTTTACATGAGATGATTTATTCCCTCTCCCGTTCGTCTCTTTTTGAAGAAAAATAACTATTACGATAATTCGTAGGTCAAACAAGTAGGAATATTTAAGGTAAAAAAACGAAAACAGACTACTCACCTTGAAATCCCAAAGACAGTCGACAATAAATACTTCTTATCGATAAAATCATCTTTCCTCATGATAATGTGATGTTTCACGATTTTATATTTTATAGAAAATTAAATTTTATTAGTGTTTCCTTAAATGTGGACAGGAACACAATCGTCGGATGTATATCCTAGACACGTGATCCACCACCATTGTACTGACGTCCAATTACGTACTGTTTATACTAACCGATTTACGAAATTCCAACAAAGTAGTAAACATTATGTCATACGTATTTCAGAGGAACGATGATAGGACAATTGTTTACTTTATAGAAGGAGTGTCTATAAAAAAGAAAGGTTAGTCTTACGACTAAATTTCTTTGTCGAAGTACTTGAGGTTCGGTTTTAGTGTCGAAACTCACTCTTTGTCCATCCCCTCTTTCCCCCCCCCGCGTATAAAAATTGTAACACAAGATTTCTATACAGACGAGCTCCGAAGATCCTCTTGACGATAAAAAGAAGTACACACTTTTATTCACACCCGTCGGTCTGAGTCAAAATTAAAAAAAACTCGAGACAAATAGATAAAAATAAAAGTCAACTTTAGTCAGAGATCTCATAGGGTACTCATATACAATCACCGTTTATAGATTGTCGGCACACCGTTTCGACGACAACTGACACAATTAATTCGAGGTATCAATTCTGCCCCCGTTTCTTACAATCACTCTCACACACTGTCTCTTAGAATTTCAACGACCTACACGGAGCGATGGACATAATTTACGAACTCTACTGTAAATTGAATTGCACCTCTCTCACAAAATTCATCTAACGATATTTACATCGAGAGGGTAAGACTAATAACAGTAAGGAAATACAATTAGAAATAATCTATAACTGGACGATAATACACTTTTCTTTGAAACCACCTCCGAACAATCTATATAAGACACATCCTGGTTTTTTTTTTCTTGTAGAACGTAAGAAGGGGTTCATGTAGATCGTTCACAAGAAACCTTAAAGAACATCTTACTGGAGGTGAAGTGGTTAAGTACGTCGAGGACGGTGGTCCACCTCACACTGTTAACTGTCTCGATAGACTCGGTGGTTCCTTCAATTAGACTGTTTCGTAAACAAAAGAACAAGGAAAGGGTGGTAAGAGGGAGACCAATTTTCCGCGCCAAAACCTCATCCACTTACACACTTGGTTTTACTATTCCACTGAAAGTTAACTATCAAGTACGAATAACTTCTAAAAATCAATATATCAAGAGTTATTAACTAAAAACACAATATAAAAAAATTTGAAAATAAATCACTTTATTATCGTTACTCTCATTAAATAAGGACCTCTAAAGACTAACGTAAATATAATACATAACATAACACAAAAGTAAATTGATTACCCTCTTTATGTAAAACTCTTGACACACCTTATTTACACTCAGTAATTACAAAGTCTTATCTTAGAAAAAGGTTCGACACACTTGTTAACGAAGGGGGTGGAGAATAAGCTTACAAAGGTGTGAGGAGACAGAACAGAAGAAGTCTCTGTTCTCCACTAAATCTAATCCCTTAACGGTTTGATTTTAAAACTCATGCATCGCACCACCTCTGGTTGAACATTCCTTTTTATGTTTGTCGCAAGTAATCTACATAAACTGAGACTTTCACTAAGTCAAGAGACTTCAATTTTACTACACACAATCACTTTACAAGATCAAAATCTTAAGAAAATCGCGACTCGGAATTTCAAAGTCCCAAAAAAAAACTATTCTACGGTTATTTACTCAGTAAAAACGACTTTTTGAGTGCACAAGATAGTCCCTTTTTTCCACTCTTGACTAACACCTCATCCCCTACCCCCTACGACAGTGTTTCAATTCCATTGGACTCCGATGTAAACCCCTTTTACCCTACTAAGATTTTTTAAATGTAAATAAACTTTGGTAACACTCTTGACTACATTTGTAAACCAAATAAAGATATTGAAAGATTAAAAAAAAAGACGATCTCTGGAGTGAATTATCTTGTAACGTTGGTAAATACAAATCACTCTACCAAGTAGTTCACCGTCTGAGACAGAAGACTTGATTCAAAACCATAATCTTTGGTCTTCAAATTTTTACCCACATCGTAGTCCTTTTGGAACCCAAATGTTTCATTTCTTTTGGTCACATTCTTTAATTTTACGTTAGAACGGTAAAGATTTTATAAACGAATTGATAACCTTGTTGTAAAAACTATCTTGTCTTTGAGACAGTAAAAAATCCATCCTATCATAAACTTCCTTCGTGTCGATACTGTAATTTTTCGATCAGGAAGGAGTCTGAATACTATAAAACAAATTTTATCAAAATAAAATCTCGTTTGAGGATTACGACACATGAGTCGAAAAGCAAAAAGGAAGAGTTTTCTAGGTGAATCGGAGACCGTTTTGAATGACTATAAGGAAGGTGAAATTATTGACTTTAGACTTAATGGAGTGAGTGTACTGAATTATAAAATTAAATTATAATTAAATAACCAACACTTTAAATTTTTGTTTTCAAGTTTCTTACAGTATAAGGTTTTAATTCAATAATTGGGAAACAGTATACAAAGGTAAGAAAAAGACATACGTAAAAAGGTATAAGTAAAAAATTTGGGTGAACTTTTAAATTAATATCTTCATTATTTACGTATACAAGAGAATAAAACGAAATAATTTTTTTATTTTGTAACGTCTATCAGTGATTAAGTATGTCATCCGTGAATAATCAAGAATAAACAATAACGATGGAGTCAGAAACCATGAATAAAATAAAGAAAGAGTTTTGGTTAATGTTTTATTACGTGAGGTAAACCCTTTTATACCAGAAATAATTCGTGAGAAGTACCGATTTTAAGTCACTTAAAGTCACTTAAGAATCAATCTACCATGGTCACGAAAGTTTAACACTAAACTCTAAAGACTTATCTTTGAGGGGTACCGGTAAAAACCTCAGTAGAAGAACGGGGTGTCCTGAAATTAAACACCAGTTGTCAAATTTCAGTCAAAATCGGGTCTGAACTAACCGATTTATTTAATATACATTATATCAATTTTAGTACCAAAGTCTTTGTAAAATTACTATATCCCTACGTGAATACTATTTATTCACCTTTTTGTGTACTTGAAGTATCCGCAATTGTTAGGGTAAACACACATAACACACATATGTACATATATCCGCACATTCACACATATTTTTTGTCACAGTCATATTTTATAACAACCATTCACTACTAAATGGTCATCAAATAAAAAAGAAATATAAGAATACATATAAACGACGTAAGAGGTGTTATTTACAAAGAAAAAATTTTAGTCTTGATCGGCTAATATGTCTCACTTCATTCGGTCTTTCTTTTTGTGGTTATGTCATATGATTGTGTATATATACCTTAAATCTTTCTACCGTTACTGCTGGGACATACGTCCTGTCGTTTCCTCTGTGTCTACACATATTGCCTGAAAATCTGAGTCTCCCTCTCCCTCTCCCACCCTACTAAACCCTCTTACCGTAACATTGTCCATATGATAGTACATTCTTAGCTTAACGGTCAGACACAGGCTGCGTCCTATGTCATACGAACCCCGACCACGTGCCACTACTGGGTCTCTCTACAATATCCCTCCCTCCACCCTCCCCCCCAAGTTCAAACCCTTGCGTACATGTGGGCACCACCTAAGTACAGTTACATACCGTTTTGGTTATGTCATAACATTTTATTTCATTTTTTTTTTTTCGTTAATCTCGTCTCTTGAGTCACTCTATAATTTATAAAATGAGTGATAAAAATTATTAAGAAGGACTACTTCACTTCTTTTATAAAATAATTAATTTTTTAGTCTTGATGTGTTCTTTTATGATAATTTTTAAAAAAATTGTGGTTTCAGAATATAAAAGGCTCCTATCAATCGGAAATTTTGAGATTACTGTAAGAGGAATACCATATACTTGGTGAGGTCAGTCTCTTAGGTTGATAATATTGTGATCTTTATGACTTAACACCTTCGTCGATAATTAAAGAAATTGTCCTAAGCAAAAGTAAGACGTGGGGAGGGGAAAGTAAAAACTGTACGTATACACCAGAAAATGAACAGTATCACCTCTAAGATTATCACCTCGGTTACGTGAATCGACGAAATCGCGAGACGAGAGTAAGCTTAAGTAAGTAACAATGTTATCTTCGTCAGAACGTAGGGTCTCAAACAACGAATAAGGCTAACGTCAACTCCAAAAGTAGAAACTTTGATGAACCGACCTCCCGAAACGGTGGAGGGGAGGGGAGGGGACCACGAGAGGACCGGTCCGTAGTCTATCCAATGTCGAATTTTCAATGAAGGAGTCTCCTGGCTAGAGACTTTGGGGAAGAAGGACAGTTTTGGTTGTCAAAGACAATATTAGAGAGTAGGTTGGGAAGTAAAAAGGACGTATCGATACGGTGAATCCTAATCCCAAGTCGACACTTACTAACTTTTGGGTTTCACTTTTACCACATTTGTTCCATCTTAAAACAGACAGAGTACACTTTCGAGACACCCCCATCATTCCGACCAGTATCACCAAGGTGTCACGGTCCCTTGGGTTCGAGGAGGATAAGAAAACGAGACGGTAGGAGTCGCACTTCGAAGGTGTACTATCAGGTTTTATCGACGAGGTAGACCGTTTTTCCCCCTTTTGTTCGGGAAATAAAAATTCCTAAAATGACCTTCAAAGTACAGAGTGAAGGTCAATCTAGGGTAACCAGTCTTGAACCAGTGTACCGGGGGTGATCTTCGTCCCTTCCGACCCTTCATATCAGATAAGGTCTACCGGTACCCGTCTATTTTAAGTCCCTGAGACCATGACTCGTTCTCCCTTTATTTAAGACCCCTATTAATCGTTAAAAACGGTGTTTTCAAATATTTTTAAATATTAATGTATATATACCAATAACAAAAAATTATGGACAACAGGAGTGATCTGACAAAGCTCTTCAGTCCCTCGTATGAATGGAGAAATAAGGTTCATATCATAAATCGTATTATAATTCGTATTTTATTATAAATCGTGTCTTTCCGTAAATATAAAGAATTCACTTAATAAAATATATGGACTAGAAAAAGACATGAACATCTATGAAAAAATTTACCACGTAGAACGAAAAATATAAAAAAATTCGAATTTTATGATACTTGTAAAAGTATGTAAAAACTTACAAGAAATTCTTACTTTGAAAATTATCGAAACTTATAAATTATCAGACCAAACTAGTATTGATAAGTGAGATAATAAACTACTATAAAACCAAAAAACAATAAATATTTACAACAATACTATTTATGGAAATATACACTTAGACAAGATTAACGGAGTCCTATGTAAGAGTCCACACTCTAATAACCCACATAACCAGTCGATAACGGTATTGTCAAGACGTATTGTTTGGTCAGAAGATAATTTAATGTTGTGATTCAAAGTGTGACCCAGACAACTAGGAGGACTAGATACGACCGAACTGATCCTTGTAGATGAAGTCAGACACCCAATCAACCGAACGGAGTCCGACAGTCCACCCAATCTGAGGAGATTCAAACAAATAAGACTCCGGTCAGTACTCCCCTGTCTTCGATGGACCCCGTATAGGTACAGTACCAAATAGTGACCTCACATTCTGTGTTCGGTCCGATGGTTTTGTGTAAAATTCGGAGACGACCGTAACCGTTTCGTTTAGCGGTTTTGTTTAGCACACCAGTATGGAACGTTTTAATATACTGTTTCCCACACTTACATATGAAAATATTGCTTCATACTTCTCAACTCTCGTTATTAGGTAGATGGTGAGAACCAGTTTCACATATTTTTCGAAAATTTTATAAGTTGTTGTTGTTGAATAAAGATTTATCGGAGGTCTTTTCCGATTAGACTAATTGTCGTAATCACTCTCATGGTTCAAGAGGGATTCTCTATGGAACTATCCTCCGTCCCATCCCCCTTCGTGACACGTCTAAAACTTCAACCTCATTATACATAGACTACGAATAGACTTTTATATAAAAAGTCCGGTAAACAGGGACCATGTGTATAATGTATCATAAGGTATTTTAATGGAAAACCAAAAAGAAAGTGAGAAAGGTGATAAAAAGAAGTAGGAAAATTCTCTCCATCTCAGGAAGTATTAGAAACCATAAACGACGACTTAGACACACATTTTTAGTATCAGAGAAAAGGAGTGTCTAATGAATTGGATTATGTACTACTTTGTAAAAAGACTCCCAAATTATTTATCAACGACAAGTACCTTGATAAGAGTAAATTTTAAACTTGTATAACATCATTTCACTTAAGACTCCGGAAACCCTCTCTTTAGAGACAGGACGGTATTGATTAATACAAAGACTGCGTATCTTGTTGTATTAAATTCGATTCACCCGCTGCACTTGTCACCCGACCCACCCCTCAGCCCTTCCCCTGCGTCTCAAACTAAGACGAGGAATGAGACACTGTCTGAACAACCATCTAAAAACTCGATAGTTTATTAAATTATACAGATTAAGTAATAAATACCTTACAAACTTATTACGGAAATTACTCAATTACTTGTACATAGACAACTCACGTGACTCATCAAAACTTCCATACAAGACAAATTTACCTTTGACAATCGAAGTCAGTACGACCAGATGAAGTAGAGTATACATTAAGGGAGTAGAATATTCATTTCATGATGAAAAATTTCCTCGAATCTTGTAAAGTGTAAATTGAGTCAGTACTCGTGTAGTAGTATTATGTATTTGACCCTGTACTTGATAAACACTGAATATATTAATTAACATAGTCTAAGTTCTGATCTTAGGTCTAGTGACATGATATACAAGTCAAAATAAATCATTTAATATAAGATTTTAATAAGAGACTTGGAAATAGATAGTTTATAAAAAACTTTATCCTGTAATCCGTGTTATTAATGTAACGGAAATTCGAAGTAACGGAACCTCAGTACATTCATTTAACGAAGAACATCAGAGTATAACCATTGGACTGTGTACTGACAGAGATCGGAGACTATGGTCATTGGTATCTTTCAGTGGGGCAGAGTAGGGATAGGTTTGATTACACTCACCGTACAGCATAATCTTACATTCCAGCAAAAGAATCTCTAGGAACTTAATACTACCCTTAGACTGGAGTAGAAGTAGGTTTCAAATCCTCAAGGATGCTGAATTGATCAAGTAGGGAGGACAATTTATAAATACACTTTGATAGTCAGGTTGATAAACAACCAAAATGACGGAGAACACATGTAGCTAAGAAAGAGGGAACGAAGTTTATATCCTTCACATAATAAAGTTTAAAAAGGACCACTTTAGGAAAACCGAACATAAGTCGCTTCTACTCTACTTACTTCCCGACTCTTTATGTCCTGTCCTTGTAGTTCAGAGATTGATGACCCTTCGACATACGCACACTACACCGAGACCAAGGGTCCCGACGTAACAAGGGACCAAGAAAAATTAGAAATAAGAGTCTCAAGTCGACAGAGAAACCGACCTTCAACGTTGGACGGCCAGTTACTAAACTATAAACTCTATCTTTTCGAATAACTTCCTTGAGCATAAAATTATTATGGCACGGTACAATAACATCCTGTAAAATGGACTTATGCCACCTCCTTATAGTCCATTCAAACCACTGAACATGGCTCACGTTGGTAGACGAAGACTCGATAGAAGAAGAGTCCAGTAGGATTAGTAAATAAAAACCATGAACATTTACGTCACTGAATTTTTATTAGTCTACTTTCAAAATTAGGACAGTAGTCCACAACGTACAGTCATTTCAATTTATTAGTCGAGGAAGATCAAATAAGGGAAGAGGGATCCTAGACACAAAAAAAAAAAAAGGAAGTTTAAAGAAACAGTAAGATTCAAAGACTGAGTAGACAAAGAAGGTATGGGTAAATGACTTTCAAAAGACACCACTTTCCGTACCAGGATCCAGGTACCCTTTACGACTCCTACTTTTGAAATGTCACAAGGAATGGACACTGACCAGTACTCGATTTTTCTACGTTCGAGTAAAAAGGACTGTGGAAACTATTGAGTAAGAACTAGAGGAGAGAAATTAGGAAAGGACGGCATGTATGTATGGGACATTCAAAAGCCAAAAGTGGAAATAAGTGACCCAAGAGAGTTATGAAAACCAGAGGGTTGTCGTAAACATGTACGACAAAAGATGTCGACCTTAAGAGAAAGGAGAAACGGACCATTTAAGGACGAATAGGAGACTTCTGGGTCAAATTTGTTTCTAGGAGTTTTCTAAGGGAACTGAAAACAGATGAGAGGTCTTCCTCAATTTATAGGCAGAAGACACATGGGAACCACAAACACGGACGAAGAGAATAAACATGAATATGCAACATAACATTAATATATAAACATTCAAAGAGGTCCTGTCCCTCATACAGAACAGTACAAATATGGGGAGTTCCGATGGCACCATCTAAACATCGTTCGTAAAAAATTACATCATTAAGTAATACGAAAGTTCTTCAATCATCAGATCATTCCACCTAAAGGTATGATTCCACAAAATGGTAACTTTCCTCTAAAGGTAAGTATATCAAGTCAAGGGGGAAAAAACCCCTTTTTGTAAGAGTTATAATAAAGGATGAATTAAGAAATTTTCGTGAGTTATATAAAATTTTTTCTTGTGACTGTAATAATTGGACACAAGATCAAGTCTCGTCGAAATAGAATCAACGTCCTTTCCTTTTGAAAATACTCCACTTCATCGTATTTGATCATTTACCCGGACCCAGGTCGATAGATCCTTACGTCATATAGATCTTTGTCAGAGAAGACGTCACAACGATGCAGTGTATGGAGAAACAGAACATGAAAGAGGTTCAGGAGAAATCCAAAAAAGGGGACTGAAATATTTTGTACGAATGTACAGAGTATAAGAAAATTTGTTGTTGTTTTAAGGAAGGAAACAACGAATTAAAGAAAGACGATAACGGAAAAGAAAGAGAGGAAAGGTAAGGAAACAATAATTTGAATAATTTGGTACTTTATAATAAGTTGAGTCCGAGAAAAATATAATGAAAAAATATTGGAACACCAGGAACAGTCGGATTGACATCAGTCAAAGGTAAAAGTAAGATGAAATAACTCGAGTGACCTTGAAGACAATTGTATTAACGGTTTAGATTTCCTTTAAAAAGTGTGAAGAAGAATGAACTTCATTCATCATAAAGTATAATTACTACCGTAAGCAGTCAGAAGAAGTCTCTTGGTTCTTCGAAGCAAAGGACCAGAGGAAAATGTAGAAACTTACTTGAACGAGTCAAAGGAAGAGTTTGTCAAGAAGGAGTCAGACGGGAAATTTTTGATTATAAGGTACCATAAAATAGGAAAAGTAGAAGAGGATAAAAAAGGGGACCATCCACTATAGGACGGAATTTGGTGATGACTTACGGTGACTGGAGGTTTACAAATAAACAGAAGAGGAGAGAAAGGACTGGAGGCCTGTCTATACATAAAAGTCGAAGAAGGATAACCTACAGGGTTTCGAGACATAAGAGTTTTGTCTAGAGCCATAGGTGGGGAGAAGTTGAAGAACAACAACAACAGGTCAGTGATTCAGTACAGACTGAGAAACGCTGGGGCACCTGACGTCGTGTGGTCCGACGGGACAGGAAATGATGGAGGGTGTCAAACGAGTCTGAATCCAGGTAACGCAACCATTCCGGTAGGTTGATAGAGTAGGATGAAGAGGAAGATAGGGAAACACCAATTACTATGGGATAAGGAGGTCATCGGTTCGTCTTTGAACCTTTATTAATACTTCAAGAAAGAGACAGAATAGGTACTAATGTTTCAGGACAAATAAGTCCGAGGAGTTATAAGGGTGGGGGAAAAGTCATGGAAGGATCACGGGAAAGGTACCATAATGGAACGTAGGTCAATGATATAAAAAACTAAGTTGGAAAAGTGATAAAAGTCCGACTAGATTTCAGTTTGGGAACTTACAACGAAAGGACGAACTCTAGGAAGTCAGTCATCGAGTGAAAGAGCAT
The DNA here is from genome assembly GCA_006410555.1 of Capra ibex. NCBI lineage: Eukaryota > Metazoa > Chordata > Mammalia > Artiodactyla > Bovidae > Capra > Capra ibex. Next base: position 5,823,664 of record SJYO01033645.1, read on the forward strand.
GAGATCCTTTTTCAGGTTTACGTAATACTACCGAGTCTTTGGGGAGTATTAGAGTGGGTACCGACGGAGAGATGGATTGAATATGTATGGAAAAGGAGGTCTGAGCGACGTATGAATTTAAAAGAACCTATACGAGACAAAAATAAACTGGACCTTACAAGAAAGAGTAGAAGAAACGAATCACGTTTGGACCTCAGTGGTAGACGGGAAACTGGGTCATTCGATTATAAGTCCCGTAACATCAAGTCATTATCAAGTCATTATTTTTGACTTTCATTGATGTTTATTTAGTCCCACGTTAATCGTTCATTATATGTCCTCGATATATACGTATAATACTCCACGAATTGACCTATCTTTCTACTTACCTTCTACTTTTTTTAATTAAGATTTTGTCTACATGTTATACTAAGTAATAAATTTTATTTTTTATCAATTTTAGAACAAACATACGTACATAAATACTACTAAATAAAAAAACATATAAGAAAAGATTAAAAAATTTTATATTTTCATATTATATTTATGTTTTTGACATGTGTGTGTGGGGGTATATATATACACACACACATATATATATATATATGTGAGATATACATACACGTATACCGAGGTTACATAAAAATGTTTAACTTTATGGGTCCATTGATCACGGGTATAGTCATAGTCTTGTAATGGCATCGGTGTCTTTTATAATACACGAAAGAAGTCAAGTGATGGGTGGAGGTGATAACACTGAAGATTGTCGAATTAAAACGGACATACTTTAGTTTATTCCATAAGACAAAAGAAAGACCGAATGAAACAAGTTGTATTACAAATACTCTAACACAGACAACCTTCAAAAAGAATTTTTGATTTTATATCTCTCAGTGTCATTCAACAGAAAATTTTAAAATATAGTGACTTCTTATTTTCAAACAGTAGAGGATCTATATGGGTGGGATTTTAGAGAACCGTAACAATTTACACAAGAGAACACTTAACTATCAAGGAACGAGAGAACAAAAATAGTGTAAAGTAATTAACAAACATACAAATAGAGGGAAGATCTAACACTAAGGGATTCATCACACCCAAACAAAAAAAAAAAGGTAGGAATTTTAGGTCATATATGAATCACGAAGTGTGTGTCACCCATGAATTTATCGTAAACAGTTTCTTTTCGTTATGTAAGATCAGAGACACAAGATCTAACGCGGTATATAAATGACCGGAACGGATGACTTAAAGAGACTTGACTAAAGGAGTAGAGATTATACCAGTAATACTAACGTAGTCGAGGATATGAAAACCACGACGACGACGACGATTCAGCGAAGTCAGCACAGGCTGAGACACATTGGGGTATCTGCCGTCGGGTGGTCCGAGGGGGCAGGGACCCTAAGAGGTCCGTTCTTGTGACCTCACCCAACGGTAAAGGAAGAGGTTTCGTACTTTCACTTTTCACTTTTACTTCAGGGAGTCAGGACTCCAGAATCGTTGGAGTACTTGACGTCAGATGGTCCGAGGAGACAGGTACCCTAAAAGGTCCGTTCTCATGACCTCACCCCACGGTAGCGGAAGAGGCAGGATATGAAAATCGACGTGCATTGACTCGTGCGTTAACTTTCACCGACTTTGTCTTTCACCTGAATAACTAAGTGGATCATTCAACGATCTCAACTGGTCAAGTCGTAGCATCGTTGTGGTACTCTTGTGTACAAGACCAGTGGAAAGACGAGACGGTGGGAATCGCTCAGTCGTTTGTAACGAACAACAGTGTTATAACGACGTCGACGAGATCCGAAATGTAGGAAGGTCAAGAAGACCATACAGAGAAGAATTCTCACTTCTTCTTGAATTAATCTTTAATAAGTCGTCTAAAACGTAGGACAACTGGTGTGAAAACGGTGTATGATCACAGATTTCATCACTGACCGTCTTTCTCACCCAGGTTCTGATTAAATATAGGACCTTGACTCCTAAGCGGAGAGTTTGTAAACTTGTGATCTATATTTTTAATCAAAGAACAATCGTTCATTTGTCTTCTCTATCTCTCATTACCTAAACTTTTCCGTTAGTTGTCATAGACAGAACAGAGGTAGATATATTGTCAACAGGGATGATAACATTCAATTTATATTATATATAAACTTTTATACACTCGGGAATCGCGAACAATGACCAAAGTATCTAACAAAATCTTTCCAGAGGGAAACGGTCGAATGGATTGTTGGACGAAATCCAGTTCCTTACATTTTTATTAAAACGACAAACGGTCTCATAGTTATCATATAATAACATTCCCATTTAGAAAATGTCTTTCGTCACATTAAATAAAGTTTATACTTGACATTTAATAAAACTTCAAAAAGTTATAAATTTTAACAAAAGATATTCGATAGTAGCAGTAGTGACAATGATTATAATATCAGATACGGAAACTTCGTACCGTCGGACTACAGAGAACCAATTGTTAAGGAAAATGGGTGGACGTAAGAAGTCTTTTCGGTCTCAAAATATTTTGGGTTACCATAAGTACCTAAAGTCAAAAAATTTTCCAACTTGTGATATTTACTGTCCGTTTTAGTTGTCTAATGAAGTAAAGCAAAAAATAAAAAATGGCTAATCCCATCCTCTCCCCGAAGGGACCACCGAGTCGTCATTTCTTAGGTGGACGTTACGTCCTCTGTACCCAAACTAGGGACCCAACTTTTCTAGGGGACCTCCTCCCGTACCGTCGGGTGAGGTCATAAACGACCACTTAGAGGACCCGCCTCTTCGGACCACCCGATGTCCACCACCCGAACGTCTCAACCTGTGTTGACTTCGTTGACTCGTGTCCCGCCCTCTCGGTCTGCCCTTGTGTTCACACGAGAACTCGAGAACAGAAGTAAACCGCCGACCAATCTACTGTCCGACGGGAGGTCCTAACAGGAATGTCTTCTGTGTAAGGGGTTTCAACTAAAAAGAGATTCAAGTCCTTCGTTTACAAACACACTTAGTCGTCCCTAGCCGATTGGAGAGAGTATGATCGAAGCAGACTTTTGTTGTCTCACTAATAATCAAAGACAGTCAATTCGTGGTTTATAAGGAAACGAGACTTTTTACTCCGGAATCGTCAGAAGTCGATTACACAAATTAAACAGTGGAAAACAGGATGAGGGTGAAGGTGAAAATTTTTTGGAGAAGGAAAACGGTTTTGTTTAATATAGTAAAACTGGTTCTTCTTGTGATTTCCACCTCTAGTTAAGACTCGAATGAAGAGGATACTCGTCACTTACTAATAACGATTAGGACAAAATAGATCACGAAGACAGTAGATTATATCACTAACCTCTTCTTCAATTGTAACGGAAAGGATACCTCAGTTCTCCGTGTCTATTCGAATGTTACTTTTCAACGTAAAGGACTTCACTTCAACCCCTCACATAATTAGCTGTCCTTACCTTTAAACAAAAGACTCACACGGAGTAAATAATGTCTAACATCTTCAACCAACACTTAAACTCTGTCTAAATACTTCTAAAACTCAATTAGGTAGTGAAGATAAATTAATTCTTACTCCACCGTCAGAATGAAAAAAAAATTTGTATTTAATAAGTCTTCAAGTGGAAAAGGTATCTTACAAACAAACTAAAAAAAGTAGACGTCACTTCAGAATCTCTGATAATGAGAATGGGGTTTAGGGGTTGATTTCAGTTCCATCTGTTTTCATTGTCTCCAGTAAATATTTGTAGACAGTATAATTGAAGACTTCTGTGAATTGACAAATGAGACTAAAGACAAACAGGGTCTACACTCAAGTAGTCTACTCTGACAACCGTTCAATAGTCTCATAACGGGGACTCGGCGTGGGAGACGATTATCGACTATTCTAACATAGATGTTGAAAATTTTAAAGGTCATAAGGGAGAAACACTGAAGGAAAGGAGAAAGTTGAACGAATTAACAGAAGGAACCAATGTTTCTTCAAATATCGGTACTGAAGATTTCTCTTTAACTAATCAAGAGGTTTCTACCTTTCTCACCATACTTAGAGACCTCGACCCTAGTCGTATGATACCGGATATGGACCCGTGTAGACCGGTTGTAAACCCCCTACAACAACCTTATGTCGGTGGATCAAAAGTAAATGTATGCCAGGACCGACGAAACCCCAAAGTCACCGTTTTAACTCATCGACGTTGTCTCTAGACGGGTAAATATCTTTTCTAAACGGTTGAACTCTCTTTAAATTGGTCTCTCCGTGAACTGACTCTCCATCATCCGTGTCATATTGTCACTTCTAGTTGTCACTCACGGTGTGACCTTTGTCAAACATATGGTTGATTACTTTTCCGGGAGAATACACGTATGTAAGGTCGGGGTATCAAAAGTCAAATAAAAAATTTTCGACGAAACAAACCTAAAAAAAGAGGGAGGGAAGATGAGGGAGAGGAAAGAGAATATCTAAATAACTCCGTATTAATTATTTTATTTGATACATCAAAAAAAAAATTTCTCACATTCAAAATTACTCTATTTTGGTAGTGGTAGTAGTTCTATTACTTGTATGGGTAATGGAGATTTCCAAAGGTACATAAGGACCATTGGGAAGAAAAGGAAGGAATGAAACGGTCAGGACAGGGGTCCGTTCGTAACCAGACGAAAAACAGCGAGATCTAACAAAATATGTAAAATCTTAAAATTACATATATAAATATGTCATACATGTAAACCCCTAAAAAAAAGGTCAGAAAAACAGCAACAACAAATCAGCGACTCAACCCAGACTGAGAAAACGCTGGGATACCTGACATCGGGTGGTCTGACGAGACAGGCACTCTAAAGGGTCCGTTCTTATGACCTCACCTAACGGTAAAGGAGGAGGTTCACTAGAAGGACTGGGTCCCTAACTTGGGTGGAAAGAACGTAACTGTCCGTCTAAGAAATGGTGACTCGGTGGTCCCCTCGGGAGGGTCAAAAATCGATAATCTTTATTTCGATGATACCCTTTCTGATCTCTAGAGAAGTTCTTTTAATCTCTATGGTTCCCTTGTATAGTACGTTTCTACCCGAGGTATTTCCTGTCTTTACCATACCTGGATTGTCTTCGTCTTCTATAATTCTTCTCCACCGTTCTTATGTGCCTTCTTGACATGTTTTTTCTAGAAGTGTTGGGTCTATTAGTACTACTACACTAGTGATTAGATCTCGGTCTGTAGAACCTTACACTTCAGTTCACCCGGAATCTTTCGTAGTGATGCTTGTTTCGATCACCTCCACTACCTTAAGGTCAACTCGACAAAGTTTAGGACTTTCTACTACGATACTTTCACGACGTGAGTTATACGGTCGTTCAAACCTTTTGAGTCGTCACCGGTGTCCTGACCTTTTCCAGTCAAAAGTAAGGTTAGGGTTTCTTTGGGTTACGGTCTTATGAGTTTGATGGCGTGTTAACGTGAGTAGAGTGTGCGATCATTTCATTACGAGTTTTAAGAGGTTCGGTCCGAAGTCGTTATGCACTTGGCACTTGAAAGACTACAAGTTCGACCAAAATCTTTTCCGTCTCCTTGGTCTCTTAGTTTAACGGTTGTAGACGACCTAGTACCTTTTTCGTTCTCTCAAGGTCTTTTTGTAGATAAAGACGAAAGAACTGATACGGTTTCGGAAACTGACACACCTAGTGTTAGTTGACACCTTTTAAGACTGTCTCTACCCTTATGGTCTGGTGGATTGGACGGAGAACTCTTTAGACATACGTTCAGTCCTTCGTTGTCAATCTTGACCTGTACCTTGTTGTCTGACCAAGGTTTATCCTTTTCCTCATACAGTTCCGACATATAACAGTGGGACGAATAAATTGAACATACGTCTCAGGTAGTACTCTTTCCGACCTGACCTTCTTTGTGTTCGACCTTAGTTCTAGCGACCCTCTTTATAGTTGTTGGAGTCTATACGTCTACTGTGGTGGGATACCGTCTTTCATTTCTCTTCGATTTTTCGGAGAACTACTTTCACTTTCTCCTCTCACTTTTTCAACCGAATTTCGAGTTGTAAGTCTTTTGCTTCTAGTACCGTAGACCAGGGTAGTGAAGTACCCTTTATCTACCCCTTTGTCATCTTTGTCACAGTCTGAAATAAAACCCCCCGAGGTTTTAGTGACGTCTACCACTGGCGTCGGTACTTTAATTTTCTACGAATGAGGAACCTTCTTTTCAAGACTGGTTGGATCTATCGTATAAGTTTTCGTCTCTGTAATGAAACGGCTGATTCCAGGTAGATCAGTTCCGACACCAAAAAGGACACAAGTACATACCTACACTCTCAACCTGACACTTCTTCCGACTCGCGGCTTCTTAACTACGCAAACTTGACACCACAACCTCTTCTGAGAACTCCCAGGGAACCTGACGTCCCCCCAGGTTGGTCAGGTAAGACTTCCTCTAGTTGGGACCCTAAAGAAACCTTCCTTACTACGATTTCCACTTCGAGGTCATGAAACCGGTGGAGTACGCTTCTCAACTGAGTAACCTTTTCTGAGACTACGACCCTCTCTAACCCCCGTCCTCCTCTTCCCCTGCTGGCTCCTACTCTACCGACCTACCGTAGTGCCTGAGCTACCTGCACTCAGACTCACTGGAGGTCCTCTACCACTGCCTGTCCCTCCGGACCGCACGACGCTAAGTACCCCAACGTTTCTCAACCTGTGCTGACTCGCTGACTTGACTTGACTTGACTACTCGTAAGTATACGTTCAGAAACACATCTCTATCGGAAGTACATAGGAGCCATTTATGGATCCACACCGAAGTCACCATCTCATACACAGAAAAATTGAAAAAATTTCTTTGACGGCTTTGCAAAGATTTCACCAACATGGTAAAATGTAAGGACAGTCGTCACATACTCTTAAACTCAACGAGACGTAGGAATCGGCAAATAAGAATTTGTGAAATTTGTATTGTCGGTTCTTAGAATCGATCAATTCCCTTCGATGATCGTCTAGGTCTCTTAACCTTCCCTGTTAATTTTTATTGATATTGAAATCTAGGAGACTAGTCTTTCTCTTTCTATAACGTAGGGACTTCGTCCTTATCCTACGATCCTTTTTTGGTAATCTTTTGTTTTGCTCAAGAAAAAAATTTTTTTAACTTCATATTTACTAAATATCACAACACAAGTAAAGTCCATATGGTTTTTCTTAAGAACTATTATTTTTCACTTTACAAATCTTCTACGTCATTCTCATTAGAAAGTCATTTATCTACTTCTCTGTTTCCCTATTCACTACCTCTTCTCCTTAAAAGTTCCTAGTTAGGTTCTCCAGATTACGGACTGATTATCGTTAATATTACGTTCTCCTGTCTTTTACCTCTTCCCCTTTAGTAGGTTATTACTTATATTCCTTTAAGAGTCTTGACCTCTCGTATGTAAGGTCTAATTATTCTCAAACACGACGAACGAGTGAGTCAACATAGGCTGAGGACCACTAGGAAGGGACCACCGAGTCTACCATTTCGCAGACGGATGTTACGCCCTCTAGGCCCAAGTTAGGGACCCAGCCCTTCTAGACCTCTTCTTTTACCGTTGGGTGAGGTCATAAGAATAGGTATCTGTCTCCTCGGACCATCCGATGTCAGGTAACCCAGGGTTTCTCAACCTGTCTTGACTCGCTGAAGTGAAAGAAAAGAAAGAAAGGACCGCTGTGATACCTCACATCGGGAGGTCCGAGAAGGACAGGTACCTTAAAAGGTCGGTACTTTTGACCTCACCCAACGGTAAAGGATAAGATCTCAAATGACTGACGGACTTTGATACTCACTTTCTTCTGATTGGGAGGGGGGAGGGGTTGGGGACGTGGTCCCGTGTAATGACACTTTGAAGACTTTCTATGAAACTTATTTTCGAGGACTTAAGAAGGAATTTCCCTCCCCCTTTTTTGTGTTCCTAACCCTTAGTTTGCCGTAGTCGGAAGAGTCGTCGTCAAGTCCTTCGATTTTAAGTCATATTACAACGAACACTTTTTGTCAATAAAGGGTAGGGTTCAGAACTACTATTCAGACTCCACATCTTATCTGTGTCATCTGTACGTTCTAATGTTTGGATGGAGGGTACGTGGGAAAACTCCTTCGATAACTTCCTACAAGAGATAGTTTTGTTCTTTTATGTGGTTATTTCTACTTTTGTACCTAGGTCTTTGTCCCTTAGGTGATGTTTTCTCTCTACTTCTTTTAGAGGATAGACTACTTCCTTTTTGTGTCTACTGATAACATGTTATCCAAATCTCTCGTCGGTCAAATCCAACTTGTCTTCCTACCTCCAGAGATCCTTTCTACATCGGTTCTTTCTTTACCTGACTATCTAATATACTACACAAACCTCGGTAATAAATCTCTACAAAAGATTGAAGAAATCTCTCATACCCCATCTTAATTACTACCCTTATATCTTTTGATTCGTTTACTGTTTCTCGTAAAAATCAAAGCCCTTATTGTTTTACACGTTTTTTTATTCATATTGAGATCATCAGTAACAGAATGATCAATTACAATGAACGTACCAAGATTATCATATAAGATTATAATATTTGGAATTTATGCCTAAATTGATTTTTAACACTCTACTGACGTCACCTTTATCCTTCACCCTTTCCCCTTTCATCATTTGATTTAAAATTAATAGACATCATCCTTAAGTCATCCATTACTAATTTCACTTTTTAGTTCTTTAGTGTTACTGATATATTTTGTATATTATTTATTAACATTTATATATATATATTATATTTCTATTCTATTTGTGAATTTAGTGATTCTATCAATTTTCACCAAAGGATTTTCCTTAGCCCGATCTCTCAACCTCTCCCAGCCACGTTCCCTGACGACAAAAATAACATTCAGAACATCATCATAAAAAAAATTTCGACACATATAATATATTATATATATAAAACGAAGTCAATTTTTCGATTTGTCCTTTTACTTTCAGACCTGAAAAATCTACCCTACAAACAATCAAAAACACCTTAATGGGACCTGAGGACTCCCTCCAGTAGAGAACTGAATTCAGAAACCGGACGGTGGGTAGGGTAGGGTCTGTCAATCCCTGACACGAAGCCGAGTATTTAAGAAGGAAAAGTAAAAATAATCATGTCCGGTATTGCACTGAGGTTTTAAACCAATTCCACAAGGAACCCTTAGATATCCTCTCTCTTTGACCGGGAACTCAACCAACGAGAAGAGAAGACCTATCCAATTATCAAAGTCTGAGATTATTACTTCATTATTATTATATTATTACTTTGTATTATTTTCGTATAACGATGACTACTCAAGTCGGGGTATCCTATATTACAGAGAAAACGGGAATCCACTATATGAGTTTCGGGGGATTGATATTTAAGGTACTTTTGGTCCCTAAAAATGAACAAAATGTCGGTCCCTATATGACCGATAACATAAATTGTACGAACTACTTTAAGATAGAACTTACATTACTTTTCCAAATTGTTAGTTAAGTAAACCGTTTATAAATAACTCCTGGAGGATATACGGTCCGTGGGAAGACCTACGACTGTCACGTCAACTGGGAACTAGTTATACTCACACTTGACGTATCCAGGTGAATGTACACCTAAAAAAGTCATCATTCATGAAGTCACGACATACTAGACGCTGACCAACTTAGTTGAGGGTGCAACAAATTCCCAGTTGACATATAGTCAGGACACGCATGTACGCACGACTCACCGAAGGCAGCACAGGCTGAGGAACGCTGGCATACCTGATATCGGGTGTTCCGAGGAGACAGGAACCCTAAGAGGTCCGTTCTTATGACCTCACCTAACGGTAAGGGAAGAGGTCCCCTAGAAGGGTTGGGTCCCTAGCTTGGGTTCAGAGGACGTCGAAGACGTAACTCCGTCTAAGAAATGGTGACTCGGTGGTCCCTTCGGGGTAGTCAGGACATTCAACGTCGAAAAGAAAATCAGTACATAATCTTCAAACTTGACGGTTAGTCTCAGACTTAGTCTAAAGTAAAATGACTACAATTTCGTGTGAACTCGGATTTTTCCTTTGTGGGGATTACAAAGGAGACAACCCCTATAGATAAATCAAAAAAGACTCACTCACTATCCTTCAACACTCCAACACGACGAACTGTAGAATCTTATAACTGTCAAATAGGAAGGAGGAAGGGGATGGAGACACCATCCCGTCACCACCATAAGTCCGACACACAGAGATCAAAGACAAAAGACGTTCAAATTTACTCTAGAAAGTGTAAATTGTTCTGAGAGAGTCTCCACTGTACAAGCTCCTGATCTCAAGAGCTTCAACCTTTTAATGGACTGTCTTTGGGAGACGTTTTATTTCTCATTACAAAACTCAAATGTAGTTTGTGACTAATCTGAAAAAGGTCTAACACAAAACATGGACAGTCAGTTCTCCATTCAATGGGTCACTGTTTGAACTTTTACACGACACGTTCGAACCACAAAATCTCCTTTTAAGGAGGATTCTTAGTATAAAAATATGAAAAGACGAGGCTCAACCGAAAGTGGACCTTTTAGACAACGTAAATTCGGTCCCAATCACCCATCACGGAAGAGCCCTCTGGACTAGAGTCAAACCTACCCCGTCTGAAGGAAAAGGCACTCACCCCCGTCTGAGATCTCGTCGAGACGACGACGGACAAACCTGAACACTCTGAGGAACGACGACGACCTAAATCTCCAAATCAACTAAAGTTGAACTCGGTATAATACCTACCGTGAAAAAAGGTTTTTTATTATAAAGAAAAATAACTCCGTATATTAACCGTATATTGTAATAAATCAAAGTCCACACGTCATATTACTAAACTAAACACATATAACGTTTTACTAATGTCATCAATGTCTACTGTAAAAATTTCTCTGTCGTTCAAAAGAGAAAAGAGATAAATCTTCATGTTATACCTCTTGTTCTTCACATTCGAAAGAATACATAAATATAATATTATTTGATATACACACCACCATATACATTAAGTTCTGTAAAATACGTCAAAACGTCAAAGATTTGGTTGGACCCAATTCACTCTCTTAATTCGGGATTACGAGAACCATAAGTAATATACATAATTGAAAGGATACTCAGATCTTATCATGATCAAAAACATGATAGAACATCATTAACTCCTTTATCAGTATTTTTATTCAAACACAGGACACCAAGTTTACTCCTTAGGACCAACTTTTTCCGACAAGACATTACTATTCTTCGGGAGAGGGAATTTTGAGTATCTGTCGGTTTCTAATGTCGACATACTCATACGTCACTATACCATTGACGAATACAGTAAACTTCTACCCTTTGTTTTTTCAGAGTTCGTAATTATCGGACGACTGGTACTAGATCACTTTTATAGATGAGACGACAAAGGAAATTAGTTCAGGTCATACTTGAACCCCCCGTCCACTATTTTACGTCAATATCAAAAGTACATTTAGTTTTGTAATTATTGTTATTGTAAAAAACACACACGATTGTAAAGTCAGAAAAAGTCTTGAAATAGAACTAAAAAAAAAATGAGACAAATTTCGTTTATTTTAGTCAACAGAACTATTCTACACCGTGAACTAATCAAAACTTTTATCTATTCACTTTTCGGATAGTCGGGTCGTGTTCCGTTTTTTGATAAGACAAACATTTATTACATTGACAAAATACCTTGACTCGGGACCCCTCCTCCTGTTCGTGAACAGAACAAATGATTGTGTCTCGTGTTCCTAAGACATTGATTGGAATTGTAAAGGGACAGATTTCCAGAAAATTTGTCCTCGTAGATACTTTAAGTATAACATAAAAACGTTGATTTAGGACTAAGCAACTCTCTCGGTAATAACCACTTCATTTGTGTGTCCAATTCTTTTCGAAACACCTGTTTACTTTACTATTGCAAACAGAACTTGTTCAAGTCTCAGAATCTTTAACTGTCTAATCGTTTAAATAGGTGAGATGAAAAGTTTTTATTGCAATTATTCCTGGACAAATTTTTCAGGTCCAGGAACAAAATTTTAGAACTCACACTATAACGACGACAACGACGATTCAACGAAGTTAGCACAGGTTGAGACACTTTAGGGTATCAGCCGTCGGGTGGTCCGAGGGGACAGGAACCCTAAGAGGTCCGTTCTTATGACCTCACCCAACGGTAAAGGAAGAGGTTTCGCACTTTCACTTTTCTCTTTCACTTCAGCGAGGCAGCACAGGGTGAGAATCACTGGGGTACCTGACATCGGATGCTCCGAGGAGGCAGGTACCCCAAAAGGTCCGCTCTCATGACCTCACCCCACGGTAAAGGAGGAGGTCTGACACTATGTGATCGACTCTGACTAAACTTTTGTCAGGTCTAAATATCTAGAAATTACACTTTTAAATGGGAAAACAGTAAGAGTAATGGAAATGTAAATTGTATATTAAACACAATTAAACAGCATCTATGACCGGGTATCTCGGGTTCGGTTGCTTTGATGATTTCAGACAAAACGAGAGTTTCAGAAGACGGTCCAAAGGGTACCTTATTTCAACCTCAATGGTCGAAACAACCCTTTTTGTATTTATTTTTGTTTTAACGACGGCTCAAATTTTTTAAAAATTTATCAAGAGAAAAAAGGATATACTATTTTAAGTTTTAGACTCCAGGACAAAGGACTCTCATCATGTACCCTTACGATATTGACATAAAAAATTTTTCAAAGGTACCTTTTAACACATAAACTTTTCCATAGTGTAATCGACATTTCTTTGTTCTTATGAAATTTAAAGTTCCCAAAGTCATTTTCCATGTAACGTCTCGGAGGACCACCGTCATCAAGAAACAATGGTCTCACAGGAGTAAACTCTGTGGATGGTTTACCCTCGACTAACACTTAATCGTTTTGTCTGGATGAGACGAACACACATAGGAAAACTCCGAAAATGATGTTTCTGTAATTCTTTTTATGACACGACTCGTAAAAAATTTAACTTCATATCAACTGAATTTTATAATACGACATGTCGATTCATTAAGTCAATATGTATGTATGTGTAAGAAAAAATTTATAAGAAAAGGAAATACCAAACAGTATCCGATCACCATAAAATCACTTTCATATCACTAACCTTATGATTACAAAAAGAGTTATCAATATCTTATCAATAGTTTTATCTTAGATCAGAAACATAACTTCCGGTTTCGGTGTAGATGGACTTCTGATCACCAAGAGGTGGGATTGAACATGAGATCTCATTGGACCCTTCGAAAACTTTTACCACGGAGATCCCGGGGTAGAATCTTTGGTCAATCCAATCTTAGAGACCCTCACCCCGGGTATGTATGTTTCTACACACACTTTCCGTTCAACTCAAATCAATTTTCATCAAGTCATAACGGGTCTGATCTAGACTATTGGGATTCGGTCAAACCATCTCGTACAAATAAGAACTTAGTAGACCCCTGTTTAGATATACTATACCAAACAGTCTTAATTACTAAACAAACTTAGAAGGATCTCTTCTTTGACTGTAAAAAATTTTTTAAATAAGTAGAAATTAACCTTCAATTAACGAAATGTTTTAACACAACCAAAGACGATATATCGTTGCACTTAGTCGGTACCCATAAGTATACAGGGGGGGGAACTTGGAGGGAAGGCGGAGGGTGCGTAGGGTGGGGATCTCTAACAATATCTCGTGACCTAAACTCGAGGGACGCAGTATGTCGTTTAAGGATGACCGAGAGACTAAAATGTATACCATTACATATACAAGGTCCCGGTGAACGAATCAAACAAGGTGGGAGAGGAAGGTGGGAGAGGTACAGATGGTCAGACAAGAGACACAGACGGAGAGGTAAGTCTATTCAAGTAGTTATAAAACAAAGATCTAAGGTACATATACGTAATTATATACTACAAACAAAAAGAGAAAGACTAAATGAAGTGACACATATTATCCGAGACCCAAGTAGGTAGAATAATCTTGACTCCGTTAATACAAGGAAAAATACCGACTCATTTTCGGAAACTGACACACCTAGTGTTATTTGACACCTTTTAAGACTTTCTCTACCCTTATGGTCTGGTGGATTGGACGGAGAACTCTTTAGACATACGTTCAGTCCTTCGTTGTCAATCTTGACCTGTACCTTGTTATCTGACCAAGGTTTATCCTTTTCCTCATGCAGTTCCGACATATAACAGTGGGACGAATAAATTGAAGATACGTCTCATGTAGTACCCTTTGCGACCTGACCTTCTTTGTGTTCGACCTTAGTTCTAACGACCCTCTTTATAGTTAGTGGAGTCTATACGTCTACTATGGTGGGAATACCGTCTCTCACTTCTCCTTGATTTTTCGGAGAACTACTGTCACTTTCTCCTCTCACTTTTTCAACCGAATTTCGAGTTGTAAGTCTTTTGCTTCTAGTACCGTAGGCCAGAGTAGTGAAGTACCGTTTACCCACCCCTTTGTCATCTTTGTCACAATCTGAAATAAAAACCCCCGAGGTTTTAGTGATGTCGACTAACTGACGTCGGTACTTTAATTTTCTACGAATGAGGAACCTTCGTTTCAAGACTGGTTGGATCTCTCGTATAAGTTTTCGTCTCTGTAATGAAACGGCTGATTCCAGGTAGATCAGTTCCGACACCAAAAAGGACACCAGTACATACCTACACTCTCAACCTTATACTTCTTCCGACTCGCGACTTCTTAACTACGAAAACTTGACACCACAACCTCTTCTGAGAACTCTCAGGGAACCTGACGTTCCTCTAGGTTGGTCAGGTAAGACTTCCTCTAGTCGGGACCCTAAAGAAACCTTCCTTACTACGATTTCGACTTTTGAGGTCATGAAACTGGTGGAGTACCCTTCTCAACTGAGTAACCTTTTCTGGGACTACGACCCTCCCTAACTCCCGTCCTCCTCTTCCCCTGCTGGCTCCTACTCTACCGACCTACCGTAGTGCCTGAGCTACCTACACTCAGACCCACTTGAGACCCTCAACCACTGCCTGTCCCTCCGGACCACACGACGCTAAGTACCCCAGCGTTTCTCAGTCCGTGCTGACTCGCTGACTTGACTTGACTTGACTTATAAGGTGACACATATACATGGTGGTGAACAAATAAATAAGTAGGTAAGTACAGCTACCCGTAGATCCAACGAAGGTACAGGATCGATAACATCTATCACGACGTTACTTGTAACCCCATGTACACAGAAAAATTCGATACCAAAGGAGTTCCAAATACGGGTCATCACCCTAACAACCCAGTATACCATCAAAATAAGGATCAAAAATTTCCTGAGAGGTACGACAAGAGACATCACCGACATAGTCAAACGTAAGGGTGGTTTCCACGTTCTTCCAATGGAAAAAAGGTATGGGAAAGGTCGTAAATAACGAACATCTAAAAAACTACTACCGGTAAAACTGGTCACACTCCACACTATGGAGTAACATCTGTTTGACAACATAATTATTAGACTGAAAAGTTGAAAAGGAACATCTCTTTTTTAAAAAATTCTTTCTGTCACTTAACCAACCTTAAGAAGAAACTGAAAAGAGACATCAAACTTCATACGTCAAAAATGGTCACATAAAATCGAAAGTCTTTATAAAACCACTCTTTAGAACTCTTTTAGTATAGAAAATAAACGAAATCTTATAATTATAAGTCGAATATACTTGTAAATATACTTTGTGACTAATTCCAAACCTGTATGGCTCGGTACCCCAAGAAAATTGGTCAGTATCGTACATCAATATTAAAATGTATACTACTTGTTTTTGATTAACCACAGTTTCCCTAACTTTTGTAGAATTTTATTTTGGAGGAGAATTCTTACTGAAGTAAGAATCAACTAGAAATCCGGGTCTTTGAAACTTTTAATTTCACATCACGTAATAAAAGGTAGGAACGAGAACATTTTACATCAACACGAGAAGAACGAATAAAAGAGTGAACATAGTGAGTTTTCTCCTGGTTTCCAATCATGAAAGTCCATAAACAAAGTGATTTTAGGAAACTATGACCACAAAATATCTAGTCTATATAAGAATGTCTTTAAAAGAATAAGAAAGACCATAGGTATTCTCTACACTAGACCACCACAAACTTTGGTTCGTAAATAGTCCTATAATGTTGTTTAAAGTTTTATGTGTAAATTAATACTTAACACTTAACTTTTAAATTAGAATTATCAAGTAAAGATGAGAATCTTATGATTACAAACCCCCCTTCTCTACCAGACCGTGTAATCAACTTCGTGAGTCTAAAAGTAGAACATATCCCCATCGAAGAAAAGTGGGAACTAAACGGAAGCACACTCTTAACGACGAAATGGAGCAGAGGGTCGTGTACATGAATTGTGTGTGTGTGTGTGTGTGTGTGTGTGTGTGTGAACTTCTACTTTGAGAATCAAAAGGGAAAGACACTAGGGAAACGAATAGGTAGTACCATTTGATGAATCCATCGAACTAGTTTCTACAGATCCTTCTACCTTTTTATAACAGTTGACTTTCATTTACCCTTTTATGAATTTCTGAATCATCCTTTCCCTTATCTGAATGATCCACTAATTGACCAAACTATTTCTAAAGTATCCGAGGTGGTCCCGTTTACTACTCTTTTGATTATTTTACAATAGAATAGTCGTCATCGTCGATTCTCGTTAAATCGGGGTACTTATAGAATAAGGAAGATAGGAATGGAAGACGCAATCAATTTTATAGTTACGGAGGATACATCACGAATCGTCAAAGACTAAGACAGTCCATTTGTTTGTACAAAAAAGTGAGGAGGAATATCAAGTCTTTTGACTATACGTTACTCTAACTGAACAGGTTCCAATAAACCGACCACGTAATTACTTGTAAGAACCAAAGTTCACTATCTTTGTTGAGTTCAACGGTTTCGGTTTTTTTTTTTTTTCTCTCTCTCTCTTACATAACCAAATTTCCCGATCATTCAACTTTCTTCACCGACCAAAGTCTGTACCGACAAAACCCCGAATTCGACACAAAATCCCACGAGAGAGGAAAAGCCACAATAAACGCGTCTCCGACAGGACATGAGTTGTCAACAAGACCGTCGAGAATCAAATGTCGGACGGTAAAATAGTTGGGGTCACTTTTCTCTTTTTTAAAAAAAAAGGGAAGATCTTTATAGTCGTGTTTTGTATCCGAACTAAAAGTCCAGGTAAGAATTTCGTCAGTAGGAAGTGGTACCGGTTCTGTGACCTCGGAAGGGTGACTGGTCGGGACCCAGTGTACGGTGGGATCTTTGTTCTAACTGTAGTAGGGACCTTCTTGACGTATATGACTCTTATCCCCTTCTCATCAAGAGGTTTTTCTATGACTCTTCCGTTTTTTTATTCCAGGGGTTATTCAATGACTCAAGACCTCAAGACTAAGATCTTGACTACAATCAAAGTCAAAAGACGATGATTTTTATCGTTTTCTTCATGTTAGTGTTTTATTTATTTTAACAGATTTCCTGTATTTTAGAGCTTTAGACTCTAAACATCTAACGAATTATAGTTTTGTAAAAGGCGGAAGGAACGTTCAACTTATAACAGTAGAGTATTGTCACATCACTGATTTGTGATGATTTGTTTACCTAGAGTAAAACTGACAATAGTCTCCTTGTTCGAAACTTCCGATGATCAAAACCTCAAAATGATTATCAAACTTTATGTATACCTCCTTTCCTCCGAATTGTATTTTCGACAACAACCTAACAAATTTAAAAAGTTGTAACGTTCCACGAAGACTGAAGACCTGTCTTCTTGAAAGAAGGGTCAAGTGGGACAGAAAAGGACGGACAGAAAGGTGGGGGATAGTGGGAAGAAAAACAACCGAATTCGACTGAGGAAAGAGATCAGTAAGGGCGGTACCCTCGCCTTCGACCTGTTAAAGGAAAGGGGGACTCATCTCTGTATGATTGATCAGAGGAGGAGATTCATTTCATGGTGTCTTGCTCTCACATACGACTACCTATGTGAGTAAAACTTCCTATTGAGTAAAAAGAACACACCTGTTCTTCGAAACACTGAGACTCCTGGTATTAGTCTCCTAGAACAGGGTCCGAAGAACCCCTTGGAAGTGGAGTCCATCGAGCCTCCGGAATTTTCGTCGATTCATGACCTCTACGTCCCCGAAGACATTTGAGAAGACAGGTTCTACAGATACTCTTACCTCCGTCCTCCATGACAATCTACGAGACCAAAAGTAACGACGAACAGTGATCTTATTTTTACTGGATTGACATAAAACCCGGGGGTCCGTCGTGACTTTACTGTACGGTGGACGACTGGATTAGGTAAAGTAAAGACCATGATCCTATCGGTTTCGTTAAACAAGTTAAACGTTAACTGATAAATGAGAAATTTCGTCGTTACTAATCTAGATCAAATTCTTTAGTGTATGAAATAGTTCTTAATTTTGAAATTTCCACCCTTCAATGGGAAAAACCTTCTTCAGTAAATTTATACCACATAAAATGGAGTCTCTGACTGATACGAAAATCTTTCGATGAAAGACGACGACAAGGGGTCCTTCCTCATGTTAGACGACTACTTTGAACTCTAGTGTCTTCACAAAGAGTCGTCGTCGACTTACCTCCTCTCTTGATCTTCTTACGATATAAATAGAAATCCATTTAAAACGTTAAATGTTCCCTTTTAAGACATATCGTACGTTCGTCTAATTGAGTACAATTAGGTCGTCGACGAAGAGACCGTTTATCTTCTCACCCATATGTCGACATCAGGACGTGTGTGTAAGTCCACGACCTACATGAAGGAAACAGAGTTTTTGACACGGTTCTCAGTGTATACGACTACTCAAGGACAAAAAAAAAAAATTAGGTAAAATTAAAATTTTTTAACATTAAGGGTTAAAAGAGGAGTGGATAGTTTTACTTGACTAATTTTGAAGACAATTTAATATCAGAGTCCTCGAACCTGAGACTAGAACTTGGAACACAAATTATCAATGGACATCATGACGGTAACTACTTAATCTCAATGTCTCCGTGGATGAAGTAAGGGAAGGGTCTCTAGGAATATAGTCACTCCTTGTACGACCGTCTTAATTCCACAGACGAAGGTCGAGTCGGGAGAAAGTAAAGAACAACGAAAGACACTAAGCCGTCGATACCTTAAACGAAGGGACGTACCCGGAGAGTCTTCGGTCGAGAGGACGAGAGGGGTTGTACGAGTGTCAGTCGTCTTGTCCCTTTAGTGTGACTAGTCGTGTGGTGAGTCAACTAGTTTCCTTCGGTCGGTGAAAAGAAGTTGTTCTGGGTCGCCATAATCAGTGATGCGGAAGAGGACGGCACTCGTTCCGGTGACCTTGCGACAACCGTTGTAATCAGACACACATTTTTCGACGAATATAAGGGAAACGGAACCGAAACCAAAACCGAATCCGGAGCCGTTCCCCCCTCCTTTTTCCTTTCACGGGTCTGTTGGTCATAGAGAGGTAACATTTTGAACCACACCTCGTAAAGGGAGACAGCCGTCAGGGATCACCGTTGGGGATTGAGACGACCCCTTTCTGAACCATTAAAAGAAAATTAACACTTTCTCGTCTCGGGGTGTCGTTTGACTTGTACACCACTGATGTCCTTTATATACTGTCATACCAGAATGTAACTAACGTATTGTCCAGACTGTTTAGATGTTTTAATTTTTTTCGGTGTAAATTTTTTTCATAAAATAGAGAGCTAAGACAACGAAAAATGAGAAAAGGTGTATCAGAATTTGCAATAAAACATCCCTTGGATACCCAGAGCTACGATTAATCAACCTATACCAACCGTCAAACGATGAGCACCGAGATTACCCATATATTAAGGGAAAGAACATTCGTCGACCGTAAAGTCATGTCAAATGTTGTACCTTGTACCTTCCCTGGGGGACGCATCCTGTCACCGACGAGAAACAGTGAACGTCGACACAAACGTTCCCTCGTACGACCGTTGGTCGTTCCCCTCACGATACTGTCCACCCTTCTCGTTTTGGTCTTTTATACGAAGAGGAAAGAGAATAGGAGAAAGACAAGGGAAGAAAGGGGTGGGAGAAAATGGACTGGAAGACAAAGAGAAGAGAAGGGGAAAATCTTCGGTAGACAAAGGGAGATGGTCAAGACAAACCGAACGTCTACGGTGATATGTCTTTATGTGACACAACCTCGATCGCATACGAACTGGACATGATTTGCATACATAAACCCGCCCCGAACCGGACTGCTTGACTTCCCTTACCACTCCCGGACCACATATTTTAAAGTATCTAAAATGCGTGGTCAAGATGAAGGACTTGTTTTTTTCCTGCTGTGTGGAATAATGGACTTAGACTCTTTACCATCTTGTGGCAAGTTTCGGACTGAGACGTCCAAGACATAGAGAAAGACAAGCTCTACCCTCGTGGTGCACAGATACACACTTTTCGACGAATACAAGGAACCAGGATTGGACCCGGATCCGTTCTCGCCCCCTTTCCTCCTTCTATGTGGTGGTCGGTCATAGGGAAAAAAGATTTTGAACTACGCTTCGTGAAAGTAGGAACAACAGTCGTTGTGTTTAATAGTAAAATCACTTATCAAATCGATAAGGGACTTGTCCGTGGGTCAATTACCAGAGGGAAGTTAATGGAAGAGGAATTCGTAACGACCACCCTTACATTTTACCACGTCGATGAAATCTTTTGTTAGACCGTCAAGGAGTTTCACAATTTGTATCTTGATGGTACACTGAGTCATTAAAATGAGGTCCATATATGACTTCTCTTTACTTTTGTATACAGGTTTCTTTTGAATATGTGTTTTACAAGTACCGTCGTAATAAGTACTAGCGGTTTTTCACCTTTGTTGGGTAGCTAACTGTCTACCAATTTATTTTACACCACATGGGTATGTTATCTGACAATAAACCGTTATTTTCCTTGCTTCAGGACTACGTACGAAGGTGGACTTACTCAGGACTTTTGTACGATTCACTTTCTTAGCTTAGTGTTCTCCGGCGTATAATATACTAAGGTGAATGTAATTTACAGATCTTCTACGTTTAAATATATCTGTCTTTCATCTAATTACTGGCGGGTTCCGTCACCCCCACCCCACACACACACACACACACACACACACACACACACACACACCACCCCTTTACCCCTTACTGACAATTACACAAGTCTTAAAAGAAAACCCCAAGTACTTTACAAGAATTTAACTAAAACTACCACCAACACATTGACACTTATATGAATTTCGGTAACTAAACATATGAAATTTACCCACTTAACATACCATACACTTAACACAGAGTTATTTAGATAAAATTTTAAATAATGATATATAAAGTAACACACACTCCCGTGACCAAACAGAAGAGATTTCAACCTCTCCGATCTTCTTGGGTATAAGGGTTATTCTTGTGGCCAGATTATTTTCATTATTGAACAAACGGGAATCAAAAGTGTATGAAGTAAATTAAACTAGAGGTGACTTGAGATCACACGTCTACTTTCACTGTGTGTATTTCTTTTTGACTGCATAGATTCTAATATCGTGGTCATCTACCATCTTACTCACAAAGCAGAGTCCGCAAGGACAGGATCAGTCCCGTGAAGCCAGTCTTGCCACAGTCTTGACATTTCTTTCATTACCGCACTCGGAACTACCAAAGGTCAAAGAATTAATACGAATTGGAAAGTGGAGAACTTATACTGATCTTTTCAGTGAGGTAAAGAGACAGAACGAAAGGAATAGACCTTCTATTTCTATTCTTACAGAGGGTAGAGTTTTCAGTGAATTGAAGGAAATAGATCTCCTCCCTCGACCCTTACAAAGGACAGAGTACCCGTATATTATTTTTGATTGTTTTTTTGGTTAATACTTTATAGAACGGTTCGATATTTTTTAAGAAGTATTATTTGATAGTTTCTCAGAACAAAAAAGGAAAGGAAATATAACATGTTGGACTGTCGGAGTCACTCTACAATATTATTGGTGAATATAGTGAAAAGAGATTCCTCGACTTTCGTAAAATGTCTGTAATAGTTTAATTAGGAAGGATAAAGAGACACGCAATGTCTCTCCCGACCATAGTCTCGTCGAATCTCATGTCTCTCCACTTCATTGAACGCACTTCGGAAATAAAGTCAGACCCAGATGTGATATGGTTAACGAGTAAATAAGCGGGGGATCACTATAAATAAACCAACTAATGCATACAAGAGACACTCGAACAGTGAACAATTTGTACTTTTGTTACGAACTTATAGGGAGACCTTAGTAAAATCTAGTCGAAATTGAAAAAACTCCCATATTTTGACAAATGAAACTGGACTGACACAGTAAGAAGTAGATCTGATCTCTGGACACGTTCTGAGGACTTACAGATGAAAAATAATAAGTGACACCCGACACCATGGTTGACACACAGAACGGCACATCTGTCCTCTTTCGGACTACTCAGAAACCTTTACTGAGAGTAAACAGGTCTGTGGGAATTGTCTCACTTCTGTCTGTCTGAAGGTTCAACAACTCCAGATGCCAGAGAAATGTACATCGTTCGGGTAAATGGTAGACCTAATGTTGGCTCTGGAAGTGGTAACGGTAGTAGTAAATTATCATAAAACCAAAATGCCGAATCAGGGTAATGGTTGGGAAACTGTCTCTTATATATACCCTCCTTACACAGTCTACTAACCTTTCTGGACGTTTTCTAACTGAATCCCAGCGAAGATTATTGGGTGGTCCCTCGTCTCACTTCGGCCTGGGTAGATAACCGTTTATGACTTAAGACCGAAAAAAAAAGAAAGGAACTCAATTCTCTCTCCGAGATCAACGAGTGACTCCAACAAGACCGTTCAAACAAACAAACAAAAAACCAAAAAAACCCCTCCTCAAAGAAAAAACAGTATAACTAGAAAGTAGAATGAACTACCTCCACGTGGAAAAGGGGAGTCTTTGTCTAAAGGGAAGTATAATCGGAAACAACCGTACGACGGGGTCCCCTCTACCGGGGTCACGACACCCATGACAGGAGACATGTCAATTAATTTGGAGGACGACACCTGACCCAAAGACGACGGCGACAAGTGACTACACACACTTAACTCACTTCGTGTACATGTGTTCGAGTCCGCATGAGCACCTTTGTTTGGGACCTTTATCCTTTTATCCTTCAACCCCCTTTCGGAAGTCGATAATTTATTCGAACCATTAGACCGATTGACTTACGGTCTCGAGTGTTTCGACTCTTAACGTAAAGACTTCTATTCTGTTCGGGAAAAACACAAAAATAGAAAAGAAGGGGTTTACATAACTCAAAATTATACCATGAAATAGAGACTCGTTCTTTCGTTTCGGTCACCACGTGAATGCCCGGTGACCCAGATTGGGTTTCACCTCAAAGAGACGGAGAGAGACCACTGGTGAAAGGTTCTTCCATTTGGAACAGGTCTCACAAGAGGGATTCTATATACCCACGATATACGAGTAACGTCGTATTTCTCTTAAGTGTCTTACACTCTCATCCTGAAACCTTTTCAGATCATTGACTGTGTAAAACTTGTCTATCACTAAAGGAAACCTCGATCCGGGGATGAGAAAAAGTAATTGATTTACATGTCTCTCTCTTAGAACTAAAGGTTGATAAGAAGAAATTTTATGAAACAGCACGAAACTTAGGAAGAACACTGAGATAAATAATCGTGGATTTTTCCAATATATTCTTTTATTGCTTAGAAATGATTAGGAGGAGAACCCATTTTATATCCGTTCAATTAGTCCAACCCCATCGTCACCTCAGAATCTTTGTATCATCAACGACTTAGTCCGTCGGAGAGACAAGAAAGAGTAGGTAGGGTCGAGGTGAGTCGTCTAAAATTGACACATAAAGACATACTTTAGGTAGTTGGTCCTTCACCAAAAAAAAAAAGTCGGGAGGAGACAAGTGAAGATCATACACACGATTACGAATACTAGAAATCATCCCTCTGCCCTCATTGGGATATGTATAGTTATCGTCTTGTCCTATGACGTATTTTTCTCAATCATACACGGTCCTCTGTACCCACCGGACTGCCTGACGTCAGGTAACCCAGCGTTTTCTCAGCCTGTGCTGACTCACTAATTTTGTTGTCGCACAATATCCATTACTCATCACTCTCCCGTCCCTTGGATCTACTCTGGACCTAGGTCTTTCCGTCTTTCTCACCTCCGTAAGATTCTCCTTCGTGTACTCGTCTACGTCCCTACATCGTTCCTTACACTATGTGTTCTTGTTTGCTCTGGAAAAGACAAACGACTCTAAAAAAAAGTATTTTATACAACCCTTTGTTACTTTTACTTCTGACTCACCGACACTATCCCGGACCATAGACTTCCGAAATTAACTGATAGGACAGGGGTCGGATCCTGATCTGAACGTGTCTCTTGAAACCAGTCATAGATAGAAAACTTACCTTACGACATCGTAAACTTCCCACCTTACTCAAACCTCCTTCAATTTCAAAGTACTTGGCTCCTCGGACCGTCCGATCTCTAGTATCCCAGCGTGTCTCAGTCTATGTTGACTCGTCGATTCATGTGTGTGTTCCAAAGTAACTGAACGAAAGAAACGAAACGGTTTTGTTGTAAGAGTGTCTTGATTTAGTCAAGGGGTAGAACATCTTCTTTCAATTCTCTCGTCCCAAAAAGGGGAACTTTCCTTAAAACAAAGGATCAACACTTTAGAATCGGACAAACCAATATTTACTCTAACACTCACTTTCTTACCCAAATTTTCTCAAACCTATCGACAACGTCTTCGTTTAACTGAATATGGTAACGAAGGACTAGACCCTAACGGACTTCTTTATTCTCTATAGAAAACTATTTAACGTGTTCAATATATCTTTAGACTAAACAAACTTTCTATTCTATGTTCTAGGTTCACCCCCATCATTCCCCTCTCCCCTTACATCAAGTCCCACGGGACCGTCACAGTTCCAACCCTTAAAGACAACATTTAACACAAAATCTAAACTTATCCTTGTCTACTGGGATTTTAAAGGTCATCATAGAAAATAGAATTACGTTTAAAAGTCGTAAATAAAAAGGTGAACAAATTTCATGTAAAAGTACATTATTATATAAGAGCCATTTCGGTTTTCCTCGGATATGGACATTTACATACATCCGAAAACTTATCTTCACATAAAATGTCAAATAAAAGGACATAGAACACAACTATCAACGATAATAAATAGAGTAAATTTGTCATCACGAATCCAACTTTGAACTAAGATTAGTTAAAATAATACTACTCAAATGGTAGAAGAGTTTAGTTCATAAGGAGATTACGTGACAATGATATAGTACTTCCATTTTTATTTAAATGTCAACAATTGGTGTTTGGATTGGAAAAGAGTCAAACGAACTAAATAATGTTTAATTTAATATAATACGGACTAGATTTAGTAATTCATATATTAAATTTCGTCAACGACACTAGGTAGAAAATGACAAAAGACGGAAGTGTAGGTTTATACCTTGGAACTCAGACTTTCCGTCGTCTCACTAATCTTTTGACGGGAAGACCTCAGGATTCGCTCGTAAGTAGAGGTACAACCACAGACTGCCCCTAGGAAAGCCGAGACTCGGCCCCTACGTGTGTAACGTAAGTCCTACCTTGCAAACGAGGAACTGAACAGACGGACTAAATTTATAAGTATGAAGTGGTCTTCCTTTTTCGACGACTGAAGATTTTCACCCAGTCAAAAAAAAAAAAAATTACCGGGAAAACCGTGAAACGTTACACAATTATGACGGAATCTCGACCCCTTATCAAACCGTCTCGAGTAGAAATAGTGAAGCCCCCGGTTCTGAAGTGATCCGGTCACATTTCTCTCTCGTAACGTCTATAATTATCGGTCTTCTGATATTATACCCGAATAAACGGAAACATATACAAAAAGATCTACATCGTACAATCGGTCTCCCCTAATTAAACTCTTTTTTTGAAAGTCTACATCTAATCACAATTTCCACAGTTACATTCATTTGTCGTCATCGGACATAGAAGTCTACGTACTATAAAACCTTATTTAAGGTATTAACGTATTTAAACAAAATAAAGAGATAAGTTTATACTATTGAAAATTTTCTTTCAACAACCTCTCTTACCCTAGCAACAATCCGACACTTAGGATAAGGATGTAGTAAATAAATTCGAAATACTAATATATCTTACATGAAATATAACTAACTCAAAGAATATAGTTTCCCTGGGTTTTACGTAAAATTGGTACTTACAGAAAAATAATAGGAGTGTTTTATTTTTTAAATTTATAAAAAATACCTTTCCTCCCTATCCTGTCATCCTACTCTTTCCCTCATAATCTTATTATCCTTCATGATCTCTCCCTCTCTCTTGAAGACCTCTAGAACACTGACTCTAGGTACAGAATCAGTATCCTGTACTCCCTCTGCCTCTTTTAAGTCTAATGAGCGGGTCCTCTTGACAATGAGGTAAAGTGGTCAGAGAAGAAAGTCAAGAGGTCATAAATATTTTTACTC
Organism: Capra ibex; assembly: GCA_006410555.1. Lineage (NCBI taxonomy): Eukaryota > Metazoa > Chordata > Mammalia > Artiodactyla > Bovidae > Capra > Capra ibex. The sequence continues at coordinate 5,850,233 of SJYO01033645.1, forward strand.
GTCTACCAAAGTCAGGTCAGAATATTACACAGGCACCGGACAGAATTGTGGAATAGAATCTGGTCGAGTGCCTCACCACCTAAGAGGGTCTTAACGTAAGTAGAGTGTCCGATTATACTGAAGAGGATCCTAGAAGAACTCGTAACAGTTTAAGATCAGGGGGGTGAAATTTTACGGGAGTCTGAACAGGTCACTAGACTTTCAAACCAAGTCTTTAGGGATTGTAAAACTTTAACGGGACAACTCCTTATATCAACCAGTACATCGAGAGGGTGTCTGGGTTCTACACAAACGGAAAAATTTTTACTATTCGTGACATAGATAAACAGACTGTGGAACCTTTTATTGGCGTTATAATAACCCAACCATTAAGACTCCTCGATCAACAAGTGGAAAGAAGTCTGACACACAAGGTTTCCTACCAAGACATTTAGATTTCGGTATAATTTATATTATCCCCTTTGCCGGTAAAATTATCAATTTGACTACATGTTCTAAATTTTTTTGTATGATCTACTTAGGACAAGAGTACCTAGAAGACCTCACATAGAACTGATATTACGTCAGAAAGAAATTATCTTCACGAACAATGGCTCCACCAGTTTCTCATCCACAGCACAACAGATGAAAGTATATCAAGTACCCCTTTTTTTTATGTACTAAACCTCTTCCCACCTTCCTATCTACCTATTAACCAAACATTTTCTCTAGTAACATAATAAGAACTCGAAAGGACATATAAACTTTAAAATGTTTCATTTTTCAGTATGTTTATTCTTGTTCTTTACGAAGGATTAAATAAAATTTAGACCCAGAAGTATGCAATCCATATGAATGTTTCGTTGTTTAACCCGTCGTGGGTATAGAAGTCTTAGGACTGTACGTATGAAATGGTTTATCTGGTATTGGGGGTGGGTGGGTGGCACTTTCTTCGTCCATTAGAACCGGACGGATATTAACTTTGGTTCCTTTTCTTTGGAGATTTAAAGTCTAATTGGGGAACCAATTACAAGGGTTCTATTTAAACTGGGTCTACCGACTTTTTATTAGTTAAAAGTCTCACCAATCATCACACGTCGTCTTTTTCAGCAACGAGTTTTCTTTATTGGTGTTGTGAGTTTAATTGTCAGTCGTATCATGAAAAGAAAGATGTTGGGTTTACAAAGATTCTAGAGTAAACAATTGCTGAACAGAAAAGGTAGAAAGACTGAAAAAAAAAGAAAAAATCACTGCAAACGTCACAAAAGTCTTTTCGTAGACACACATAAGTGAAAATACAAAGTGTAACACAACCCCCGTCACCCCTGCTCTACTACCTTTTTCCTTCCTCTTATCCAACCTAAAAACATACACAAAATTTCTTCTCTCTCTTTTTACTTACGTAAATAGATCACAAGTGATATAATAGAAGTGGTACTTTTTAGTCGTTATGTCCGTACAAATTTAGACCATGTGACTGTTTCCTACGATGGTGGGTGGGACCCTTTAGGAATGAGAACTACTTAGTTCTTAGAATGGGAACACACCATCCACCCATCCATACCCACACATCATAGGACGAAACTAGGGATTAGTTACATCAGGATTCCCGTTTATCTAAATGTAAATCAGTCTCTCCTTTTTCTCTCGAAAAGGACCCAAAAATTGACAAATTAGCTTTCTCTTACTCTTGATATTCTTTTTTTTAACGTCATCACAAATTTGAACTTGTATACATCCAAGGAGGTGAGGGACGGTATTATACGTTAAAACATATTCTATGAAATCATAACTTAACACTCGTTCACAAATGGTCGTCCCGGAGGATTATATCAGGAAATCGTGTATGGAATAAAAGGTTCGAAACCAAAAAGTTCATCAGTACATACCTACACTCTCAACCTGATGTTTCTTTCGACTCACGACTTCTTAATTACGAAAACTTGACACCACAACCTCTTCTGAGAACTCTCAGGGAACCTAACGTTCCTCTAGGGTGGTCATGTAAGATTTCCTTTAGTCGGTACTTATAAGTAACCTTCCTGATGACAACTTCGACTTTGAGGTTATGAAACCGGTGGACTACACTTCTTGACTGAGTAATTTTTTCTGGGACTACGACTCTTTCTAGCTTCCACCCTCCTCTTCCCCTGCTGTCTCCTACTCTACCAACCTATCATAATGGCTGAGTCACCTATACTCAAACTTATTCGAGGTCCTCAACCACTACCTGTCCCTTCGGACCGCATGACACCAGGCACCGTAGCGTTTCTAAACTTGTGCTGACTCGGTGACTTCACTTGACTTCAGCATAATCAACGATTCGGGATTATATGATGTCACTCATGAGATAAAATGAGAGTTTTAGTAGAATCTACCATGTTCCCGAGACCATAGGGCTCGGAAGAGGGAACAATGGAAAAATTCTAGTGATAGGTGTTTAATACAGATTATGTACATAACGATTTATTAAAACCTTATTTTCTTGGGATTTTTTATTTCTGAAATAATACCAAACACATTATATCACAAGAAGAAACGTATATTCACATCACACCCATAAAAGAAGGTGATGGTCGGTTGACACGGAGGTAGAGTTGAGGTAAGTGGTGACTCCAGCCTGGTGAGTAAAATTATCTTAAGACGAAGGATACACTGAACATAATACAAGATGGGTGATTTTATGTTCTCATCTCACTTTTCAGTGAACTCCAATGACGGTCTCCAACAAGTCTTCTTTGGTGTAGATCATTGGGACAACATAGACCGTATCAAGTATGAGCCTCGGTCGTGTTTTTCTGAACCTTCCAATTTAAGAGGATGACCTTGTAAAAGTCAATGTACACGAAATCCGAATATTTTCCAGATTAGAGAAAAAAGGGGTCTTTTATGACAAGCATAGTTCATTCTTATTTGAATAAACTCCCGAAAAGCATCTACACAATGAACTTTCACAGCCCCTCTACGTCTTTTCCTTTGTCTAACTATTCGTAAGTCATAAAAAGTAAGTACGTCTATAAAAATTAGTATCCTTTTTAAAATTCAATAAAAGAGATTGAATTCAGTTCCTGAGATCTTTCGACGTCAAACACGTCAAAACTGACTCTAGGACTATCACAAGACACTAAAATCAAACGAGAAGCATTATAACTGGAAAACAGAAATGATGATTCTTCTATGTCTCAACTTAAGTCGGAAATATTAGATGTTCACTCGGACATGGATAGAACTAAAAATTCTAAAATAACTGATTATTCTTCGTATACGTCCCGAAGGGACTATCGAGTCAACCATTTCTTAAGGGGACGTTACACCCTCTGGACCCAAGCTAGGAACCCAACCCTTCTAGGGGACCTCTTCCCTTTCCGATGGGTAAGGTCATAAGACCGGACCTCTTAAGATACCTGACATATATCAGGAACCCCAGTGTTTCTCAACCCGTGTTGACTCGCGGAAAGTAAAAGTGAAAGTGTACTTCGTATACTGTCAATCTCATGACAGAGACTGAAATTCAATCTCGAGGGCCACACCTGGCAATGCACGAAGGACTCTTAAGCATATTGTCATTTTAACGCCACTTGACGGAGGAAAGTTCTACCCGGGACATAAATGTACACACAAGACTCTGAGGGGTTTGCGAGTGACACGGGCCCTGTTTCGGCGGAAGACCTAAACGTACCGGTACGCATATAGCTAATTGAGTCGGAAATAAAAATTCATATTCGTATGTTCTTTTCTAGCGATTAATATACTTTTCTTATTTGTCGAACTTTCTCCTCTTACTTCGGCTCGTTAGTTTGGTTTGGGGAGCAGGGTGGAGATGATTATGTCGATTAAGTTCTTTTGTCCTCCATTGAACAATTCAAAAAGTAATCATAAGAGTAACTCCAAACTTTTCTATAATAAAGTAGTCATTTTGTTTTGTCCGACAGGGACAATGGGAGTCAATTGCACCGGGTATTCCAGAGAACTGGACAGGAGTAAAGTATGAGGGAAGTTCGGTGACCCCCGAGGAACGGCAAAACATGGACAACCCGAGAAGTGTGGGAACCCGAAATATTACCGACAAGAGAGACGGACCCTTCGAGACTTTGTCTGTGTGTCGATTGAGCAAATGGAGGGAGTTCTCTGACTTCACAGTAGACCGGGTACCATCCATCAGTCATTTACCGAAAACTAGTTAACTTTATTTATCCTCATAAGTTTTCATTTGTATTGTCTCCCTCACCTATCGTGTCACCTGAGACGGTCTTCAACAACAAATCTACTATTCAACACAGGTTGAGAAGCGTTGGAGCACTTGATATCGGGCGGCCCGAGGAGACAGGTATTTTAAAAGGTCTGTTCTTATGGCCTCACCCAACGGTAAAAGAAGAGGTCCCTTAGAAGGGTTGGGCCCTAGCTTAGACGCAGAGGACGTAACCGTCCTCCTAAGAAATGGTGATTCGGTGGTTAATTTAAAAGGATATTGTATCCTTCTCAGTCTCCACATTTTATTTGTACCTATGATCTAGATGATGTATAACAGATATATTGTCCTCAAAGTTTTCTTTTTGACTAGTTTTTCGAAAGTCTTCTTTTTTTAAGGATTCAACTTTTTTTTTGAAGTCCAGAACTCCATTTCGAGAATCGTAGTCCGTTCTAACAAAACCAATTTTTGTCTGAGTAGGATAACGATTTTTATAATTGATGAATTCCTCTTTTTAGGGTAACTGAAGAGTTATCCATTATTACTGTCGGTTTTTTCAATGAATGTTCCCCTATTCTTGGTCTATTTGTAATGTAAAAAATAGCTGTATTTCTATGTTCTAACACTGTGATCTTGAAACATAAATCCTTTCCTTAAATTCACACACCCAATTTCTTTCTGGAAAAACCTAAGTTTTTCGTATGAAAAGTGTATCATTTCATTTACAGCGAGTCAGCACAGGTAGAGAAACACTGGGGTACCTGACATCGGATGGTCCAAAGAGGCAGGTATGAAAAGTGTATCGGAAAACTTTTTTCAAAAACAGACTCTTTGGTTAACATACACGAAGTTACTCTAATCAGTCTTAATTTCTTAGTCTTTTGTTTTTGATCTTCAATTTAAGAACCTTCAATGTTTGTTTTTAATTGTTTAGTAATCGATAAGACTGTTTCCCCTTTTTTCTCAACTAATAAGATATTCAAGATCCATCATAAAGGAATTATATCCTTTTCCTCTACTTTTTATGACAACTTTGTTATCTACAAAGTAAAAACGTCCGCTACACTCCCAGATGGATTTCTTTGGTCCTTTTAGTCACCGGTAATGACGACGAATGTCGACAACAACAACAAGTGAACACAGGTCGAGAGACACTGGGGACCTGAGTCGTGAGGTCCGAAGGTACAGGAAGTGATAAAGGACCTCAATCCAGTCTGAGTACAGGGGACTTCACCACCACGGTAGGACGGTAGAGTAAGGGACAGTGGGGGAAGACGACGGGAGTCAGAAAGGGTATTCCACCGGTTTATATCCGGTTTCAGTTTCGATTCTTCAAAGGAAATATAGTCGTCATAAAACACTCCTTTATTATTACCTTTCCTTAAAAGATCAATGATTTCGTTCTTTAGAAAATTTTCTGTCTTCACTTGAATTATCCTTTACATATTATACACATGGAAATAGAAATGGATCCTCATATTTTCCTAAACTTATTTCTTTCTAGATATGGAAGAAAAACCTACCTCAGTCGTAGAATTTCTTCAATTAAGAAGACTTTAGATCTTTAAATTATCATAAAGTAAGTCTTAAGGTCACCTATAAAACTCCTTAAACTGACTAAGACTTCAAGTGGGTATACATTGGTTCCTTTGAAACCTTTTCTTACTACTCCCTACGAAGTCAAGAGCAGGTGTGGACATACGGTCGACGATCCCTTGTTGAAGGGAATTTACAGGGTGTCTAAGGAGGTTGGGTCCTACAAGGTTCGACTTGAGTAATAGAAGAGAGATCAAACAAAGGGGACTACAAGGAATAACGACATTTATAATGGTGATAGATGACATTATTAGTTTGGTCTTTGGACTTTCCGTAGGAACTAACGATGGAAAATGAGTAGAGTTTTAAGTCAGTAATCCAGAACGTGTAGAAGAGCCTTCAGATAGAAGAAAGGTATTAGTGACGAAATCAGGTACGGTAGTAGTAGAGAACGGACCGAATAACTTTCACGGAGAAACACCTAGGGGAATGAAGGGCAGAAGGAGGGAAGGTCAACGACATTGATCTGACTCAGAAGTTTTTGTGTTTAGACCTAGTACCGTATTTTGGGGAGTCACAGACGAGAAAAGAGGATCCTGGTTCAGGTTTTAGGGTTTTACTAAATTTTTTGGATATAACTAGGAGTGAACGAAAAGGGTTGGAAAGAAGTAAGAGGAGAAAGGAAGTAAGGTTCACGGTCGGTAGACCCCGAAGAGAGCGATTGATACCTGGGACTAGGGAGACACGGAAACCTAAATTTGCAAGAAGGAAGACTCCATGACAAGAAGGGTGGAACGTTTGAGTATGCGTAGGAGTCCACAGGCACATTTTTGGTGAAGGAGGACCTTCGGAAGAGAGCGGAGATCTAGTCCAATCCGGGTTGACAACCTACAATTGGATCATGTCGGATAATAAGGGAAATGAGATCATAAGTAAAATAAAATAAAATTGGTAGAAAAGAACGAAGATCTAAAAAGTTGAGGCACTCAATCCTGTAGAAAAATATGTTCCCCCATAAAAGACACGGAACGTGTCGCATTACACAAGTTATTTACACACGTCACTTTATCTATTGCTTTTGCATTATCCACTTTAGTATAATAATACTAATGTCCTTTAATATTAACCACTTTAGCATTATAAAACCGTCCTTGTTTGTAGTAGTCTTGTTTTGTTTGAGTTTTCGTTTTGAAATTATATTTAACCTTAAATTTTATAATGTCTTCATCCCTTTCTATCTAATAAATTATTTACTATCGTCTTGTCAACCCATAGGTGAATTCCTATTCAAAGTTCACTCTGAGGATGTAAAAAAGTCTGTCAAGACCAACGTTTAATGTTCGAGTTGAGTTTGATCGAATTCGGTTTTTCCTAAATAACCTTCTTAAATTTCTATGGAGACTTTCCTTCCTCATCGACTTGTTGATTCGAAATCCTTAAGTTCTTCGTCGTTTGGAGAAGTCGGGAGTGACTGAACTTTCGATACTATAAGATAGAAAATGTAGAATACAAGAGTCGAAATCAAAGATTCCATCTGATTGACACACCGTCCCTTACATCGGAAGTCGTCAAAGGTCCGAGTTTTGAAAACAGTGGAAAGTCTCCTTTCACGAGAGATCAGAATAAACGGACAAATTATAGGGACTCCTTCATGAAACTAAATATACCGAACCTAGTGTAACGAACGGGTGGTAGGGGTAGATTCCGAAACCCGTTAACGATACAGATCCATTACACTCGAGGAAGTGACTCATCCATAACCAGAGACACCTCCATATACACAAACAACCTTCCACCCACTACCATTCTTCTTTTGGAGGAGTTTTTTTTTTTCCTTCACCTATCGTTTGGGCGTCGGTGACTCCTTGAACACTACTTAACTCCCAGTGAGATTAAAAACAAACGAGCATGGAGATAAAGTGTAATATGAATTTTTATCTAAATTTGACCTAATATACGTCCAGTCCTTCGTTGTCAATCTTGACCTGTACCTTGTTGTCTGACCAAGGTTTATCCTTTTCCTCATGCAGTTCCGACATATAACAGTGGGACGAATAAATTGAAGACACGTCTCATGTAGTACTCTTTATGACCCGACCTTCTTCGTGTTCGATCTTAGTTCTAACGGCCCTTTTTATAGTTAGTGGAGTCTATACGTCTACTGTGGTGGGAATACCGTCTTTCACTTCTCCTTGATTTTTCGGAGAACTCCTTTCACTTTCTCCTCTCACTTTTTCAACCGAATTTCGAGTTGTAAGTCTTTTGCTTCTAGTACCGTAAGTACCCTTTATCTACCCCTTTGTCACCTTTGTCACAGTCTGAAGTAAAAAAACCCGAGGTTTTAGTGATGTCTACCGCTGACGTCGGTACTTTAATTTTCTGCGAATGAGGAACCTTCCTTTCAATACTGGTTGGATCTATCGTATAAGTTTTCGTCTCTGTGACGAAACGGTTGTTTCCAGGCAGGTCAGTTCCGATACCAAAAAGGTCACCAGTACATACCTACACTCTCAGCCTGACACTTCTGTCGACTCACGGCTTCTTAACCACGAAAACTTGACACCACAACCTCTTCTGAGAACTCTCAGGGAACCTGACGTTCCTCTAGGTTGGTCAGGTAGGATTTCCTCTAGTCAGGACCCACAAGTAACCTTCCTGACTACGATTTCGACTTTGAGGTCATGAAACTGGTGGAGTACGCTTCTCAACTGAGTAACCCTTTCTGGGACTACGACCCTCCCTAACCCCCGTCTTCCTCTTCCCCTGCTGGCTCCTACTCTACCGACCTACCGTAGTGGTTGAGCTACCTGTACTCAAACTCACTTGAGACCCTCAACCACTGTCTGTCCCTCCGGACCGTACGACGCTAAGTGCCCCAGCGTTTCTCAGCCTGTGCTGACTAGCTGACTTGACTTCACTTGACTCTCTATTTTATACTTTCATATTTTTATGATCTTCTTTTGTCAAAAGAAGTAAAAAATTTTTTTCAGAACCCTCACTCCTTCTAAAAGAAAGTACTATCCTTGTCTTTGGTATGTCCCTTTCTGAATCATTGTATTCACCCTTTTTCTTCTTTTTGGACATTTTTGTGTCATTTTTGTTTTATAAACTCGTGTCACTATTTTTTGAATTCTTTTTATAAAAGTTGTGTAGAATGTTACTCCTATAATCAGAATGTAAATTTCTCAAGAATACTTAGAGATTCCTTTCCTACATATAGGGTTCTCTTTAATCCGTTTCCTGTACGCATCCGTTTAGTGTTTTCTTCATTTGTACAATTATTTACATGTCTCTTCCTTCATAGTTACCTGTCTACATGAATGATCATCAATCCCTTACTCTAAATTTTAGTGTCACTCTATGGTGAAACGAAGACGGTCTAACCGTTTTTAATTTTATATAGGTTGTCGGTCTTGACAACGGTTTCTATCTCATCGTCCTTCGGTACATGTAACGACCTACTTTTCATTCTACCAAGTCGGTAAAACCTTTTATTAAAACACAAAAGATGGCTGAAACTTCTATACAACTACAACACTGGGTGGTCAACATGAGGATCTATTTAGATCTCGTCGTGACAGATAATCTTGTCTTCGGTGTATGTATTCAATTTTAAAAGATCATCGGTGTAACGTTTTTTTGTTTGTACTAATTAACACTAATATATATTACTAATTAATTTACACAAAATAAATTAATCCAAAATTGATATGTAAAATAATTTAAAATAAATCTATGTTTATATGAATTTTATAAAAGTAAAGTTGTATATTAGTTATAATTCTTAACCGTCACTCTATAAAGGAAACTTTAGACCAACAAATATAAAACGACAAATGTTGTGTGTAAAGTTCACGGGTTATTGGGATACACCGATCACCTACAACATAACCTGTCACGTCGAGATCTCTGTGAGAATACGATCTTATCAGTATCTTTGAAAATTTTATTATTGTCTTTTAACTTGGTCAGATCTACAGGAAACTGTGTTATCCAGTCAGTCAGTCAGTCAAGTCAACGAGTCAGCACAGGCTGAGAAACGTTGGGACACCTGACGTCGTGCGGTCCAGAGGGACAGGTAGTGGTTGAGGGCCTCAAATGAGTTTGAGTACAAGTAACTCGGCCACTACGATAAGTTGGTAGAGTAGGAGACAGCAAGGGAAGAGGAGAACGGAAGTCAGAAAGGGTCGTAGTCCCAGAAAAGTTTACTCAGTCGGTGTAGTCCACCGGTTTCATAACCACGAAGTCGAAGTTGTGTCAAAGGTGTTATCCTATACAAAAATTTTTTACTTACTTTACGTATACATAGTTGGATCTCTTAAAGTGTTATAACCCGTTTTTTTCTTTATGCTCAACGTCCTTTTATATAATTTTGACCATTTTCTAACAACCACCTATCAATATATTCACCATTTCAATATTTCCTTTTTCTTATAAATTTTTGTATTATTATTGAGAAACCGTCTTCCTCTCCCTACGTCAACCTCTCCCCGAGTCCCTACGTTTCTATAACTATTACTGGACAAACAATGTCTTATATGTGTGTGTATATGTAAGTATGTATATACGCGTGTGTGTGAACATATTTAGTAAGCGACATAATTTTAGTAATTACCGGTCATTTATGTTTCACTATGAGTAAAAGTGATTAGTTTATTAATACAATCTTGTTATTACTTTATAAAAACACATAGTTTGACCATTTTCATAACACTTCTACAGTGCAGGTACATAAACATTCCTTATCTGTTGTCCGTCAAATGCATGATGACTACTCTTATAAGTCGGAGATCCCTCTCGTCAAAACCTTATCCCTAGGTTCAAAATTTAACCGAATGGGAAATTGGATCGTTGGATTGAAGATTATTAAATAAGAGTCCTTTCTGAGTCCATTTACTTTTTTCTACAAGTAAAAAACATTGTCACCCCCTAACTTTTGTTGGAAGTAACATCGTCTAACCAATTTACTTCATACCACATAAACATTCATGTCGACAATTTTTCTTCATCCATTATATATAACTACACCTCGTGTAGGTACTGAACAATTTCATTCCCGTCTTGTCACTCTATGTATCAAGATTATGACAATACATTTTAATCCTTTTATAGTCTTTCCTATTTAGTTCATTGTCACGAATAGAGACTCCGTCTGTCCACTAATAAACTATAAAATAATAAAACTTTTTAAAATTTACTTCAACATAATACAAATATTTGTCCTTTTCATACTCCCATAAGGGGGCGGGGGTCGGAAAAGACAAGAACACTCTAACTACAATAAAACAGATCGTCCTAGGAACCCTGTGACCTGCAACGTTACCTCAATCAGATTCATTTTGAGACCATAGAAAGGAACCTCTTAAATATCTAATCCTGTTAAAAGAAAAATTTCGTCGTGAAGTCTAAAACCGAAACTGACACTAAATTCGTTAGTCGAATATCTCGATACCAAAAGTAAAACCAAACCCTTTTTCCTCCTTTTTCTGTGCGTAACCCTCTTCAACCCATTAACACACTGTGTCAGGTCAAGTCTTGGAACCTGAGTGTTACCACGACGATTGAAGTTAGTTCGTAAATATAGAGTGGGGTAAAAGTGTCAGACACCCATTCACAGTGAGGACTTTTGACGTCTATTAAGGTCGAAAACTCATAACACAATTATTTCATAGTCTTTCTTTGTTCTAACAAAGTAGGAAACGGTCCGTGACAACCCGAAATGTCTGTTTTGGTCTCCTTCTCTGGGTCGGTTTGGGGAAACTAAACTGGACGGAGTCTCACGCATAATTAGATTTTTCTTTTCTTAGTGGATTGATTTTTGAAATTTCATATATGACGGAACAATGCGTACAAAGAATGTTTGAAAGATCTTTCTATACTTAAACACGTTAGACGTACTTGTTAATCCAACCTTGGACGGTCCGGGAGTGGAGGAACACAGGACACCTGACAAACAGAAGCCCAAGGACAAAGGTCCGAAGTTAAGGCATGGAAGGGAAGGGGGCGAGAGAGTCGTCTACCAAAGTCCCTGGTGGTCCCGGGGAAGGTTGACATTATCAGACACTAAGAAACGACAACCTAAAAAAAAATCGGTTCCTTCACTGTATTAGTTAGACTCAATACGAAAGAACTTTAATTAGACCGTCGTGACATATCTTTCCCTCTTTACCCCATGTCTGTGTGTCAATCTTAGTATAATAACGTCAAATCCCTATTCCTTTAATAAAGACTGGGTCCATTCCCCGTTCTTCATACTCCTTCTCTCCAAACCTTACTTATCCTGACGTCTACGTCTTGTTCTTACTTGTCCTAATCCTTAACCAACTTTGACCCGGTGTTCCGTCTCTTTCTTTCTTATTCTCTACTAAGACTCTGAAACTCGATTCCTCCGATTTTTACATGTCGTGTCCCCGGGAAGAAATGATTCACACGGGAATCTTTTTAAAGAACATCTTGAGGTGAGTGATTATATCACAAATCGAGGAATACCAAGACGATAAATTTTGTAAATAAATGAACACTCGTTTATTCCTATCTACTATGACAAAACTTTAGTCGTGAAAAAGATCAGTCAGGGTCGGGTGGGGTTTTATCATTTTTAACCAACGTATTTGTGTTTGTACGTGTGAGTGAGTGTTTTACATCAAATCTTCTTTACTACAAGTTCAAGATTTTTAACGTGCAAATTTTTACCTTCGTTTTTACCAACTTACTTTTGTTTTATAATAAACTTATTTTAAAATACAAATACTACGTCCAACAAGGAGACTTAGATTCTTAAACATAAAATCGTAATTTTCTAAAAAATTTTAATTAAAAATATAACAACTAAATGTCACAACACCCCAAATTTCTAGAAAAACTCAAAACACAAGTTTCAACAATGTTTCAATTTAAAATTATTGTAAGTCTCTCATCATTTGATTACATTTCATTGAATAAATATTAAACGTCGACTGTTTTCTTACGAAAAGGATAGTAGACAAAAGTCTGATGCAAAATTCTGAGAAGAACTTTAGTCTAAAATTAGGGGGTGACTAAGTTTCTTCTTAGAGTACTTGTACTACAATCTGTTTACAATTTTCAGATCCGTTTATTATACTAATCTCATCATTTGACAAGTTACAGAAGAAGATCACTTTCTTCGAAAGAACTAACCCCATCCTCTCGAAGACCTTTCTTATTTATTAAAAACCAACAAACTGTGAGTGAATTCCTTTAGTCTCTTATCTTTAGTTTTTACAACAAACCGGTATAAGAGACCTATCAAGAAATGCCTCCGACCCTAAGATTTGGACCATCTTGGTCGACAAACGAGATAACAAAGAACAACTAAGATACAGGTTTCCGACAATAATTATACTTATTGTTGAGTGACATAGTCAACACATACAGTCCCGAAAGAAGAACATCATCCATCATAATGTAAAGTCAATTTTCTTATTCAAGGTCACTTTTCCTATTAATAGTTTAGTTCAACATTTTATGGTAAGTTTCCTATTCAGAAAATTTCGTAAAAGTATTTATCTTATAAAATGGGTAGAGGAGAATGTTAAATGTTCAAGTGTAAAAATAAAGGAAGATAACAATAAAAACGACACATTGACGCCGTATCCATTCCAACTCATTTCAACTTTATGAAAAATTGTTTTTCTTGAGGTCACTACTAAATAACGAAAATAAAGTTCACATGATAATCTTTACTGTGTCTTAAATAACGACCCAAAAATTCAATATAAATTCCTTTATATCGAATTGTTACTTCTGTCCCTTCTCAAAAAACTTGAAATTTTTCTCTTGGAATTCACCCTTCTTTTTCAACCAAAAGTTTTGTCTATAAAACAACCCGTTATGATTTGTTATCTCTTATGTAACAAAACCCTTAGAGAGTATACTCCTTTTTAAGTTGGGTCCAGCGACAATCTGAAACTCTTTGAGTCATAGTTCATCTTAATGGACCATTTTTCGTAGAGTCTTGTAATTCACGTTTTTTAAACGTTTACTAGTACCCTGTTCTTCAATAGTAACTGAAGGACTTTATTAAGAAACTATAGGGGTTTCAAATCAAGTAGTACCGTCTATGGTGAGAAAATCCTCGAAACAAAATAAAACCTTTCCACTTCAAGTCTAATTATTTGGTACTAACGTAGTTATAACCTGAAGATGAGTTAAACTCCTAGGTTATCCTAAGTAGGACACAAGTGTACAGGAAGTCCCTACATAATTTTGTGTGAAATTTTGTTCACTTTTTTTGTGTAAATTTTCCGTTCGACAATTTCACATTCCTTCATAAAAAATTGTATGTCTGAAATTGCACTCGGAATGTTGACTTAATCCTTCGGAATTTCACGTTCCCCCCCTTTTGTAAAGAAAGGATTTTGTATCATCTATCATATTAAAAATAAGATTAATACTTTTATTATATAAGTTAATTAATTATGTAATTAAGTCAATCGTCTCGTTAATTAATTAACGATTCGTTTATAACGAACGTTCCAAACGTGAGTTGACGGTTATAAAACTACATGAGATAATTTTTAAAAAAAAATAAAGTAAAAAAACAGTGTACCGTGCACAAGGGGTTGACCCCTAGTTTGGGTAAGGGGCACGTTACCTTCGTGTCTAAGAATTGAGGTCATCTGACAGTCCCTTTAGGATCATAAAAGTACAAAATTTTTTGCTTACACTCCAACAAGACTTCCTTAGTTCTAAAAGGTCAATTTTAAAGTCCTTACTGTCGACATACACGTACAGGAACTTTTGACTTTATTAAAACAAAAGACTGTAGTTTACGACTTTTCAACTTCAAAAGTCCTATTACTTGTTATTTTCACAAAAACCTATTCTGTCGAAAAAGCTTAGTAAAAAACAATATAAGGAGGTTTCGGACGGGAAGTTTTTTGTAACAGGAGTCTCTAAGGGTCAAGTTCGTAAATCTCTTAATTGATGGTCGGACAATTAAGGTCGGTATCACTTTACAATGGGACAAACACAATAATCCGACTTCACTTAAGGAACAACTGTTTCTTTTACTATGAAGACCGATGAAAGGGAGCCACATTACATCCTAGGGAGTACCCACCCCTCACTGTAAAGACACTGTCGGTTCATCTTTAAGAATTACATGACTGGTATTTGTTCTTTCACTTTATTACCGGTAAAACGGATAATTCATAGAAGGGTTTCACTTAATATACCACTTTTGACACATTCCTCTTCTATCGTCAGCAAGAAATTTTCCCCAGGAGACTTATGACTAAGGACTCTTGCATCGAAAAGGGATACCCTTGTTTTCCGGAGAGAGTCATCGAAACCGACAATCAGGAAACCACTTTCCACTTGACCTTTACCGAAGTCGTCAACCCATATTTCTAGAATTCGTCATGCAAATCGACTAACCAAACGAAGCAAGAACTTTCTTAACATACGCAATTTCTGAAGTAGTCTAACGTAACATAAAACACACAAAAGACACGTCCGCAGACGTAAGTCCACATCCATCATGACAAAAGCTTCAGGTCTTTCCCGTCCCACGAGTCAACGGAAATATTTCCGTTAAAGAACCAACTGACGCTAACTCACGTCTTAATATTATGAGTCCCGGATTAAATATTGTCTTTTACGTCTTCACGTTTGGGCAATTTGGGGAAGATGTACATATTTATTCCATTTGTTACCGTCTAATCGTACCTTATAACAAACTACACTTATTAGAATTTTTGTTTAAAGGAACCGGACACGTACAACATGGACAATTGTGTCTCTTTTGAACATCTTTAGACACGAAGTAGAAACTGTATATTATTTTATCCCCTCTTTTTCGTCTCGCTACACTCTGTCGACGACGAACCTAACCGTCGGACAAATATTAGGTCCTCCGAGCATCGATCTAACGACACGACACTCGACACGAGAGTGTGTAGTCTTTCCTTACTACTAAACGCACGCATACGCGCACACAAAGATGAGAGTCTGAAGGTTAAAAAGCCCTTTCCCAAGGAAAAGGACGTATCTTTACCTTGTATGATCGTCTTCGTCTAAAAGACTCAAGATTTGTGAGTCGTCAGAAGAGGGATCCTGGAGACCCGTAAAAAGTCATGACCCCCTTTCTGGAAACCACCCGGTCCGTAAATTTCTACATTCCGGAAGAGCCGTAAGAAGTACTCCGACGGAGACGACTCACTCACTCAGTACACCCTGTCTTACAGCGTAAAGTCATGGAAAACCGATAGACACGTGCAATCTGTTATTGCTAACGGTTCGGTTGCACAGAGTCCAAAAAATTAATACCTAAATTTACGGGTGTCCTCGAGACGAGTATACAATTAAGGTGACAAACTGAAATTTCCTAAAAAAAAAAACATAAAAATTTAAGTCTAATATTTTTCGTCAGTCGGTAAGTCTTACCTCTGTCAAATGGTGCATTTGAACAAACTCGCCGTGTGTCCCATATCTTCTCCATCGATTTCCAAAGGGTGTAAAAATAAGACTCTTCCCCCTTTTTAGGAGGAGTCATGGGAAGGAATCCAAATAAAATTCCTAGGTTTTTTCTCTATATAATTATTTTTATTGTAGTTGTGGACAAGAACGTTTCCTAACATTTTGTAACCTTACCGTAGAAACTCAGGCACAGAACAGTCGAAAGTGTGTGGAACCAGTACGACAGATGCAGTATCCGACAGACGTTGATGTAAAAGGTGGTTTCCGTCAAAAGGAGCTCCGTATGAAATGATGTTTTTGTAAAGGACACGGCGACTCGAACCCACAAAATCTTGTAAGATTACCTTAAAATTAAAATTTCGAGTTTTGGATTAATATATCTAAATAGATTGGGGGTGTTCTGGTAAATTTTCGGACTGTTAAATTCTTGGTTTACATTGTCTCAAAACCTATAAGATCGTAAAACCAATTAGAAATCGGGTCCAGAGAGTGTATTAATACTTATTAATCTTTCGACTGAAGGAGACAATGGGTAGTCTCTTTGTCTCTTTATCCTCTGTAAATTTATTGAATGTACCGTACTAGAATAAAACGAATTTTGTAATTCGTTTGTAATTTATTTTAATTCTAAAATAAAACGAATTTCGTAATGACCCTGTAACCGTTTTAAAAAAAGTTATTCTAGACTTCTTTTATCATAAGATAAAAGACTCAAAAAAGGGGTATTGTAAAATAATACTTTTTTATGTTCGTATGTCATTTTCAACTTCCTAAGATATCACTTGCAGATTGATACGGGCAATGGACATGTATCAACGAAGTAGTGGAAACGAGTATATAGGTAGAATAAATGGATAGAAAAGATAACACAAATAAATAAACGTTTTATCCTTTCCGTGTATTACGGACGTCGAATGAGAGTCTACCAAGTCCCCCTTTCGTACCTACACACACACACTCCCTCTTTTTTTCTTTTTTCTTTTTTTACACAGTCTCAATTGTAAACCCCTTAGACTCACTTTCAATATACTCTTGAGAGACGGTAGAATTTTGAATGAACATTCAGTCTTTAATACAGTCTTACTTTTCAAATTTTCTTTTTTATTTAACTCTAACATTCTTTTTACATTACGTAGTTTAGTCTTACAAGAGTCCCATAGTCCTGAGGAATCTATTTTACTAAAAGACATCGGCTCTTGATGTTCACTAACCCCAAAATAATAACAGAATGGTCCTCTTACCGTAGAAATGATTGAATTAGATAATAGTACCTTCCAGATTAAAATTTCGATTTTATCCTTCCTCCCCCTGTAGATGAAATAGTCATTCTTAAACTGGAAATAGATTTTTTTGCCAACTTTACAAACGGACGGCTAACCAGCACAGGTCCACTTTCCCTGTGTTTAAACCCGCTTCTTCTTTGGATCACTACAATTCTGTATTCCTTTACGGAAGGAAAAATTTTAGATCCCGCATTATTTAGATACCGTATTAACCCTCTATCTCTTTTCTAAAATTTTTATTTTGAAATATGTACACAGACTCTCTTTTAGGTGGAGTCACGACAGAGAAAGTCTCTTTTGAGGAACACGCATTCGTCACACATGAATAAAAGTATTTCACAGATCTTGTGGTGATATAATGACTACTTATCATAGATTACTACCTTGTCGTATCGTATTACGAGTAGAACCTGTCGAAGGATACTCCTTTCCTACAAATCATTATTCCCTACTACCGAAGTATCTGGTCAGACCTCTATCCCTCAGTACCATCTCTGTCATCTCTAATCTCTTAGTAGTCTTGTCGTCCAATTTAGAATCTCTTTAGGAATTGAGAATATATTCATTTAGTGTCTGCTTTTTATCTACTCATCGTCTTGATCTACCAATTGTAGTTTCACTTTGTCACCGTGGGGTGAGGTCATGAGAACGGACCTTTTAGGGTACCTATCTCCTCTGACCATCCGACGTCAGGTACCCCAGCGATCCTCAGCCTGTACTGATTCGCTGAAGTGCAAATGAAAAGTGAAAGTACGTGACCTCTTCCTTTACCGTTGGGTGAGGTCACAAGGACGGACCTCTTAGGGTCCCTGCCCCCTCGGACCACCCGACGGCAGAGACCCCAGCGTGTCTCAACCTGTGCTGACTTCGCTGAATCGTCGTCGTCGTCGTCTTGATCTACCAATTGTAGTTTCACTTTGAATCATAATTCGCTGCTCGTCACTGAACGTAAAAAAAAAGTTACTTTCTTTTTACTATGACGAATAATGGGCACCTTTCGTTTCCTTCCGTGAAAAAACCTTCTTTCTCCTGATGATTGCTCTTTTCCTTCAATCTTCTTTCACTTCTATTTTTTCCCTCCTTTCTTTCCTTTCAAAACTATCGGATCTATTCAGTCACCCTCTTAACCCTTTTAGTCTCTTTTATTATTAAACTACCCTCCATCTAAATACGGATCCAGGTCAGATAGTAACCTGGTAACCATTAGATTGATAATGGTTAGATTACCAGGGAAAGTACATACGAATCTAAACCCCATTAGAAAAGGTCAATATTGACAGTACGTGAATAGTCGTATAGTTGTAAGTTTTGTTCTGTGAAAACTTACACCTTCGTCAAAGTCAACCACGTCAACGGACCTCTATTCCACTTCTGTATCCCTCGATCCTCAGTACAAGTATAAACTCTTTAAAGTGTTGAAGACCTCCATTTATCCTGGTTTCTCCTATTATCAAAAAACGACAAACAAAAACAAAAATCGATAAGTAAATAAATAAGCAGTCGTGACCCCGAATCAACACTGTGCACCCTAGACCAAGGGACTGATCCCTAACTTGGGTCCAGGGGATGTAACCCTCGGAGACCTGATGATCCCTTCAGGACTCCTATCACAAAATATAAGATCTACTAGTCTACCAGACTCTGTGTTCTTCTCGTCCTTTTTTCCCTTTCACCCTCGGTCGAGACGGTTCCCGGATGAAAATTTCCGTGTCGGTGTCGTGGGTGCGGATCTTTCCTGAGAATCGAGGACGCGTCTCTACCCACGAGGGGTGACGGCGACGCACGTCTGGTCAGTTCGTCACAGTTTCGGTCGAGAGAACGAGGAACACCGTCAAGATTACTTTTTAACCAAACGACGTCCTATCGTCGTCCGTGAAGTCCCTTAAGATCACAGCAGGGGTTTGTACAGTGTCCTAGAATGAGATGTCTACGTTATACACACTTACTTTACGGTACAGACTCTTACAGTTGTCTGTTGTGTTCTCCTGTAACCCTTTACTGTAGTGACTACGGTGTTTTATCCCTGGTCTGGGGTCTTTTCCGTCAGTATAAAGGGCAGTCTCATAAATACTTACCGTTTTAACGGACAAACGATCATCATCATTGATTGGTCTTACTTATTTTACCTCAACCTCTTCTGACCGAGAGTGATCTCATCGAAACGAATAGTCTCAAACGAACTCAAGGGGAGTAAGTCCAGTTCGTCAGAGAAGGTTTTACTATCGGGGCTTTTTCCCTCAATTTTACATCCCTAATTACTATACAGGAATTTCCTTTTTCTAAACTTTACGACACTGTACTACCAATTCAAATAGTCCTTGGGACTTTCAACTCGTGTGACCAAAAGGACGAAAAAGACCAATAAATAGGAAACGATGGATCCTTTACACTGGGTATAAAGTCACAGTACGATCGTAAATGTCTCGTCTCACGATAAATTCAGAGTTCGACTTTATGTTTTTTATTTTTGTTTCCTCGGTCAGTTTAGGTTTAGCCGCTGCTCTGAGTTAAAGTAATGGTCCTAACCTTACATCAGACTGACGGATTCAATTATGTTTTCACTTTACAAATCCAGAACTTTTTCAATCAAAGCCACCTATTTCACGTCAAATATGGTAGTTATTCTCGTACTATGAGACATCATGGTTGAGTTCTTGAATGAACCCTCATGTCGTCTTACAGAAAATTTGAGGAGACTATGGATGAAAGTCGTCTTCAACAGATCTTAGCCAGTATAGGTTCATGACACACCCGGATCAAGTAAGGATGAATCAAAAATTTCCGACATATGTCCGTACATATAAATAGTCATTTTCAATCGAAGATCTAATCAGATTTAGAGTTCACTTTTGTCAACTCTAACTAAACTACAATACGAATTAAAACTATACTGAAACAAACTTTGAATCTAGGATGTCAGTAGTTTTTCATGGAAAGGACGGTTCAAATTTTCGACTGTCAGAAAAGAGGGTAGAGGACCTTGTGTAATTTTTCGTCAAGAAAGAAACGGAGAAGTCTCTTTTATTTCGTCTTTGGTTATTGACTCTTTAATCGTAGGTGTTTTCAAACTTTTACCCTCATACACTCAAAGTTTCAGAGGTTAAAAAAAAAAAAAAAAAATTCGTTTTTTGGGTTTCATCTGATTCGAAGGTCTTACCCTTTCAGAATAAAATAAGAGGGAAAGAAAAAGAACGGAATAAAAACTGGTTTGCTCAAACAGAAATTTGTGTTAAAATCGAAGAATGTACTAAACACACAAGCCGACGAATGTCACTACTATGTAACTAAAACAGTATTTTTCAGAACGTGACCAAACGTAACGGGACTCTACAATAAAATCTCTAACCACCACACGTAGACACGCTCACACAGTACCATACGTCATTCGTCACGGTAATTCGGTCAATAGCGGTAGACGAGGATGGACGTCAGTAAGAGTCGTGTCGTAGTAGTAAAAAAGATGTTCGTAGTTAACGACAGAGTCAAAGACAACCAAAAAAAAAAAAAAAAACCAAACCACAGACAAAGTCCTAAAACAAGTCTAAACAGTTTAACAGAAAAAGCCTCAGTACACTATATATGAACATTAAGACACTTTAGAGAAGGTACTCTTTAACTCAGTTTATACAATCACTCTAAAAATTTCCGTGTATTTAATTTAATATGTGACTACCGGTAAAGTCGTATCGACAAAAAAGAGACTTCACTGTTCTCTACTTCAGAAGACTGTTAAAAGAAAGTTAAAATCCTTCTACGTAAATAAAAAGGGGATATCTAACGGGCTAATCTTTTTCAATTTACCATTATTACACACTCTTCCGTTACCGTGGGGTGAGGTCATGAGAACGGACCTTTTAGGGTACCTATCTCCTCTGACCATCCGACGTCAGGTACCCCAGCGATCCTCAGCCTGTACTGATTCGCTGAAGTGCAAATGAAAAGTGAAAGTACGTAACCTCTTCCTTTACCGTTGGGTGAGGTCCTTGTGACAAGGACGGACCTCTTAGGGTCCCTGCCCCCTCGGACCACCCGACGGCAGAGACCCCAGCGTCTCAGCCTGTGCTGACTTCGATGAATCGTCGTCGTCGTCGTCACACGTAAGAAGACTTCTATTGTTACTAGAACTCAGGTCTGAAAGTCCTATGGGTTGATTGTCCAGAACTCCCGTAAGAATCCACAATATAAAACTACAGAAACATTCCTTCGAAATTGGTATCCTGCGTCCAAACTAGGGACCCAGGTCTTCTAGGAGACCTTATCCTTTACCGTCGAGCGAAGTCATAAGAACGGACTTTTTTTCGTAAAGTACCTGTCTCCTCGGACCACACCCGATGTCAGGTACCTCACCGTTTCTCAACCTATAGTGTCGTGTCGTGTCTTATTCGTATCCTGTATAAAGATTTTGGGGATGTCGAGCGATCTCATTAATTAAATTAATCGGTTTTATCGTTTTTCTTAAAAAAACGTGATTAACTCTAAACTTTCAATATCTCTTTTTCATATCGTCGTATGCTAAGTCCGTCAACTATCGGAATATGAAGAAATAAACTATCAGAAAAGAAAACTTGGGACTAATGAAAATTCCTCTTCTAATCAAAAAGGATTGGTCGTGTGCAAATATTAATTGTCAAAAGTCCCTGTTTGGGTGAACGTCAAACTAGACATATTAGAAACAATTAACGTATCTTTAATCTTTATTTTATCATATCATTCCTATTACTAAAGAAAGGGTCAAATCAAAACCCCAAAAAAGTTATCTCGTTTAGAACTGTACAATGAATTTTTGGACCTCGAAAAGTAACAGTTCTTAAAGTAGAACGCTTTGTCGAAGTATCTTGTGGTGGTGACGTCTGTCTCATCTATCACTTAGACGTCAGGTGTGGGTGTCCCGTTCTTCCCTTATTTAGGTTCATGAGACACGTTCGTCACCCCACATCAGAACTATCGAAAGTCATATGAGACTGTAGAAGACGGAGAAAGAAGTAAGAATCGCGATTATTTTTAGAGTAAACAGTGACATGATCTCGATATCCTATCGTTTACATAGTAAATTTCTAATTGTCTACATGTACAAAACCTACATTTTCAGATCAATTGAAAAAAGATATATCGACATATGAAAGAAACATGTGTACAAATAAATTTAACTAAAAACGACGAAAAATATCTGTAAATAGAGGTTCTATCGGTATTCCTAGTGTGAGTCCCTTAAATTCTAACTACTAAAAGAGATTATCGCATGAAGAGTCTGATAGACACCTTTTCGTAGACAAAAATTCGAAGGTTAAGTATTTCAAAAATACTATATACTGTTTTACCTAATGATCTTTTTTACTTTAAAGTTTTTTGTAGTATACCTGTTTCGTGTCCGGGTTAACGAAATAATAATTTGTCTGTATTTTAATGACAGGGTAAAGAGATTTGTAAAGATTTACATGTAAGAGTTCAAAATATGAATAGAGTGATGAATAGTAATTATCAAATGTCTAGTCGTACCCGGGTACCTGATATGAAAACCCATCGTGATTAGAGTCTTAGTGTAAAGGGATCATCCACTGGTGACATAAGAAATCTTCCGAAACATAAAAATTAGATTCTAGGTCAGTTCTTAGTGTGTAACGTAAACCAACGGTAAAAAGAAACTAAAGATTAGATGTTGTCAAAGTACCGGAAAACACCCCCCCCCCACGTACCTCCCCTTTTCCCTCTCCATGTGACAACTTTAAAAACTTCTTTTTAGTCAAAACCCCTTTTACTATCCACTAGTGATTCCCACTGGTCTTCAACTCCCATTTCTACCTTACTAGAAGTCCGACTCGGACACCGGACCAACGTCGTGACTTACAGGACTCTAGAACTAAATAGACTAAATCGAGAAGTACTAATTTAGGTGTAATTTGTAAGAACCAAATTCTTATGAAGAATGTGACGAAATACGGAAGTAGTGTCCTCCCGTATCGTACTGGTAAACGGGGTAATAGTCACTACGACTCAAACTACTAGCCAACTCCATCAGAGACAAAACAATAAAAAAAATTCACGATGCCAAGACGTAAGATCTACTATCTTAGTATGTTAATAAGATAAGTCAAATTGTTTGTAGACACTCCTGATGGTCGAAGGTCCGTTACCTGATGACTTACGAATCCTGGACCAAAGGAACAAGAGTCCAGTGACCATCGTATCTTCTTCTCTCTCTACATATTGTATTTAACTTTATGTTTCATCTAATACCATGTACGGAAATATCTCAATATTTGTCCCACAAGACGTTTGTATCTCTTCCTCTATAATTAGGGCTCATCCCTTAATCCTTTTCTAAACACATTTTTCGTCACAAACAAAATCCAGAAGTCCTTACTCTCCACATATCTGTCCATCCTCTCCACAAACTCCCTTTCCTTCTTGACTAAATTCGTTTCCATGTCTCCGTCCTTCCTCGTAAAGTTCGTAAAGTAAATAGTTCGTCTATTAAGTCTCACCGACTTCCTTACTTCCTCCATGTTAACAATTGTCGGAAATTACGGAGTGGATCCTCAGATCCGAAATAAGGTATCAATGACCCATCTTCTATGCCCTTTAAAATTCGTCTCTTTACTGTACCACTCTAGGGAAAAACTCTTTCATAAGATAGTCGTTTCCCTGGATACACGAGATCTACCCTCTCTATGGTCAATCCTTTTACAATGTTTAACAGGATCATTCACCGGACTGAGTCCCGTCACCGTATCTTCACGTTCTGTCACGTTTCCGATTAATCCGTATTTTCACTTCCTCACCAATCCCAAGGGTCGAACTCGATAATCCCACAACAATTCTATCCTTTGACGTTCCGTCCTTCTGTCCCTACGTAAACCAGAACTCGATCGGTTGAGAAGTCACAACCACTTCGTCATTCCATAGATAGTATATTAAATCTATACACACACACCCCTAAGTCCTCTCCGGTACTGATAATCCATCCATGGAATATGACAATGGAGTGAATTATAAGTGTCATCGGAACATTCCACATTATCTATGACGATAGGGGTAAATTCTCCACTCATTTGTCTAACTTCAATTAATTGAACGGACTCTGGTATGTCATACGATCAGCATTCCTGGTTTTAAGATAGATACCAGAAGGTAACAGACTATTCCCTCTAAAACTTAAACTAAAACTTACTTCTATTGGTTCCTTTACTCACATCTCTTCTCCTATTTCTCCCAGATCCTATCCCTGAAATTTTTCATATACTGACATTTTTCTAGATTCGGATTTCCTTGAAAGTCCCGACACCCTTGCTCTTTGTTGATTTATTAACGTTCACTATCACTGTCCACTTGTCTCCTAGGGTCCTTCTCGTACCAGTTGTCACGTGAACACGTTTCTTCAGTTCCTTCTGTGTCTAAACTTATCGAAAACTCCCTTTAACTATCTACTAGTGATTCCCACTGGTCTTCCACTCCCATTTCTACCGTACTTGAAGTCCGTCTCGGACACCGGACCAAATTCCTAAGAAAGGTCACCATTATTCGTCCAGTCCATATTCCTAACAGTTCAAGTTTTTTTTTTTCTATCACGTTCCCTCTCACATCACCTTCATCAAATCACATCTAGCGTCCTACATCCCCTTGATGACTGTGGTACTGACTCACAGACGATCACCTCCGTCACTTCCTGGATGTCACAAATCGAACGAAGATTAAAAATACACGTTCCAAAATTTTAATTAAATATCATTTCTTCGAAATTAGAAAGAAAAAACAAAACCATACAACGTATATACCAAAAATTTAATTTTCTTCATTTTTTAAGTATCATTAAGGAAATAAAACTTTCAGTTAGTCACTTATTTTTGACGAGATTCTGAGACGATACGGTCTGAGTACCCGTAGGTGTAAAAAACGAAACCCTTTTGAAACAATCGACCTCTGTAACGGACTTTATTGTAGAGATAAGATATCTTCAGTCTTTTATTTTTCCTAGAGTCGGTTTTGAAAGTACTGAAATCTTTACTTTTCGTTACGAATCATGGTTCACCCTCTACAGAACTTTAGGATCAGAAGCTCTCGGTCCTTCACAGAATTCTTAACGTCAAAATAAAGTCATCCACTAAGTAACTGAATTTGTGGGATGATGGCCAGTCGATTCTTCATTTCAATGGTCAACTTTGTCAAATAAGAACGGAAGTTCCTCAAGTGTCAGATCACCCTTCCAGTTTCTGGGGGTCATTGAGGTACTTCTTTAAATCATTTTTACGAGTTTATAAACAAAATAAAATAAAATAAATAAATAAATAAATAAAAAATTTTTTTTAAAATTTTAGAAATTAAGAATGTACGCAAGGGTTTGTACTTGGGGGGAGGGTGGAGGGAGGGGTATTGTAGAGAGACCCAGTAGGGGTACGTGGTCGGGGTTCGTACGACATAGGACGCAGTCTGTATCTGACCGCTAAGTTAAGAATGTACTATCATATGTACAATCTTACGGTAAGAGGGTTTAGTAGGGTGGGAGAGGGAGAGGGAGACTCAGGTTTTCAGGCAATATGTGTAGACACAGAAAAAAGGACAGAACGTATGTCCCAGCAGTAACGGTAGAAGGATTTAAGGTATATATACACAATCATATGACATAACCACAAAAAGAAATACCGAATGAAGTGAGACATATTAACCGAGGTCAAAGTAGGTAGAGTAGTCTTGACTAAGTTTACTTAAGAAAAATTACCGACTCATTATGAGGTAACACATATACATGGTGTCGAAAGAATAGGTAAGTAGACGACTACCTGTAGATCCAACAAAGGTACAGGACCGATAATATTTGTCACGACGCTACTTGTAACCCCATGTACACAGAGAAAGTTAAGACCAAAGGAGCCACACATACGGGTCGTCACCCTAACGACCCAGTATTCCATCAAGATAAACGTTAAAAAATTCCTTAGAGGTGTGACAAGAGGTATCACCGACATGATCAAACGTAAGGGTGGTTGTCACATCCTCCCAAGGGAAAAGAGGTGTGGGAGAGGTCGTAAATAACGAACGTCTAAAAACCTAACGTCGGTAAGACTGACCACACTTCACCATGGAGTAACACCAAAACTAAACGTAAAGTTTATAAACAACTTACTTACTTTTTTGGGTATAAAATTATCTATAGGAGTCCGGTGTATCAAAATTTTGATTCACTGACTAATATAGTCATATTAGGTTATGTTGATAGTCTACAAAAAGATTATATTAGTCATAAAGTTTTATTGTTGTCGTTGTTTCTCAAATCACTATTTTCCCTTACTCTCTATACGAAATCACCTACGGGTAAAAGAAAACCCGGGAGATAAACAGTGTGTAAAGTAACAGTGGAGAGTCCTTTCCTCCTCTCTTGTCGTCGAACCCCTCTCTCTCACACAAACAAAAGAATATCTGCTCTGGTCTCGCACGAACAACTATCAACCTCCCTTTCTTCGGTCACTTCTCCCTCTATGACAAGTGACAGACCAATACAGATAACGAGGTCACGTGGATCGTTGAGTCAGAATTCTTAGTTGGCCAGTTGACATAGTGGGGGCAGGAGACCTAACGCCCACCCCCAACAATCCCCTCCCCTTGGTATTTGAAGGTTTTATCTCCACTTTGTCTCTAGTCAAGTCAAGTCCGTGAGTAAACACAGGTTGAGAAACACTGGGGTACCTGACGTCGTGCGGTCCGAAGGTACAGGTAGTGGTCGAGGGTCTCGAATGAGTTTGAGTATGGTAGCTCAACGACTACGGTAAGTTGGTAGAGTAGGAGACAGCAGGGGAAGAGGAAGAGGAGTCAGAAAGGGTCGTCGTCCCATAAAACGTTACTCGGACAAGAAGCGTAGTCCACCGGTTTCATGACCTCAAAGTCGAAGTCGTGGTCAGGAAGGTTACTCATAAGTCCTGACTAAAGGAAATCCTACCTAACTAAACTAGAGGAACGTCAGGTTCCCTAAGAGTTCTCAGAAGAGGTTGTGGTGTCAAGTTTTCGTAATTAAGAAGCCGCGAGTCGAAAGAAATATCAGGTTGAGAGTGTAGGTATGTACTGATGACCTTTTAGGTTTCGAAACTGATCTGCCCATAAACAACCGTTTCCTTACAGAGACAAACAATTACACGAGAGATACAACCAGTATCGAAAGGAAGGTTCCTCATTCGCAGAAACTTAAAGTACCGACGTCAGTGGTAGACGTCACTAAAACCTCGGGGGTTTTATTTCGGACAGTGACAAAGGTAACAAAGGTCTAGTAAACGGTACTTTACTACCCTGACCTACGGTACTAGAATCAAAAGACTTACAACTCAAAATTCGGCTGAAAAAGTGAGAGGAGAAAGTGAAAGTAGTTCTCCGAGAAATCAAGAAGCGAAAGACGACACCCACCACAATAGACGTATAGACTCCAATAACTATAAAGAAGACCGTTAGAACTAAGGTCGAACACGAAGTAGGTCGGGCCGTAATGAGTACTACATGAGACGTATATTCAATTTATTCGTCCCACTGTTACATGTCGGAACTACATGATGAAAAGGATAAACCTTGGTCAGACAACAAGGTACAGGTCAAGATTGACAACGAAGGACTGGACGTATGTCTAAAGAGTTCTCCGTCCAGTTCATCAGACCATAACGGTAGAGAAATTCTTAAAAGGTCAAACAACACTAGGTGTGCCAGTTTCCAAAACCGTATCAGTTATTTCGTCTTCATCTACAAGAAGACCTTGAGAGGACGGAAAAGATACTAGGTCGTCTACAACCGTTAAACTAGTAACCAAGGAGACGGAAAAGATTTAGGTCGAACTTGTAGATCTTTACGTACCAAGCACATGACAACTTCGGACCGAACCTCTTAAAACTCGTAATGAAACGATCGTACACTCTACTTACGTCAACACGTCATCAAACTCGTAAGAAACTGTAACGGAAAGAAACCCTAATCTTACTTCTGACTGGAAAAGGTCAGGACACCGGTGACGATTCAAAAGGTTTAAACGACGGTATAACTCACGTCGTGAAAGTGTCGTAGTAGAAAATCCTAAACTTTCTCGAGTTGACCTTAAGGTAGTGGAGGTTGATCGAAACAAGTATCACTACGAAGGGTTCCGGGTGAACTGGAACGTAAGGTCCTACAGACCGGGATCCACTCACTAGTGTGGTAGTACCAATAGACCCAATACTTCTAGAAAAAAACATATCAAGAAGACATATAAGAACGGTGGAGAAGAATTATAGAAGACGAAGACAATCCAGGTATGGTAAAGACAGGAAATAACACGGGTAGAAACGTCCTTTACAAGGAACCATAGAGATTAAAAGGACTTCTCTAGTGATCAGAAAAGGTAAGATAACGAAAAGAGAGAGAAAAAAAAAAAACGTAACTAGTGACTCCTTCAGAAAGAATAGATAGGAACGACAAGAAACCTTGAGACGCAAGTCTACCTATATAGAATAAAAAGAGGAAACGCAAATGGAAGAGAAGAAAAGAGTCGATAAACATTCGGGAGGAGTCTGTCGGTAAAACCGGAAAAACGTAAAAAGAACCCCTACCAGAACTAGTGACGGAGGATATGTCACAGTGTTTGGAGACAGGTTAACAAGAAGTCCGTGAGATAGTCTAACTTAGGGAACTTAGACAAAAAGTGAAGATGACATATTAACATTCCCAAAACCAGTATGGACCTGTCAGATCACTAAAAGAGATGAAAAGTTAAATTCAGACTTAAACCGTTATTCCTCAAGTACTAGACTCGGTGTCAGCGAGGACCAGAACAAAAACGACTGACATATCTGAAGAAGTAGAAACTGACGTCTCTTATATTAGTTAGACTAAAACCACAACTGGTAGACCACTACAGGTACACATCTCAGAAGAGAACACAACAACCTTCTCCCACAAACGATACTGGTCGTACAAGAGAACCGTTTTGAGACAATCAGAAACGGGACAAGTAAGACATGAGGTTTCGGTTTAAACGGTTGTCAGATCCACTAAGAACTGAAACATGAACAACGTAAGGTCAGGGAATACTACCTTTCCTGTAGAAAAAACCCACAATCAAGATTTTCTAGAACATCCAGAAGTATCTTGGCAAGTTGAAGTCGAAGAAGTCGTAATGACTAACCCCTTATCTGAACGTAAAACACTATAACTCACCAAACGGAACCTTTACTTGTCTCTAGTAAGACAGTAAAAACTCTAACGTAGGTTCATGATGTAAAGTCTGAGAAAACAACTGACACTACCGATGAGACAAAGAAGATTCCCTAAGAACGGGTGTCATCATCTATTTTTACCAGTAGACTCAATTTAAGTGGGTAAGGTCAGATAAAATCAAGTGACTAAGGATTTTACAGTTACAAAAACGAACGGTAGAGGACAAACTGATGAACGTAAAATGGAACTAAGTACTTAGATTGTAAGGTCCAAGAATACGTCATAACAAATGTCGTAACCTGAAGTGAAGGTAGTGATCAGAGTAGGTGTTGGCCCACAACAAAAAAAGGAACCGAGGTAGAGAAGTAAGAAAGTCCTCGATAAAGAGATGAGAAGAGGTCATCGTATAACCCGTGGATGACTGGACTCCTAAAGTAGAAAGTCCCAGTACAGAAAAACGGAAAACTATGACAAGTACCCCAAGACTTCCGTTCTTATACCTTCACCAAACGACAAAGGAAAAGGTCACCTAGTGTAAAACAGTCTTGAGAGGTGTACTGGGAAGACAGAACCCACCCGGGGTGTACCGTACCGAGTATCAAAGCAACTCAATCTGTTCCGACACAAGGTACACCAGTCAAACTAATCAAAAGACACTGACACCAAAAGTAAGACAGACAGGAGACTCTGTGAATATATAAAACTGGAGAACAAGAGATTGAAGAGAGCCGGTCCCGAAACGTGTCACCGAATCCTTTGGACGACAAAGAAGGTCTCAGTTCTGACAAAAATAAAAACGAAATATTAACAACAACTGAACGTCGTAATACTTAATGGTTTTCTACTCTGGGTTTTTTTGTATGAGGTCTAAATTAAAACTCAATTAGGTGTGGCGAAAAGGGTTGTTGAAACATTTCGTCTTTCCTTAAATCCGTAATCTTAGTCTTTCGTATCTAAACCTAGGACCGAAAGGACCACCGAGTCTCCAATTTCGCAGACGGAGGTTACTCCCTCTGGGC
This sequence comes from Capra ibex, assembly GCA_006410555.1. Taxonomy (NCBI): domain Eukaryota; kingdom Metazoa; phylum Chordata; class Mammalia; order Artiodactyla; family Bovidae; genus Capra; species Capra ibex. Next base: position 5,880,838 of record SJYO01033645.1, read on the forward strand.
CCAAGCTAGGGACCCAGTCCTTCTAGGGGACCTCTTCCTTTACCATTGGGTGAGGTCATAAGAACGGACCTCTTAGGGTACCAGTCTCTTCGTACCATCCGATGTCAGGTACCCCAGCGTTTCTCAGCCTGTGCTGACTGGCTGAAGTGGGAAGTGGAAAGACAGAACATTAACACATTAAAATATCTACCTAGTGATTTAGAGGAACTCGAAACGAAATGAGAAGAAATTTTACTCATAGAAGTGTCCTAACAACACTCCATATTTATTGCTATATAAATTTTCTTTTCGGAAAAATTTTGGTATTATAGTCAATGTCTTACGACTGTAAAAATTTTATCAACACATAGAATCTGAACATGATATGGACTAGAGTCCACTGAATTAGTAACTTAATAATTTAGAGGTGATAATTAAAAGAAATGTTTACGAGTTCTCTGACGAAACACTCATATGTAGTCCTCTCTCGAAATCAAAAATGGCAATCTTCTAATAGGAATAAGGACTGAGAGTGTGATCCGTACAAAAAGTGGTAAAATTTCAGTAAATAACAATTCACTGATTTAATTAAAAGGAATCTGTAGAGATTTAAAAAACCAAGACCCGATCGTCGTCCTTATTAGAAAATAGTTTTCGGATTGTTTAATCATATAAATAAATCACTTTTGTGACTTCAAACCTTACTAAACAACATTCCGACTTGAGGGAAGGGGTCTTACATTTCACTGACTATCAGGTAGAGCTGAAACTTCCATTGTGACTCGTACATTAACATGTCGGGTCTTTTTATGTTCCAATACCTTTCCAATGTGATTTACTTTACGGGAATAGGAATCCTTAGTATACAAGACTCAGTTTTCTGTTTTAGTACATTTTGTAACTCGTTCGGCTCGGGTATGACATACTACCTCTCGTCGTACCCGAGACCTTGGTCTGACGGACTCAATCTTAGAGAGACCGAAACGGTGAATGATGGAAACCTTTGCACAAAAGGGGTAGACATTTTACCCTATGATTATTTGACTTGACTTGACTTATCTTGAATAGAGTATCCTAACGAAACTTCTAATTTATTGTGTTATGTACCAATTACGAGAATCTTTACGGACGGTATATCATTCCTGAAGAACACAAAAGTCGACGACAATAATAATATACAAATCTACAATATAATACATACTAAGTCTGTGAACTACATTATCCCAAAGTGTCTAGTAAGATCCGTCCATCTCAGTTCTTTTCAAAATATCTCCTCTACCATGAATGGTCTTGAAGTTCCCATCTACCTGCTTCCGTCTCCTCTCTTTCTTTCCATTTAACCCAGGTCCCTTACAGTAGTTGTTTTCGAAATTTACCCTGGTTTAAATAATTCAAGTGAATCGTCTCTTCTCTGACCAGAATAGTTTCCTAGACCTATTATACCTCCCATCTATAGCGAGTCTATCCACCACCCTACTCTCACCTATCCCATCTGTTCTGATAAGCCGACTTTCATCGTAAAACGTCAAATGTAAATGTAAGTCGAACAGGTCGTCGTAGTCCAAAAGTATAAGGTTTCGGTCGGGACAAGGAGGGCTGGAACGACAAAGAGAAACGATCTACAAGGGGTGGAGACGATCTCCATGTCCATCTAAATTATTGAGTCGGTCAGTCCATCCGGGAAAAGAAGATGGAAACTGGGTACCTCACCAGAAATCCGGTAACCATGAAGAGATCACTTCGTTTAGCCCAGTTCTACTCTATATACGGCGGGTTAAGAACTGAGAAAACCTTTTTTTCCCTCAAACTAATTTAAATCGACAAGAAAAGTCTTGACTCCGGTACATACCAAGCACCACAGGGTCTATACGCAATATCATACCTTGAGACGAGACATGAAAGAAATTATTCTTTTGTGTGTGCCCTTTAAAAACTATGGGAATTTATAAAATGTTTTGAACGATTTAATTTAACTTAATAGTAGACCTGTAATAATATGTAATTAGATTACAAACTGTACCGTCTCACATCCTTACTCACACACACATCTGACTATGTGTCAAATCCCCTTCTACCACTTTACAATTCTAATTGTAAGGGTGAATCTTTTACCTTATCAAACGTCTAATGAATGTACTTACATTAAAGGATGGATGGTCACTCGTCTTTTTGTTACTTGTGTAAAATGAACTTCAAGAAGAGAGAAGAATGGACGTTACACCATTAGGGTTCTTTACGTTTCTCATCTTCGTCTATACGACAATCCTTACATTTATTGAACTTATTACGACTAACAACGTTATCTAGGACATGGTATCCCCCTTCAGAACGTAATAGCATTCTGAAAGTTTACTATTTAGTATAAAGACCTTCACTTTCATGTCTATAAAAACAACAACCCATTATACTTCGTACGTGTAGAAAAAGAGTTACTAAAAACCAAATTTGATACAGTGACTCAGTTTTATTACTACCTAAATTATAAGTGCGATCACACACACACGTACGTACGAGTCAACGAAGTCCACACACACTGAGAAACTTTGGGACACCTGACATCGGGTGGTCCGAAGAGTCAGGTACCCGAAGAGGTCCGTTCTTATGATCTCACCCAACGGTAAAGGAGGAGGTCCCCTAGAAGGGCTGGGTCCCCACCTAGGACGTAGAGGTCGTAACGTCCGTCTAAGAAATAACGAACTCGGTGACCCCTTCGGGTAAGTACGATTATCAAATAAAGTTACACTTTTTTTAATTGTCATTTTGATACTATTTTCCGTTAACATTCTCAGAAGACATTTCACGATGACTAAAAACCTTAGTATCCGTTCGGACTCGAGGAAGTTTCTGGTCCTGAGAAAAAGGAGAAAATCTTGGAGGAGTAGAGAACCGTACAAAGACCCGCATATCATCCATACGTCACTCCATTACAGTCATCTACCCTATAAGTGTAGTACAAATCTCCCTTCTTCCTAGTGAATGAAACTAATCAGTGAGTCCCACATTCACAAAAGTATTGTCCCTTAACCGAAATCTTGATATAACGTTCTATCGAAATTTCTAATTTTGAAACACCGTAAGATTCACATACGAAGTCAAGTCAAGTCAAGTCAGCTAGTCAGCACAGGTTGAGAAACGTTGAGGTACTTAACGTAGTGTGGTCCGGAGGGACAGGTAGTGGTTGAGGGCCTCAAGTGAGTTTGAGTGCAGGTAACTCAGCCACTACGGTAGGTCGGTAGAGTAGGAGACAGTAGGGGAAGAGGAGGACGGGGGTTAGGAAGGGTCCTAGTCTCAGAAAAGGTCACTCAGTCGAGAAGCGTACTCCACCGGTTTCATGACCTCGAAGTCGAAATCGTAGTCAGGAAGGTTTCTTGTGGGTCCCGACTAGAGGAAGTCTTTCCTGACCAACCTAGAGGAACGTCAGGTTCCCTGAGAGTTCTCAGAAGAGGTTATGGTGTCAAGTTTTCGTAGTCAAGAAGCCCCGAGTCGAAACAAGTGTCAGGTTGAGAGTGTAGGTATGTACTGGTGACCTTTTTGGTATCGGAACTGATCTGCCTGGAAACAACCGTTTCATTGCAGAGATGAAAACTTATACGAGAGATCCAACCAGTATTGAAAAGAAGGTTCCTCATTCGCAGAAAATTGAAGTACCGACGTCAGTGGTAGACGTCACTAAAACCTCGGGGGGTTTTTATTTCAGACTGTGCCAAAGGTATTATTATCAACAACAACAATAAATTTGTAAAAATACTGGTTTATAACAAAACTAAAACTGAAGTGAAAAAAGACTAGAAACTTTTATGTATAACAATCATGTACAACTAAACATAAAACAAGGAAACTTCCTTTCTTATCTTTTAATAAGGGAAGATTCACTCCCAACGTCCAGAATTTTATAAAAACACGATAAAAATAGCATCCGTCGAAACGGTGTAAGAATGCTATCTGTAAGTCTTATCAAGTGAATAATCATGTTGACACACACACATGTATATATATATATAAAACAACAACAACAAAACTGACGCAACCTAGAATCAACGTCGTACACCCTAAATCAAGGGACTAGTTCATAGTTTGGGAGCGGGGGACGCAACCCTCGTACCTCAGAATCGGTGACCTGGTGCTCCCTTCAAGGTGTTTACACATAAAATTTTGTTCTATAAACTGGTCAACTTATCTAACGTCATTGGACCTCGTTTGGTCTAAGTCGACTTTAGAGTGACTAGGGTGATCTACCGCAGTTAAGTAATTCACTATTGAAGTAGGAGAATTGAATTTGTCTGTCGGAGGATACATCAACTTGACTAAACTCATAGAAATCTTCGACTCACATCGTCATATAAGAATCTGAGGAACGATAAATACATCACTAAACACCTTCAATAAACACCTTTATGATCCTTCTAGTCTTCCGATTCCCGTCTAAATAAGTTTGATTTTTTGCTATCATTTTATGTCATAAAACAATCTAAGATCAATTAAAAAACTGAATCGGAAACGGGATTAACATATAGGTCGATTTTCTAAGTCTTGAATTATAAAGGAGTATAAAAACGGGAACATAACATTAAGAACAAACCCGAAGACCTTTACGACCTTTTGCTAGCTTTTTGCCCTTTGTCTATGAAGAATTTCGTATATCGAATATTGTCTAAATTAAAATTTAGTAAACCAAGAATAAACATTCCTACTCTAGTTGTCACCAGGCAACACCCAATAATACCAAGAAATCAGTATTTACATTTTATTTTCTTTGTAGTGTTAAGAAATTAAGAGAGAACACACTTACACTTCATGAATAATAGATGTTACTGGTAAAATATAATGTCTAATCAGGTAAAGTTCCAAATTTTTAACACGAAAAGGTGTCAGCAAACATCCGAGATTTATTAATTAATTCGATAAAAGGTATATATAAAATAAAAGATAAGAATTCTCAAGACTGTAATTTAAAAAATTTCTTTACTACTACTTATACAACGTCACCCCCCCTTTTTCAGGAAGGTGTAAAGTAATCTTCACTAAAAAAAGAAATACTAGTATAAGTACGTCGATCTTATTTTAACAAAGTCTTAACTACCCTACTAGGTAGAACTCGGTATCTTCGAATTAACACGATGTTTATAATAAGAAAATAAGTAACGAGTACCCCTCATTCACCAACCACGACTACCCAGGGAATTACAAATTGACAAGGTCACATTCCATCTTCTAACGGTTATCAAAATAAGTGACCAATGTCAAAAAATTTCATCTCTTTTTCTGAAAACGGTCATCTCAGTTTTATTACAAAAATTTAAAAAATAACCTTATATCAACTAAATGTCACAACAAAATTAAAGAGAGATGTCGTTTCACTAAGCCAATATGTCTATATATAAGACAAAGTATAAGAAAAGGTAATGCCAAATAGAGTCCTATCACTCGTATCAAGGGACACGACATGTCATCCTAGAATGACAAATAGACAGGACATATATTATCAAACGTTGACGATTAGGGTTTGAGGGTTAAGAAGGGAAGAGGAGGGAGGAAGGGACAAGAGACATAGACTTAAACAAAGACAAGTATCTATACAAGTAAGCACAGTATAAAATCTAGGGTGTATATTCACTATAGTATACTATAAACAGAAAGAGTTAGACTAAATTAAACGGATCATACTATTAGAGCTCCGGGTAAAGACAACGGTGTCTACCGCAATGCAGAAAGAAAAAATACCAACTCATTATCAGGTGACAGACACATAATGACGGAGAAACATTCAAAAATCAAATATAACCTCATACGTGACAACGCAATCAAAGTGTCGTTTAGGTAGATCAACACAAAAACAACAAGTCAGCGATTCAGTACAGGCTGGAAAACGTCACGGTACCTGAGATCGTACCGAAGGACCTAAAACACGTTCAAGTACAGGTAACTCAACCAATACGATATATTAGTAGAGTAGGAGACGACGGGAGGAGAGGAAAATGGAAGTTAGAAGGGGTCGTAGTCACAGAAAAGGTCACTCGCCCGACAACCGGAGTCCACCGGTTTCATAACCTCGAAGTCGAAGTCGTAGTCCGGAAGGTTACTTATAAGTCCCGACTAAAGGAAATCCTAACTGACCAAACTAGAGGAACGTCAGGTTCCCCGAGAGTTCTCAGAAGAGGTCGTGATGTCAAACTTTCTTAACTAAGAAACCACGAGTCGGAAGAAATACCAGGTCGAGAGTGCAGGTATGTACTGATGACCTTTTTGGTGTCGAAACAATTAATCCAAGAAAAGTGTATATCCAATAATATCTTATAACTCATCTCAAGGGAAATGATATGCCATCCAGGAACAACTAATAGACAAAATATACATCATCACATATATACAATTTGAGTTGGAGGATTAAATAAGGGGGTGGTGGTGGAAAGGGGAAACCATTGACATTCAACGTAAGATTCAGACACTCAGACACAGACAAAACATTTGTTCCAGTAAAAATTTTAAGATGTATATTCACTACAGTATACTATAAACGGAAAGAGACTGAAGGAAGCGAATCATACTATTACAGATCCAGGTAAGTACAACACCGTGCACCGGAGTAAAGTAAGAAAACTCATTAGGACGCAACATATATACATGGTGTAGAAGAAATAAGTAAGTAGAAAACTACCTGTAAACCGATAACATTTATCACGACATTACTTGCATTCACGTCCATAGAAAAGTTTCATACCAAAAGAGACCTATACACGGGTCCTCACCTCAACGATCTAGTATACCATCGAGACAAAAATCAAAAAATTTCTTGAAGGTATCAAAAGAGGTAATACTAACGTGGTCAAATGTAAGGGTGGTTCTCGTATCCTCCCAAGGGAAAAAAGGTGTGGGAGTGGGGGAGGGGTCTAAATAACAAACATCTGAAAAACTATTACCGACAAGACTAACCACACTCTACTATACAATAATATCAAAACTAGACGTAAAGACATCATTAAGTCGAAGGGACCACCGAGTCTACCATTTCACAGACGGACGTTACACCCTCTGGGTCCAAGTTAGGGACCCGGCTCTTCTAGGGGACCTCTTCCTTTACTGTTGGGTAAGGTCATGACAACGGACCTTTTAAGATACCTGACTCCTCGGACCACCCGATGTCAGGTATCCCAGCGTTTCTCAGCCTGTACTGACTCGTTGAAGTGAACGTGAAAAGACATTATTAATCACTCCAACACGTAGAAAAGAAAAAAAAAAATTTAAAATAAAAATGAAATAAAATGAAATGTCATGACATGACCAAAACGGTATGTAACTGTACTTAGGTGGTGCCCACATATGTTCGAGGGTTAGGACTTAGGGGGAGGGTGGAGGGTGGGGTATAGTAGAGAGACCTAGTAGGGATACGTGGTCGGGGTTCGTAGGACATAGCTTGTATCTGACCGTGAAACAAAGAATGTACTATCATATGTACAAAGTCACGGTAAGAGGGTTTAGTAGGGTGGGAAAGGGAGAGGGAGTCTCAGGTTTTGAGACAAGATATGTAGACACAGAGAAAGCGACAGAACGTATGTCCCAGTAGTAATGGTAAAAAGATTTAAGGCATATATACACAGTCATATGACATAACCACAAAAAGAAAGACCGAATGAAGTGAGACATATTAACCGAGGTCAAAGTGGGTAGAGTAGTCTTGACTAAGTTTACTTAAGAAAAATTGCCGACTTATTATGAGGTAACACATATACATGGTGTCGAAAGAATAGGTAAGTAGACGACTACCTGTAGATCCAACAAAGGTACAGGACCGATAACATTTGTCACGACGCTACTTGTAACCCCCATGTACACAGAGAAAGTTAAGACCAAAGGAACCACACATACGGGTCGTCACCCTAACGACCCAGTATTCCGTCGAGACAAACGTTAAAAATTCCTTAGAAGTGTGACAAAAGGTATCACCGACATGATCAAACGTAAGGGTGGTTTTCACATTCTCCCAAGGGAAAAGAGGTGTAGGAGAGGTCGTAAATAACGAACATCTGAAAACCTAACGTNCGGTAAGACTGACCACACTTCACCATGGAGTAACACCAAAACTAAACGTAAAGAGACTATTACTCACTACAACTCGTAGAAAAGTACACAAACAATCGGTAGGTATACAGAAGAAACCTTTTTACGGATAAATCAAGAAACCGGGTAAAAAACTAACCCAGCAAATAAAAAGACCTCAACTCGACGTATTCAACGAACATATAAAAACTCTAATCAACAAACAGTCAACGAAGTAAACGATAATAAAAGAGGGTAAGTCTTCCGACAGAAAAGTGGAACGAATATAAAAGGAAACAACACGTCTTCGAAAATTAAAATTAATCTAGGGTAAACAAATAAAAACGAAAATAAAGGTCATAAGACCCTCCACTCAGTATCTCCTAGGACGACACTAAATACAGCCTCTCACAAAACGGATACAAGAGGAGATCCTCAAAATATCAAAGACCGGAATACAAATCTAGAAATTAGGTAAAACTCAAATAAAAACACACGCCACAATCTTTCACTAGATCAAAGTAAGAAAATGTTCACCAACTGGTCAAAAGGGTCGTGGTGAACAATTTCTCTAACAGAAATGAGGTAACATATAAGAACGGAGGAAACAGCTTCTATTCCACAGGTATACACACACCTAAATAGAGACCCGAAAGATAAAACAAGGTAACTAGATATAAAGACAGAAACACGGTCATGGTATGACAGAAGTACTGACACCGAAACATCACCTCGGACTTCAGTCCGTTCAACTAAGGAGGTCAAGGTAAGAAGAAAGAGTTCTAACGAAACCGATAAACTCCAAAAAACATAAAGGTATGTTTAGAACTTTAATAAACAAGGTCAAGACACCAACACGTAGAAAAGTACACAAAAACCGGGAGGCATACAGAAGAAACCTCTTTACGGATATATCGTAACGGGTAACAAAACTAACCCAAACAAAAAACTACAACTCGACACACTCGACAAACATATAAAACCTCTAGTCAGGGAACAGTCAACGTAGTAAATGTTTATAAAAGAGAGTAAGACACTCAAGAAAAACAAAACAATATCAAAGAAAACGACACGTTTTCGAAAATTCAAACTAATCCAGAGTAAATAAATAAAAACAAGAAAAAAAAAAGTAATTGAGATCTTCCACGTAGGTTCTTCTATAATGACTCTAAATACAATCACAAGACGGATACAAAAGAAGAATTCTTAAAAGGGAGAGAAGAGACAGTGGGTTGGCACTACAGAGAAGAAAGAAAGAGAAAAAATAAAAGTAACTTTATATTAAATATATATTGTCATAAAGTCCACATACTGTATTACTAAACCGTGACCATATCAAAAATAGTTTCACATTAACCGTACATTATATGTCAGTATCGTTTGATTGGTTAGACTAGTGTACCTGGTGTCGGAACAGATTGAGTTTCTTTGATACTCGGTACGGTGTATCCCGGTGGGTTCTGCCTACCTAGTACCACCTCTCAAGACTGTTTTACACCAGGTGACCTCTTCCCTTACCGTTTGATGAAGTCATAAGTACGGAACTCTTGGAGTACTTGTCATACTTTTCCGTTTTTATATCCTGTGACTTTCTACTTGAGGGGTCCAACCATCCACGGGTTATACGATGACTCTAGTCACCTCTTTATTGGGGTCTTTCTTACTTCCCTACCTAGGTTTCGTTTTTGTTGTGGGTCATTACCTACCCTGACCACTATCCTCGTTCCAAGTTACGACACTTCTCGTTATAACGTATCCCTGGACCTTACAGTCCAGGTATTTAGTTCCGTTTAACCTTCACCAGTTTGTCTTCTACCGTTCTCACTTGCAACTGTAAGATCCTTAGTCGCTTGATTCCACCTGACCTTACCCACTTAAATTGAGTCTACTGGTAATATAGATGATGACACCCGTCCTTAGGGAATCTTCTTTACCTCATCGGTAGTATCAGTTGTTTTCTCAGGTTTTACGTCACGAACCTACGTTAGAGTTTTTGCTGTCTTACTAGAGACAAGTAAAGGTTCCGTTTGGTAAGTCATAGTACCATAGGTTCGGATACGGGGTTGGTCATTACGACTTCTTCGACTACAACTTACCAAGATACTTCTGGATATTTTGGAAGATCTTGATTGTGGCTTTTTTCTACAGGAAAAGTAATTTCCCCTGACCTTACGTTTTCATCCTTCAGTTCTTTGTAAACCCTCATTGTTCGTTTAAACCGAAACCTCATGTCTTACTTCATGCCGGTTTCCATTATCTCAAAACGGCTCTCTTGTGTGACCAGTATCGTTTGTGAGAGAAGGTTGTTGTGTTCTCTTCTGAGATGTGTACCTGTAGTGGTCTACCAATCATGACATTAGTCTAACCAATATAAGAGACGTCAGTTTCTACTTCTTCGAGATATGTCAGTCGTTTTTGTTCTGGTCCTCGACTGACACCGAGTCTAGTACTTGAGGAATAACGGTTTAAGTCTGAATTTAACTCCTTTCATCCCTTGATGACCTGGTAAGTCCATACTAGATTTAGTTTAGGGAAAACTAATATGTTACATTCACTCTTTATCTAAGTTCCCTCATCTAGATTAGCTGTCTCACGGACTACTTGATACCTGCCTCCAAGCACTGTAACATGTCCTCTGTCCCTAGTTCTGGTAGGGGTTCTTTTTCTTTACGTTTTTCCGGTTTAGCAACAGACCCCTCCGGAATGTATCGACACTTTTCTTCTCTTCACTTTTCGTTTCGTCTCTTTCCTTCTATACGGGTAAACTTACGTCTCAAGGTTTCTTCTCGTTCCTCTCTATTCTTTCAGAAGGAGTCACTAGTTACGTTTCTTTGTCCTTTTGTTATCTTACCCCTGCTGATCTCTAGAGAAGTTCTTTTAATCTCTATGGTTCCCTTGTAAAGGACGTTTCTACCCGAGTTATTTCCTGTCTCTACCATACCTGGATTGTCTTCGTCTTCTATAATTCTTTTCCACCGTTCTTATGTGTCTTCTTGATATGATTTTTCTAGAAGTACTGGGTCTATTAGTGCCACCACACTAGTGAGTGGATCCCGGTCTGTAGGATCTTACGCTTCAGTCCACCCGGAACCCTTAGTAGTGATGCTTGTTTCGATCACCTCCACTACCTTAAGGTCAACTCGATAAAGTTTAGGATTTTCTACTACGACACTTTCACGACGTGAGTTATACCGTCGTTTAAACCTTTTGAGTCGTCACCGGTGTCCTGACCTTTTCCAGTCAAAAGTAAGGTTATAGTTTCTTTCCGTTACGGTTTCTTACGAGTTTCATGATGTGTTAACATGAGTAACGTGTCCGATCGTTTCATTACGAGTTTTAAGAGGTTCGGTCCGAAGTTGTCATACACTTGTCACTTAAAGATCTACAAGTTCGACCTAAAGCTTTTCCGTCTCCTTGGTTACTAGTTTAACGGTTGTAGATGACCTAGTATCGTTTTCGTTCTCTCAAGGTCTTTTTATAGATGAAGACAAAGTAACTGATACGGTTTCGGAAACTGACACACCTAGTGGTGTTTGACACCTTTTAAGACTTTCTCTATCCTTATGGCCTGGTGGACTGGACGGAGAACTCTTTAGACATACGTTCAGTCCTTCGTTGTCTTGACCTGTACCTTGTTGTCTGACCAAGGTTTAACCTTTTCCTCACACAGTTCCGACATATAACAGTGAGACGAATAAATTGAATGTACGTCTCATGTAACACTCATTACGACCCGACCTACTTCATGTTCGACCTTAGTTCTCTTTATGGTTATTGGAGTCTATACGTCTACTGTGGTGGGAATACCGTCTTTCGTTTCTTGATTTCTCGGAGAAATACTTTCACTTTCTCCTATCACTTTTTCAACCGAATTTTGAGTTGTAAGTCTTTTGATTCTAGTACCGTAGGTCAGGGTAGTGAAGTACCCTTTATCTACCCCTTCATCACCTTTGTTACTGTCTGACAAAAAACCGGAGGTTTTAGTGATGTCTACCACTGACGTCGGTACTTTAAGTTTCTGCGAATGAGGAACCTTCCTTTAAATACTGGTTAGATCTATCGTATAATTTTTCGTCTCTGTAATGAAAGGGTTGTTTATACGTAGATCAGTTCCGATACCAAAAAGAACATCAGTACATACCTACTCTCAACCAGATATTTCTTTCGACTCGTAGTTTCTTAACTACGCAAACTTGACACCATAACCTCTTCTGAGAACTCTCAGGGAACCTAAAGTTCCTCTAGGTTGGACAGGTAGGATTTCCTTTAGTCAGGACTTATAAGTAACCTTCCTGACTACAACTTCGACTTTGAGGTTATGAAACCGGTGGACTACACTTGTTGACTGAGTAACCTTTTCTGGGACTACGACCCTTTCTAACTTCCGTCCTCTTCCCCTGATGTCTCCTAATCTGCCAACCTACCGTAGTGGCTGAGTTACCTGTACTCACCCTCATTTGAGGCCCTCAACCACTACCGGTCCCTCCAGACCACACGACCTCAGGTACCCTAGCGTTCTCAGCCAGTGGTGACTCGTTGACTTGACTTGACTATGATCACAAAATTAAAGAATAAATAAATAATTTTCACTTTAAGAAAAGGAAACTAATCTCCATCTTAAAAAAAACGCAATACGTTTCGTTCCGTAGAGTCCAACTGAGTGAAAACATGTCGTTGTGACAGGTATTAAAGTCTAGTAAAGACTCTTGTGACAACAATTCTCGAGAAAGAGTAACTCAATAAAACAAAATACTTCTACTTATAGACTAATTTAAAAAAATCATCATACGTATTAAGCCACTAAAAAAAAATTTAAATTCCCTTTATTTTTTAAATTTAAAGTTCATTTTACCATGATTTTTCTCTCCTCTCCGGAAATTAGTAACTATATACAAAAATTAAAAGATGAAACACTGAGGTAATTTTTTTTTTTCTTTTTCGTTGAGACATTAAAATTTCATCTCTAAGACTTTAATGGTGAAAAGATTTTTATAGTGAATGTCGACTTTGAATTATATAGATTCGTAAAATCAAGACCCCTACTATGTATAAAAGTATTTCTACACAAAAAGGTTTACCTTTATCGTGACTCCGAAGACTTTATCCCTTGGAAAGGTTTGTCCGAACAACAACGGACCCACTTCTGATAAGCCAACGTTGTGAGATTTTCCTTTAGGATTGGATCCTTCGTTAACTACTTCCCGTGTGTAGGTATCTCAGATTACGTCGAAAACTTCCGTGAACATACCTGGAGACACGTTCCAGAGCGGTCATTGACAGAACGAAAAAGAAATTGACAATAACCCCATATCAACTAAATGTACAACACAGTCATCAAAAGTTTAATTTATGGCATAAGAGGTATCACGTGACTCGGTACAAATATAAAAGTGAAACGATGACAATATGTGGCATATAGTAAGAATAAAAATTAGAAGACATTCATAATCAGTAGTAGGATCTCTCTTAACGTCGGAAAAGAGTAACGGGAAACACTTTTACAGTAGTATTATTACCCGTCATCCCCTCGAAATACCACAAAATTTTTAGTTCAAGTAGTCGTAAAAATCTGACAGTCAAGTAATAAATTACAGTAATAATCATGATCCTTAAGACTCATAAAGTATTGAGATTGAAATATTTTCGTTCAAAAAAAGAAAAAAGAAACTCACTTCATCCCTTGTCTATCCACAATAGGATTAAAATATCTATCAATAGTAGGATTAAAATATCTCCTTTGATTATAATTTCAAATTGTTGTCAATCTTGACCTGCACCTTGTTGTCTAACCAAGGTCTAGCCCTTTCCTCATGCAGTTCCGACATATAACAGTGGGATGAACAAATTGAATATACACCTCATGTAGTACTCTTTACGACCCGACCTACTTCGTGTCCGACCTTAGTTCTAACGGTCCTCTTTATAGTCATTGGAGTCTATACGTCTACTATGGTGGGAATTTCTCGGAGAACTACTTTCACTTTCTCCTCTCACTTTTTCAGCCGAATTTTGAGTTGTAAGTCTTTTGATTTTAGAACCGTAGGCCAGGGTAGTGAAGTATTGTTTATTTTCTCCTTTGTTACCTTTATCACTGTCTGAAATAGAAAAACCCGAGGTTTTAGTGACGTCTACCACTAACGTCGGTACTTTAATTTTCTACGAACGAGGAACCTTCTTTTCGATACTAGTAGGATCTGTCGTATAATTTTTCGTCTCTGTAATGAAACGGTTGTTTATGGGTAGATCAGTTTCGATACCAAAAAGGTCATCAGTACATACCTACACTCTCAACCTGATATTTCTTTCAACTTGCGGCTTCTTAACTACGAAAACTTGACACCACAACCTCTGAGAGCTCTCAGGGAACCTGACTTTCCTCTAGGTGGATAGGTAGAATTTCCTCTAGTCAGGACTTATAAGTAACCTTCCTGACTACTAAAAAAGGTTATGAAACTGGTGGACTACGTTTTTTACCTGAGAAACCTTTTTTGGGACGACGTTTTAACTTCCTCCTCCTTTTTCCCTACTGTCTCTTACTCTACCAACTTACCGTAGTGGCTGAGTCACCTGTACTCAAACTCATTTGAGGTCCTTAACAACTACCTGTCCCTTCGGACCGCACGACGTCCAGCACCCCAGTGTTTCTCAGTCTGTACTGACTCACTGACTTGACTTGACTTATAATTTCACCTCATGACTGGTCTCAGTATATCTACCCTACTTTCCCTTCGGTCGTAGGACCGACCATTACACAAAATCGGAAGTTGGGTTCGAGAAGGGAACATGTCATGTAGTCCATGTTGCAAGAGTCCCGATAAAAACAAATTTACCTCGAGAAGCGTATGTCTAAAAAGAAAAGTTTTGTTACTCGTAGAATCAAAATTTTTCTAAGATGACTCCCTGAACATGACCAAGACCAAAATGTCGGAAGACAATGGAGTCTTAAAATTTTTTATCAAAATTTACCCAGACACGGTAAACCCCCTCTTCTTTTTTCGGGTCTCTGTTTGAATGGACTATAACGTTCAGGTTTTCTCAACTTTGTTATCAAAAGTTTGAACGTATTACAAATGTCGTCTATGTATAAATGATTTGATTACTTAAAACAAATTTAGGTGAAATAAACTGGACACAAAATCCATCTTTACATGGTAGTCAGATGAATAACAACTTTTATTCAAAAAAATTCCCCTCTGAAGACAATAATGTTCACACACTAAAACCGAAACCCCTTCTTCCATCGACTTATTCCTACAATTGATCGGGAACCTTCGACAGACTTCACTCCACCCTGAGTTGTGGGACTTTATCCACGTTTTATACACACATATATAAGAACATGAATGCTGTAAAAACCTCCACTCCTGGTATTAAAAAGTAATACTATAATTCCCATAATTTTTACAACGGGGTGACCACTCTATGTACTAGATTTCGTCTAGTGAATGATTCTAACTTATATTTCGTAAAGGAAAAAGAGGACTTTACTTCTCCCGGTGTACATTTATAGAAAAAAAATCTTGTCATGAAAATTTTCGATCTTCACAAACGACTCCTCAGTATTAAATATTTGTCTTTCCTTAGGTTATCTAATGAGAACGCAAGATGACCTTTCAATTTAAAGTGTCTAATATCATTCATGTTCAATGTCTAATCAAGGAAAGACTTTTTGTAATCGGTAAGGTGTTAATAAAACTCCAGATTCATTGGATCAATACTTTCGGTTTATATCTTTGTTTAGAACTCCTACTTCCTTCCCTTTTTCAACGAGGTTCCTCGAGTTGAATGGTAATTTCGGGTCGGTCACACGGTCTGACATTACTAAATTTAGTGATTACTTTAAGTACAACAAACTCTCCTTAAAAAAATTTGTAATTCACTCCATCATTAAAAGGTCATCAGTTTAAATTACTTTTGTAAATGAGTACATTTAACCTCGAAATAAAAACATATTATCAAAACGGTGAAATAAACAAAAATGATTTTTATCGGGGAGAAAGAGAATATAAAGACGTACTTTAGAACGTCTTGGTGGAGATCTTTACCGTATTAAAACGGCATTCGTAAAACAAAAGAGGGGGCAGATCAAAAATACTTCATCACGATTGAGACGGAATTAAACTAAACCGTAGGGACGCTAACTTGTAAACATTCATAGAACATAACACCGGGTAGACCCAACAGTATCTTTGGTTTCTGGAGGTAGGAGAAGGGAGATCAATTTTTACCTTACGTTTGTCCCGAAGTTTCACTGCAAAAAGATCATGCTCACTGTCGGGACACTTCACGTCTTGTCTTTCCAAAGAATAACCAAAATAAGAGGGTACCGGATAGAATCGTCAATTGAGACTACGTACGTCAGAAAGAGAACTTTTAGACCGTTCTATGATTACCTTAAAATTTTTACATTCGTAGTCCCCCTTTCTTTCTTATGGCGATTAGGGGAAGGACGAGAAAAGAATATGTCTTTACGTCACAATCGATCGTCACAAAAACAAAAGAAGGGACACAATAATCGACGAGACAACTTCGACACCCTGTGCACCGACTTCGTGACTAATCAGTGGTGTTGACACTGAAAGTAATAAACCAGAGTCCAGTCCACTTACACCAAAATAGAGTAATTTTGGATGTTCGGGTAACCAATTCATGTACCGTCATTAAGTGACCTTATCTTCAAGTAACTATACCTTCAAACTTACCGGTATAGTAACGACGACGACGACGACGATTCAGCGTAGTCAGCACAGGCTGAGACACGCTGGGGTATCTGCCGTCGGGTGGTCCGAGGGGGTAGGTACCCTAAGAGGTCCGTTCTTGTGACCTCACCCAACGGTAAGGGAAGAGGTCACGTACTTTCACTTTTCACTTTCACTTCAGCGAGTCAGCACAGGCTGAGAAGCGTTGGGGTACCTGACGTCGGATGGTCCGAGGAGGCAGGTATCCTAAAAGGTCCGTTCTCATGACCTCATCCCACGGTAACGGAAGAGGCCGGTATAGTAATCCGTAAGATTTTGTAACATCTCTGGACTAAGATTTTAGAATTAAGATTTTGTGACGGGGTGAAGACGATGGGACCATCAATGTCTTAGGAACTGAAACTACTAAAAAGTTGAAGGTGTAGGGGGGAGTCCAAGGGAGGGTCCCGTCATGTACTGAAGACACTTCAAAGACGAAAATTTCATCGATTCAATAATTATTCAAGGTCACACAATAAAGTACACACAATCGTTTTACAGACCCAAACTACCAATTCTAAACAACTTGATAACTACACCGTGATGAATTTCAAATCTCAAATTTAAGAACAAAATTGTATCTAAAAATTAAATCTTTTACTGTGTTTATCACTGGAGACTGATACTTTTTTTATTACTTTTTGACTGGACATTCAAATATAAGATTATCTTCACAAGGTTGCCCAACGTTGTGTCAGATTTTAGTAATCTGACAATATCAACGACTCAAAAACCAGTCAAAATTTAGATGACAAAAAGTTATCCTTTTGTAAATTCAGAAATTGTAGATGTCAAACTGACAATCGATCAACTCCATTAACTCACAAAAGAAATCAGGGTGTAAACTTGACATCAGTAAAAGTCGTCACTCAAGTCTTCCTAATACTCATAAAAGTATAGAACCACTTCCTTCTGGGACGTTGAGGGTCACCTCATATTCATTCTCCATCCCAAATAGACGACGATTCAGATTTCCGTCCTCCTATAGCAAAGGTTTATTATGACTTAAGGAACCGCACATAATGTCTTCACTTATCAAACAAAAGTATCGTATCGCGTCCCTTTCTACATCGTCAAGGAATACGACCTGTACAACGAAAGAAGAAATCAAACGACAGAAGTGGATATTAAACTGACCATGATAAAACAAACCAAAACGTTCATAGTACGTCAACTTCCCCAACTGTATGACCGGAGGTGTGAGGTCAGTTACATTTTTAATGTTAGGAGAGACGACGACGATTCAGTGAAGTCAGCACAGGCTGAGACACACTGGGGTATCTGCCGTCGGGTGGTCCGAGGGGGCAGGGACCCTAAGAGGNTTTTTTTTTTTTTTTTTTTCTGATTCTTACAACCATCAACAAATCATCTTCAGGATAACGACGGTCAGAACATCCTTCGACACTGAAACGTGTCCCCCTACCCCGTCTATAAAGAGAAGTGGTGACGACATTGAGTACGAATCCTCTTTTCAATTCTACAAACACATATAACCTCTGTCATCATGGAACTTGTTTTACTTTGTACTACTTAACGAGTGGGTAATTTCTGTGTCTTTAAGAGTCCTTCCATAGTCACAGAGAGTAAGGACACGAAACAGTAGGGGTCTATAGATAACGATTATTCGTTGTGTTATAAACCAAGAGAGTTCAGACACAAAAGTCCAGTCAAAGATGTGTAGTAACTGTATCAAAGTACAGGACATTGGTGGTTAGATCATTGAAAAGTCGAGGAAGTCTTAATGTGAACAAAATCAGGAGATGTATATGTAAATTTTTTAAAGGAAAGATTTTTATCTGGACGTAAAGGTTCACATAAACAATCTTTGTTCTATCTAATTAAGATATAAAATAAGAGTTTCTTGTCAGAAGAGTTTAAGAAATGTATTTAGTTTGTGATCGTAGATTTGAACGTCATCATGACATAAAGAGGTTTCATTTTAAAATTTAACAATAACTATGGGGTACAAATTAACAAAAACAGAGTTCTTTCGGCAAACCTAACAGTGACGAGTTTTACATGTGAGGGTCCAAACTGAAAGAATGAACATGACTGAGATAAAAGAGAGACGAAACAAGTGCATAAAAATTTTTAGAAGGTTATTAAAACGAACAATTAGATATTCTTTACAATATCGACAAAATGTGTGTGTAGAAGATAAAAGATTTTATCGATGTATTTAAAGAATTTCTTAAATCGAAAAATTATAATACGGTGTTTTAGATTATGACATGATGTGTGAAACATTCATATAAGCTATTTATTACAGCAGTTTTGAACTGATGGATAATATCGGGATTGTAGGAAAATTTAGATTCTACTTTCTTACTAATCGTTTCACACACGTTTTATCGTTCGTTTAACCATCAACACCTAAAGTCTCTTACAAGACTCTTGGAAAAGATTACGACGAAATTTAAACACGTAATTAGTGTGTCTATCTTTGGGTAAAGACCTATTCAACGGTTAGAAATTTTGTTTCTTCTGGGTCTTACCAAACATAAACATAAAGTACGAGAACAGGTGACCCTAAGTCATTAGAAAAATCGGAGAGGTGTCGGCACGTACATATAAAGACCCATCGTCCGACTAACGACGACTACCATGATTTTACAAAACTATCCTCGTTTGGACACGACGGTGGAAGGAGTACTCGGGTCACAAGTCTCTACTGGACAAACGTGTACCCGGACACCACATAGTAAAAAACCATGTTCTCGTCATCTTATTCCAGACTGAGATCAACTAACTTCACCATCAAAATCTAAGGCTATTCTCCTGGTCAACGACCACTCCCTCCGACTTTGACGTCTTACTCAAACGTCGCACTCCGTCTAGACGGGTCGTCGTCCAACTAAACGTGGCACTCTACTCGTCGTGTGTATTTGTCTACCGGGTTGTTACTCAGTCTCGGTGCCAGACTCGTCCATCTAACCGAAAACGGATTAAGAACCGTACCAATATCTGTCACCAATTACAGATGGTGAAAATTTTGACTTTATATTCATGAACCCCCTTCTTTAAGATGAGTAATCCTTTACTTTTTATACGTATAATTCGTCTTCTCTTTGGACTGACAGCGACCTAGACCTGTAACTTTGGGTTGTAAAAGACCTCGACGAAGGATATCCGTACCCGACCGAAATAGAAAACCGTAAACCAGTAAGTCGTAGTCATACGACTTATGAAGTCGTAAATTATACGTCGTTCTTATAGAATTTTAATACAGAAACTATGACCCAAAGTTTCTTAATACTTGATAAATCAACGTTCGTGTTCAGACTATAAACCCGATTCTTTTCGTAAAAAATTTTTCCTATGGTACCACCATTCACCGGACGTTTATATTTTCATTACACAAACATTACCATAATTCGTTTTCTTTTTATAATTACCTTTTTAGAAAGTCAAAGTTTATATTTCGTATCTTCTTTTTTTCACATCGCCTTGTGGGTCTAGGTCAGTAGGTAGAAGTCTGATACTTGCGTTTGTTAGTAAAGAGACGGTCTATGAAACTCTTCATGATTCTTAGAGTAATTAAAAGTTTTTGTTCCAGAACGACATCAAATATGGAGATTTGTTTCACAAAATTTACATTGTAAACTACTTCTTATACGACATGGAGACTTAAGAATATGAAATTAGAAGACTAACAGTCTAATGTGAATAGTATCTGGTCATAGGAATCACGTATTCAAACGGTTTCTTTCTCTCAATCATCACTCGTCGTAACAGTCCCATGGACATGGGAAGAAATCTAGTGACACCAATCCCTTATATGGGTCTTTGTGTTCGATGTTACTACCTTTGTAAGACTTTACAACACTCCCGATACCTACGGTAACCAATCCCGTTTCCATGTTTAAAACCGAAGAAAACAAAGGTCATTAACCCTCGAAGGGAGTATCGAGTCAGCCATTTCTTAGACGGACGTTACGTCCTCTGGACCCAAGCTAAGGACGTAGTCCTTTTTAGGGACCTCTTCCTTTGCCGTTGGGTGAGGTCATAAGAACGGACCTCTTAAGGTACCTGTCTCCGATGAATGGTAGGTATCCCAGTGTTTCTCAACCTGTACTAACTCACTGATTTACTACTAAGTACTAATTGACACGGTCGGAGATAAAGGGTCTGACCGAGTTCGTACATTATGGACCAGAAACGATCCCATCCTTCTCGTGATTAGATGGAAACATACATAACTTTCTTCGTAAGTCCCGTGACGTAATTTTTGACGTCCTCTTACGTAATAATTACCCTATCCGGAGGCAGAGAGAGAGACAGAAGTTTTTTCCCTTTTTCCTTTAGTGAATACACACGTAACAGTTCTTCCTATTTCTGACTGAATCACGATCAAGAATTACTTAAAAAAATTGTCCAATGACTCTCTATGGATTCCTCTTTATGAATTCACTCATTTAATGTTAATGTTGTCCGTCGAACATCAGTGGTCACACTAGATTAACATTCTCTCTGTGGGACATTAACACAGTGGGACGTTTGAAATCAAATAGCTCGTGTAAAGAATATCCCACGGTGTAATAGGTTCTAATCTTTTTATCATTATTTAAACCCCAAAATTATAACATTTCTAATAGTCTTCTAAAACTTAGCGAAAACCAAACTTACTCGAGGGTAGTAGACAAACGACCAAGGTCCTGAAATGCTAAAACCATACAAAAACGATGTGTACATATTAACTCGACTTACACACACGGTTATTCGTCTCCTCGACATCTGGGCGCAAGTCGAAGACGAATTCAGACGTCATAATTTCACAAGGAAAACAACGTACACGACCAGAACGTCTGAGACATCTCCGAATAGTTTACGGCGGTCAACCACGACGACCATACTTTCGTGTCCCCTCGAGAGTACACCTTCCAATTACCTCACATTAATATTTCTTTTTACTTGACGAGTTGATGAGATAGAGAGAGATGGACGTGGTTCCCACTGTTCACGAGACTAGAAAATATTTGGGACCTCGTCTCCGAATTGGTAGATTTTAATA
Organism: Capra ibex; assembly: GCA_006410555.1. Taxonomy (NCBI): domain Eukaryota; kingdom Metazoa; phylum Chordata; class Mammalia; order Artiodactyla; family Bovidae; genus Capra; species Capra ibex. The sequence goes on from SJYO01033645.1 coordinate 5,902,600, forward strand.
CTGTCATATTGACAGTGTGTGTGTTTGTGGGACACTGCATATCAATACATGGGGACACATCCTTACTAAGGAAGGACAATGTCCTTAAGAGTCCTTTCCTCGTGGAAGTTGGTGGTTCTTTTCGACGAACAATTTGTAACATGAAAGTACAGTGAAGAAGAAAAGGTGAGTTAAACAAGGCAAAAGAAAAGGACTTCTACGAAAGGGGGAAGACTAATCACCGTTCTGAACTGTCGGACGCGTGCTCATCCAGGCAAGGTGACATAGGTAGTCTGCTGTCTGTAGGAACGAAAGAGGCCCGTCCAGACAGCACGAGCGGGAGTGACGACAGGAATTTAGTTGACGCAGGAAGGTTTCCCCTACCTTTGCCGGCAGAGGAGAGTAAGAGCCGACTTATCTCCTCCGACATCCTTCGGGCCTACGGCAGACTACCCAGAAAAGGACCCTACAGGCATATCGTCACTGACAATGCGTGTAAAGACACCCGAACGGTACCTCAATCTAGGAATCCAGGAAACCTACTTTTATGGTGTCCTTTACAAATCTTTCCTTTTACTGTCGACCCTCCATGTTCCTGTCTTTTCCTGGTTCCTCTGTAAGTTTCCCACACTAATTACCTGTTTAGACACAATGAGCATACAGTGTAACGGCCACTTATATCGCTTAGGTAGGACGATGACCTTGTAGACTTCCCATTCGCCTCGACCTAATATCTCGGCCCAACTAACTCACAAAAACGGTCGAGTCGTGTCTCAACTTTATTCCACAACGTCTTACTACGGTGTTGTTGTTTTGGGGACTGTAGAACAAGAATGGCTCAGATTTTGTAATGGTGAGGACCGCACCGACACGACGGATGACTCTATTCATTTAAGTCGTAGTGTATGTAATCCGGACACCTCTGATTCGTCTTCACTACCGAGACAGTGAACGTGTCGGCAGAATGACTGACTCGGGACCAGAACGTACCGCCCACCCCCTCCCCGTCGGTCCTAAGGAGCTTCGTCGAGACTTTCGTCCCTCCGACTAAACTTTTGGAGAGACCAAACATCACAATAAAGAGGTCGGGGAAACGTATACCTAAAACTAGTAGACACGAAATAAAATTTCCGTTTTATCAACATATCAAATTTACCGTCATCCTATTTAGACAATCACTTATTTTTAAAATTTGGATCGAACTATAATCACCGACCACACATTTCAAACGACACTAAATGAGGGAATTTAAGACCTTGGGTTACAAAATGGGTCATATATACGACGGTTCGAAGTGTCCACCGTGATCACCAGTTTCTTGGGCAGACGGTTACGTCCTTTACATTCTCTGCGTCCAAGTTAGGGACCCAAACCTTCTAGGGGACCGCCTTCCGTGTCGTCGGGTGAGGTCATAAAAACGGACCTCTTTGGGTGCCTGTCTCCTCGGACCACTCGACACCAAGTATCCCAACGTTTGTCAACTCGTGTTGACTTCGTTGAATCGTGCGTGCGCGTATGTACAAAGGTTGTAGGTAATCACTTTCAGTGAGTCAGTACAGATTGAGAAACGTTAGAGTACCTGAAATGTTAGGTACCTTAAGAGGTCCGGTCTTATGACCCCACCCCTCGGAAAGGGAAGAGGTCCTCTAGAAGGGTCGGGTCCTTAGCTTGGGACCAGAGGACGCAACGTCCACCTAAGAAATGGTCGACTCGGTGTTCCCTTCGGGTAATGTAAATAATTTAGCTTCAGTAACGAGGTCTTAATTTCAAAAACCGAACTCCATATTCCAATCGTTGTCATAGAACCTTAACAGACAGCATGCAGTATCCACTTCCTTCGTACAGTAAGAACAGCCCAACAAGTAGTACATAGGGAGGAGTCGACGGTCTCTCTTATAGAAACCACTGTCTTAATGTCAGAAGACCGGAAAACCTCGTTCAATAGATCCTGTAGCGTTAGGGAAATTCTTGTAAGGGTCGAGAAAACTACGAGTCTCGGATATCCTTCAAAAAGATTCTTCCTAGTGAGAGACACGTTAAACGAGGTCTGGGTAGATACTTGGTAGGTACGGAGTAGAGACTGACAGGGTAAAGGGTGGAACTGGCATAGGAGCCCATGGAGAGGACGAACCGGGGAAGTCCAACAACACGTCCGACAAGAAGAAGGAACCGAAAGTTACCGGACAGAAACAAAGGACCGTCAATGATATAGATCTCTGACTACGGGTCGTCTCCTGTAAAGAGGGGGACCGACTAGAGGGGTGTGGTCAAAATCTGTCAGGTCATAGAGTTTCTATGAGGTCAAAATCTGTCAGGTGAACCTACAGTGGGTCGGAGGACAGTTGGGGTCTTCCTGACCGAGTCTGTTTACTCGAAGTCGAGAAACAAGTCACTTGTCTCGAAGTAAGTCTGATCAAAAGATCCCCTCTCCTTCAGGTATAAGATCACGGGAAAAATGATACTTCATTGACGTATTGAAAACCGATCGGTAGTTAGTGGAGTCACAGGGACAGATTAGTTTCTGTCAACAGAATTAAGTGGGGTGTGTCATCACTCTTAGAATAAACTATTCTCCCATACTCTTAAATGTTTATGTTTCACGACATACTTGCATACTAACGAATTCGATTTTCTTCGTGTGGTAATCCCTTTATAAACACTTTTACCTTAGTGAAAAGTAAATACCAAGTGAGTCTTTCATTCTAAGAACTTTTTAATAATTACTTATGTAATTATTAGGTACAAATATTGTACCTAAGGAAAAAGAATTAGTACATTTGATTTTTAGTAAATCATTTTTTTCTAGACCTCATGAGTCTTTACTCTCGGTCAATTCATATCCTCTACAAAGACCACCACACCAACTAAGGTTCAGACTACTAACGTAAAACGAATGACATTAAGGGACCCGTCGAAGTTGTTCCACCAAAAGTAAAAAGACTGGAGACGTCACACCGACAAATTTGTCGACGAAAGAAGTCAGGATCTCTGTCGACGTCAAGTCACCATCTCTTTGGCTAAGGTCGAGTAAGATTCCAACCACAATGTACTACCCCGCCTCCCATTTAACAGATGTTTCATGAACTTCGATAAACCTATTTTAACGGTGTTAATACCTTGTATAATAATGATTTAAAAAACAAGAAAATATAAAACACATAACAACAGACAAAGAGAATTCTATAAAAAGAGTCAAGGGTAAATAGTGAACGAAAATATAGACGCGAAGAAGGGTGACTTCAGAGTTGGGTCGGTAAATTGTTACTATTTATTCTAAAACTAATTGTCCTTTCGGTAAAACTTAAAACCCCAATAGACTTCAAGAAAAACGATAGGAAAATGACAACTTTTTAAAGGATTCATTACTGACTAGGGAAAGGATCATTGATATCAAGTCACTTACATTAAGACTCGGTGGTCCTTCTAGATTAATGACAGATTTTCAACTTATGACCATTGGGTACCCGAATTAGATTCATTATTTCCATAAAATTGTCACATTTTCGTTAAGAACGCAATCCCGAAAATCTGTCCAGGAAGGGAGAGGTCAACTGACATCAGGGGTTGTGAGAGATAACAGAGCATCGACCGGACGAAGTAAGTGTACGTAATGGACGAACTGGGAACAAGTACACTTACAAATTAGGAACTTACTTTGATAAGAAATTACTAAATCGGAGAAACATCACACAGTTCTAGTAGTAACACTCGCAATGATCAAAAGACACATGACACGAATATCTCTACTTTTCATTTCTATTACTCTAACATAAGAACGGTAAATCTCTAAGTGTCTAAATATTTGTCTTCTTTTATAACTTATGACTCACCTCTTTGACTCTGGTTCTAGTCCATTTATTGAATGGGTTCTAGTGTTTGTTTAACATATAATTATCTACACTCTTGAAGTCCAGGAATGGTCGTTCAATTTATCACGTCACTCTCTCTCCTTTCTATCTTTAATCCATAGTCCTTGATTTTGAAAATTCAGACTGAGACGGGGATTGAACTCTGGATCCAGGTCAGGGAATCTACGAGTCTCGGAATGACAGAATGGACCGTCCATTATCGATAAACTATGATAACAACGACAAAAATAACATTAGTGAGTGTAATGTGACATAGATTTTTAGTTCTCTGATGACACCATATAAGTCTGTTACCTTATAATATATACCCCTGTTTTTCTGTACCTTTTGGTTATAAATAATAATTCACTTTCTTCGGTCAAACATTTCCGATGGATGACATACTAACGTTGTCTACTGTAAGACCTTTTCGGATTTAATACCTCTGTCATTTTACTAGTCACCTACGGTCCCCAACTCCCGACCTCTCAATCTCGTGTCTCCTAAAAATCCCGTTACTTTGATAAGGTATACTATAATGTTATCACCTATGTACAACAATATATAAACAGTTTTGAGGACATGTTGTAATTCTCACTTGCGATTTGGGAGGATGTGACAACCACTCTCACATACCATGTCGGTGATACCACTTGTCTTACCATCAAAGAGTTTTTTGATTTTTATCTCGACGGTAACAACAAGTCCCGAAGGGATCACCGAGTCTACCATTTCGCAGACGGGCGTCACGTCCTCTGGGCCCAAGCTAAGGACCCAGCCCTTCTAGGGGACCTCTTCCTTTACCGTTAGGTGAGGTCGTGAGAACGGACCTTTTAGGGTACCTGCCTCCTCGGACTATCCGATGTCAGGTACCCTAGAGTTTCTCAGCCTGTGTTGACTTGCTGAAGTGAAATAACAAGTCATCGAGTCACCACAGACTGTGAAACGCTGTGGCAACTGACGTCGTGTGGTCCGAAGAGACAGGAAGTGGTAGAAGGCCTCGAACGAGTTTGAGTACACATAGTTCAACCACTACGGTAGGTTGGTAGAGTAGGAGACAACAAAGGAGGAGGATGGAAGACAGAAAAGGTCGTAGTCACAGAAAAGACTACTCAGCCGAGAAGCGTAGTCCACCGGTTTCATAACCTCGAAGTCGACATCGTAGTCAGGAAGGTTACTTATAAGTTCTAACTAAAGGAAATCCTAACTGACCAAACTAGAGGAACGTCAGGTCTCCAAAAAGTTCGCAGAGGAGGTTGTGGTGTCAAGTCTTCGTAGTCAAGAAACCGTAAGTCGGAAGAAATACCAGATTGAGAGTGTAGGTATGTACTGATGACCTTTTTGGTATCGAAACTGATTCACCTGGAAACAACCGTTTGATTACAGAGACGAAAAATTATACGACAGATCCAAACAGTATCGAAAAGAAGGTCCCTCGTTCACAGAAAATTAACATACCGATATCAGTGGTAGACGTCACTAAAATCTAGGGTTCTTTTATTCCAGACAGTGACAAAGGTAACGAAGAGGTAGATAAACGGTACTTCACCACCCTGGCTTTACGACACTAGAAGTAAAAAACTTACAACTCAAAATTCGGTCGAAAAAGTGAGAGGAGAAAGTGGAAGTAGTTCTTCGAGACATCAAGGAGAAGTTAAAGGCGGTATTCCCACCACAGTAGACGTATAGACTCCAAAAAATATAAAGAGGGTCGTTAGAACTCGAAGTACGTCGGTTTGTAAAGCGTACTACATGAGACGTATATTTAATTTATTCGTCCCACTGTCATATGTCGGAACTACATGAAAAAAAAGGTTAAGTCTTGGTCAAACAACAGGGTACAGACCAAGATTGACAACTAAGAACTGGACGTATGTCGAAAGAGTCCTCCGTCCATTCAACCAAATCATAAGGGTAAAGACATTCTTAAAAGGAGTCAAACAACACTAGGTGTGTCAGTTTCCGAAATCGAATCAGTTACTTCGTCTTCATGTACAAAAAGACCTTAAGAGAACGAAAAGGACACTAGGTCACCTACAACCGTCAAACTAGACACGAAGTAGACGGAAAAGATTAAGGTCGAACTTATAGACCTTTAAGTACTAAGTACATGACAACTTCGGATCGAACCTCTTAAAACTCGTAAGGAAACGATCGTACACTTTATTCACGTTAACACGTCGTCAAACTTATAAGAAACCGCATCGGGAAGAAACCCTAACTTTACTTGTGATGGATACTAACCTTACTCTCGATGGTATACTAAGTCGGAGGGTGAGGACCTGTCTATGGACGTCTTTTGCGACTAAACTTTTCTAGGTACATGGGGTACAGGTATCGTCGTGGCAAATGTTATAGGTTTTTCCGTACCCTTGTCACATCTACAGGTAACTGTCTACTTACCTATTTCTTCTACACCACACACATATATATGTATGTATATTTTCTTACATACCGGTATTTTTTCTTACTTCTATACTAAACGTCGTCGTACCTCCCTGGATCTTTAATAGTGTGATTCACTTCAGTCAGTCTGTCTCTGTTTATGTGCTATAGTACATACACACCTTAGATTTTGTACCATGTTTACTTGAATAAATTTTTTGTCTTCGTCTGAGTGTCTGTATCTCTTGTTTAAATACTAATGGTTTCCCCTTCTCCGTCCCTAGTCAAGCTCAAACTCTAATCGTCCATGTCTGATGATACGTATTTTATCTATTTGTTGTTCCAGGATGACGTCTCGTGTCCATTGACATCAGTCACAAAATGTCATCGGACATTACCCTTTCTTATACACATATATTGACTTACTGAAATGTGGTCTTTGATTGGGTCGTACCATTTAGTCGATATGACGTGAAAATTATTTTTCTCTCTTGAGACCATATTCGACACCTAAACCCCACTATTACTAAATAGTCATATCCAAGTAGTCAAAATTGTTTACATGGTAAGACTACCCTGACAACTACATCCTCCGATACCCACCTCCTCGTCCATTATATATCCCTAAGAGACATAAAAGGTGAGTCAAAATGACACTTCAATTTTAACGAAATTTTTTAATCCAGATAGTGTCTATGTCTCTCGTTTGATCACCAATGGTCACCCTCCTCCCTTCTCCTTCCCCGTCATATCCCCACCCTTAATTCTCCATGTTCGATAATCCATATTTTATTCGACGTTCCTATATAACATATCGTGTCCCTTCTATCGTGTATAAAATATTATTGATATTTACCTTATATGAGAGATTTTTAACACTTGGTGATATAATATATGGACATTGAATATATTATAACACATAGTTCATATGAAATCATTTTTTAAGTCATTTAATTTTTTATATTTACTCTGCTGTTGTTTTTTAATTCAGATAAATTTCTTTTAGTTCCTCTCTGAAGGAACCGTCAGGTCACCAATTTTTTAACATAAAAGTATAGGTTGAACAGTTCGGGAAGGTGACGACCCACGCTCCCAAGGTAGGGAGTGGTCCCTTGATTCTAGGGTGTACGACGTACCACGTTTGTTTTTTCTAATTTTTTATTTTAGTTTGTTGTTGTCGTTTTTGTTTGGTTCTCTGCACAGGACACAAATCACTTCACAGGAGAAGAGAAAACTGGGAGTGATAAAACAACCTACACCTTTATCCTCTTGTCATACGGTCTCTCACTCGATGTGGAAATCCTGACTTTTCATACGATTGTCTACCATTTTGTTGTTTATTAAAGACGACACCGGTAGGGTAGAAAAGATTCTGGATCTTAATACACGAACGCACACACACACACACACACACACACACACACACACACACACATTTTTGAAATTTATGAACACATCTCTAAACACCTAACCTAAATCAGTAAAAGTATCGAACACTTTTTACAAAAAGAAGTAGGAATTCTAAATTATGCTTAATTTTAAAGAATTACTTCACGCAACAAGTACGAAAAGAGGACATAACGATTTAGAGAGAGACAGATTAATTTTAAAGATCATGACTGGCAAATTTTGTTTCTTTTTGGTTTGGACGAGACTTTAACACTTTCTACTCAAGCCCAAAGAAGACAGAGAACGTCTTTTGAGTCGGATTTATGTCTCATTACGTTTAGTAGGACACAGTGCACAGAACATTCTAGGTTAGGGAACCTCAATTGACAGGGAGTAGAACCGTCGGATGTATCCACTATCTTGACGAAGGAGACAACAAAATAAGCCCCAGAACAGTCTTTCATATAAATATTTGACAAGTAAAAAAAGAAATTCACTAATATTATTTATGAACCACTATTTTATGACTTCGACTTGTGAAACTTTAATTCTCTATAAGTAAATCATCGAAACCTTAGAAAATTAGACACACAAATACGATAATACCATCTACTATTTTTTTTATGCGACAAGTCCAACATGAAAGTAATTTATGAATGGTTACACGTTATAGTCACAAATCACCAAATATACGGGATGAAAACAAAGTCACACTCCTTTCGTAATGTAAAGTAGTCTTTATAAAATGTGGACTATGTAGGACGGACTGTGTCATATCATAAGATTATGAGAAGAGAAAAATAAAGTAAATTCTTTTTTCGACGTTTTGACTCCTAACACCTTTCTATAGGAGCAGGAACCCTAACTAACTAGACACTGAGTCACGCGCATAAGACGAGTCTTAAACCAGTCTATCGGACAATACAAACGAGAGGATCTTAGACTAAGACAGCATACAAAAACACCCCTTTTTTTTTTTTTTCCGAAGGACGTAATAGAGTTTAACATGGGTCCCGAACTCAGTGGTTTTGTCAGAGAACAATAGACTCGTCATAAGACATTTTATTATCTCCAAAAACCAAAACAAGAAGGAAAAGGGAGGGGGGTAAAATCCTAGTAATAACACGAATTTAACATAAAAGTATAGGTTGAACAGTCCCTGTCGATGACACGTCGGTAAAGGTTAGTATGAAGAAAACACTCCTCTTGGTATCGTCGAAGTCCCGTCTCGTCACTCTCCTAAAGATACCACTTACCCTGTTGAGACTGAAATTGTTCCGTCACAACGGAAATTTCAACACCCCATCTCGGCACCTTGCTGTTTCCTGTCCGACCACCATGCACGTCCAAACATTGTCTATCAATGTCTCCCGGTGCGCAACATGACTTGACCTCGAATTAAATGTCCAATTATCGGACACACAGTATAGAGTGACACCATGTTTGTGTTACTAAGTCCGTCAAAAAATTATAATCGTTCGTCGATTTAACATGTCTAATATTTACCAAGAATGCCCAAAAAAAGATGAGAAACGTAATGACATAGATCCCAGAAACGATCCAGTCCAATGTAAATTTAACCTGTAGATAACATACATAAGTCTAATACCGGGACTTGGTGATTGTCTCCATCTTCTTAGACCCGACATGCTCTAAAGACGTGTCCTTTTTTAAGAAATGACACAAACTAAAGACTCTATTTTCCCGTTGTCCATCGTAAGAGAAAGACTTAGGACATGAAACAAACCACTAAGAGTAAAAGATTCTTTTATTGTATCAAACTTGTTCGTATTTACCAAACCGATCTACAATTTTTATTTTACTAACTTTCTATTAACTGTAACTTTTCTTTTTAGTGCAAATTAATCGACAAAGAGACTCGAATTTTGAGTATACTCTCTTTAACATAATAAGTAACCAATAGTAGAGACGAAAAGTGTAACGGGAACTGTTAAAGGATTCGTGAGGGGTCGTAAATAAGTAAACTAGGAGTCGTAAAAAGACCTCGTCCGTCCTGTCATATCAAATCATGTAGTTTCTTTGTGTCTCTTGGATTTACGTTCGATTGACCCAAGACCAAAACCGAAGGAAGGAGAAAATAATACCTATTTATATAATATTGATGGTAAGGGTCGTACGTCACGAGAAAAAATCAGAGACAACTATGACAAAACAGGATCGTAGACCCACACAATGTATAACTTTGTGACATCAAGAGGTCCCTGATAAGAGAGAACTCATTTGTCGATGTGAGAAAGAACAAACTGCGTTTAATTTCTATTCAAGAGTCCAAGAATAATCTTCCCAAGTATCTAAATCTGTTTCAAACTGATATCGACAGAACCGTCAGAAAATATCAAGACGTATTCCTCAACCCCCTTCCACCCCAACTCAAATGGATAATCTCGCACTTACTTGATAATATTCCTTTTTCATTTGACGTAATGTTAGTCCGACAGTTTATTTTCTAGATTAGGGGTTACCTTTACCCTATATTTAGGGTGACTATACTTATTTTCCAGATTAGAGGACATCCCTACTTACATTTTAGATAACTAAATTTATAGTCACACACACACACACACAATTTCCTTCTCATTTGGGGTTTCTTATAAAAAAATTAATTCTTTCGGTTTCAGATTAGTAATAGTACTGTATACGTAAGAGATGGTAGACAATTCGTAGGTACATCTCTTAAAATTTGAAATGTCCTTTTTTGGGACTATTAAGGTTGACGACGACAAGGAATTAAGTAGATTTAACATGATATGTTTAAGACACTGTGGAACGTCTTGACATTTTATAGACACAAGGGTTGAGAGAATTCTGGTTTGTTTAGGAGAAATCATCTGTTATATGTGTCAAGTGCATAATCTACTCCACATCTATGACACACCGGTTTGTCCATCACAAAGAGTTCTTATATAAGGAAAATTTTCTCCGAACATTCCAATCTACGATAAACAGATTAAGATTACGACCTTGAACTTACAGCTTCACAAACCCCCCCTTGGAGGATCACGGAATGTTTTACTTACTTTACCTTGGTAAAAATAGACTCATATATACTTATAAATTTATATACACACATAAAATAGATAGGTAGATATAAAAAGAAAACCGACGAGAAACGTCAAATGACCTAGAACCAAGGTGTTGGTCCCTAACTTGGACCCAGGGTCACCACTTCCGGACTCAGGATTGGTGACCTGGTGGTTCCTTAAGGGGGTTCATATAAGTCTTATACCGGGACTTGGTGATTGTCTCCATCTTCTTAGACCCGATATGCTCTAAAAACGTGTCCTTTTATAAGAAACGACGGGGGTTATAAGGAGGAAGACGAGGAGACAGTCTTAAGACAAGACACAGAGAGGGGACTTGTAAGGGAGATTATTGAAGTCATACATAGAAGGGTAATTTAAAGTCAAAATTGTAGTTCTTCCTTGAATAAAACACAAATACCGAAGAAAAGGAAGAAAACAACAACAACAACAAAAACTATTTTATCACCTTAGCAGTGAATTAAAAGATAAAGGAAATTTATCGTACATCGAAAATGAGACCTAACATTAAAACAGTAACTACAATACGGTCATTGTATGGGACAAGAAATCTCTTATTAATGTACCGTCGTAAGACTTCTGAGTAGACTAGAAAGAATGGAAAAGTAACAATAACTCATAACCACAACGAATATTTATGTCAACTAATTAAGAGTCAACCTGTCATCTTTCCCAAGAAAATTAGGAGAAAAGAGAAAGATTTAAGAATAAAATAATTGTTTATATTTAAAGAGGTGCAATCAAAAAGACGTGTGTTTTTTAAATCATAGGACAAAAGTAAACACGTCAACCATACAGACTTCTGGACGTCAAAAAAGTAACGTAAAATCCATACTTCTACCCATTGCAAAAAAAGAACTGAAAGACCTAAACACTTTTCAATGCACGGAGATAGTCAAAAACCATACTTCTTAGTCCCAATATAAAAGACTAACACACCAACTAGTGTCTCCTTTTTTCTGCTTCAAAATTCCGTTACGACACACTCTTCTACTAGCTCACCCGTATCGGGAGAGTATTGACAATGTACTTGACCATTACGACTCACCTGTGTTCACTCGACTCACCGACACAGGTCAACACCTCCCGTCCCGAACACGGACCTCAACGAGAGCTCACTTCGAAAGACTTTAAACACACTCCCAAACTACCCTTATTTAACCACCTAACTCACCTTCTCCTCCGAGAAGAAGGGGGTAAGGTAGAGGGAGGACATAACTGTTTCCAGTACCGTGAACCTCACTAACTGAATGTATCGTCCTTTTACTTGGACTAAAAGACAACTTAACTCGGATATTTGAAGACACAAAAAGAAACCCCAGACAGAACGACAGCACACTCGTGCAACTATCATAACGACTTGTAGTGTTATAAATAGTGTCACTGATGGACAGAGTCTTTGACACTGAAGTGCACAGTCCCTGAGACTTGGGAAGACGGACTTGTTCGGGACCACTTTGGATCACTACACTTACAGTTCCCTTAGTCTCCACACCTTAGTACACGACCCAAAGACCTCGTGAAGAACTGTCTACTTAACTTCCCCCGTCATGATCGGTAAGACCTACAGACCGTGTGACCGGACAACAAATATCTTTTATATAATTCCTCTCTTCTATCGTTTAACAATCGAAAAAGAGAGAGGAAAGACGGAAGTAAGAAGGGTCGAAAAGGAAAAGGTCAAGAAAACAGGAAGGAGAGGAGGGAGGAAAAATCGAGAGTAATTGAACAAAAAACAACGACAAGTCAACGACTCAGCACAGGTTGAGAAACGTCGGGGTACCTGACGTCGTGCTGTCTGAAGGGACAGGAAGTGATAGAGGACCTCAAATGAGTTTAAGTACAGGTGACTTAGCCACTACGATAGATTGGTATAATAGGAGACGAGAGGGGAAGAAACCGGAAGTCAGAAAAGGTCGTAAATCACTCACTGCTCATCGGTCAAACACTCTGAAACGGAAAAGAACTTCGAAGTCCTATTACAAGATTCTATTAATCGTTACAAATTCAACTCATATACACTTATTGTAACTTTTATGGCTCAACGAATACGGACATATTGGAAGTAGATACTGGTCGTCTTCAGTACTAAAGAAACAAATTTTGTGTGTTATCGTTCTCATATATCCGAGTGATGGACACTTCTACTCTCTGATGAATGAATTCTTGAAACAAACTGTGGTGTCCGATTCTGAATACTTTGTGACATCGAGAGAAGGGAGTGACGGTGGGTCTTGACCATGTCCGGATCTAGTCCCAGAATGACCTCAATTACACTAATAGCAATAAACGGTGAAGGGACCACCGAGTCTACCAATTCGTAGACAGATGTCACGCCCTCTGGGTCCAAGCTAAGGACCCAGCCCTTCTAGGGGACCTCTTCCTTTGTCGTTAGGTGAGGTCATAATAATAACGGACCTTTTAGGGTACCTGTCTCCTCGGACCATCCGACGTCAGGTACCCCAGCGTTTCTCAGTCTGTACTGACTCGTTGAAGTGAAAATGAAAGTGTTCTGACTTGATCTTGTCCGGACCTACACCTTGGATCTTCTCGGTTGATGACGTGTCCCGTCGAGAGGGAATAATCGACCGGGAATTTTCTCACACGTCTCAGAGACACGAGTATTTCTTCCTCGTGGAGGTGAGGTCTTGATTAACTGCATTTCTGAGTTGGACTTGGAACTAATTTTTTTTTTTTAGGTATCTACACGTATTGATATACGACCTACAAGCAGAGTAGAAGACCACTTGTGTCGTTCCTGACGGTCCCGTCACGTAAAGACTCGCCGAGAGACTTTATACGATCGCGGAAGAAAGTTTCCTTCGTAACGTGTCGATTATACTAGACTGGACACAGGTCAGACGTGTCGAGAGACAAAAAAGAAAGAAAGGGAGAAGAGTTTCTGATCATTCAAACGTCCATAATACTAGGGTGGAGGGGAGGAGAGAGACAAAGGCGGGGCCCCCTCCTTGTCAACACTTACGTACCACTGAGTGACTGAGGGTGCCAGGACTAAGACCAAGACTAACCAGCAGTGGAACGAGATCGGTATACCGAGTCTCATGAGATCGGACGCAGGGAAAGAACAAGAAAGGGGATGACAAGGGAAGACAACATGTTTTGTGCTCCTCACCCAAGACTCGAAACAGAGAACGAAGATCAAATTGGGCCAATCCGTCATTCACCTTCTCGCGTCACATAAAGGGTTCCTACCGACCTCTCCTCTTTTTGTGGGAAAGGAGAACACGGACCATATCATTACTAAATCAAAGGCCACGATTAAAACAAGCTTCAGATAAAAAACCGTCTATAGTGTGAATACAAACATAACAAAGAGGAGGAGGGCGACTAGACTCGACCCTCGAAACAAAAACAAAACCATTTCTAAGAGATCAGGGAAAGAAATCGACGGTCACGACGTGAAATTGATCAAACAATTATACAAATTAATTACGACTAATTATACAACCCCTCCCCCTGACTTTCGTCGAGATTTATTAATAAATTAACAAGTTACAGATTTACAACACCGTTAGTGGTTTATTATTTTAGACGTACACTACGAGTCTTAGTAGGTATCGTGGTGGCGATAATGAGGGGAAGAGAATTTGATATAGGCAGGGTAATGAGGCGGAAGATATAAACTCTTTATCCTAAAACTTCTGAACTTTCAATAAAAATATTCTTAAAATATAAAAATAATTAAACGTAAAAAGTATAAGACGTCTACCCAAAGACCTTTATGAAACTTGAGACGTAGAAAGAAAAAAGAAAAATTACACATTGAAGAGTCTCTCCGTCACGATCGTCTCACATTTCATGTCGGAGGACGGGGAAGTGGCGGAAATATGCTATAAAAGTAATGGATTTTTCTTAGTCATTTTTTTTTTTAAAAAAAAGCAGTTCTTACATAAAACATAACAGAATTGTAAAATTTTTTCAGGTAAAACATTTATAGAATTACAAGTTCATCCAATTCGTGTATTGGACGTCCAAACCGAAGAAATTTCTCACAACACATCACTTCAACCTTCGTCCTTATACTTTTAGTCGGACCGGGAATGCCAAAGTGAATTGGGGAGTAAATCGCTAGAAATAAATGAAGAAGAAGAGATAAATTTTAGATATAATCTTTTATCGATAGACGAAAACAGTCTTCATTGTTTGGAGTCGATCACTTGAGTGGAGTTTTCACATTTACTCCTCACGACGAATCTGAAAGAAGATCGGTAATCCCGGTCTCTCAGTCTCGGGTTCAATCCGGGGTTTACCAATCACATGAAAGAGACTCGGCAAACGGAAGTCAAGGTGACGAGGTCTGTAGTACACTTCTCTGTCAGTGAATCGGCGCATCAAGATCTACGTTTCAAATCAACGTTTACTTCAATTCAGATGCGGAGGCACCTCGTATTGAAACAACTTTACATCATAATATCATTACTTCCAAAGACTTGTGTGGTAAAAGAAACTAAAGTTATTTCAGTCCCTTCTTTTAAATAAACTTTTAAAGTAGGGTACATGAGTTTTGGGATGAGACGGATTTGGTTCAAAAACATTAGGACAATATACTCAATGGACAAAGTCATTAAATTTCAGAGAACATATATATCACGAACCTAGCTCCAAAGAATTTCAGACAAATTATAAAATTTGACCCCATGTATGTACTACAAACAAACTAATTATTTTTAATCATACTGAGTATAGATACAATAGTCTACGTTTTCTTTTTTCTACTGGTTGTTACATGTGGTGATTATTAAGAGTCATGAAATGTACTCCGTAAAACCATGAACATTCTCAGAATTCCAATAACAATTAATGGAGTAAAATGTCTTGTCCTTTAACTTCGTGTCTATCCAATACACTGAACTGGTTACAGTATATTGACCATTCATCGTCTTAACTTTAAACTTAACTCCGTCACACAGAGGTCTTAGTACATAAATGACGATGAAATTTGACAGGAAGTCAGGCCGTATGGTTCATTATTATCAGTTCCTCAGAGTCGAGACGACACACGGGAGGGAATCGAAAAGAAGAGTAGACACCGAGTCGAAGGGAAACATATACTTCACAAAGAATACGGTACCCAAAGAAGAGTCAACAGAATAGACAACAGATTTAAAATTTACATTGTTTAGAATCTAAATCGACCAAGGTCTTTTCAACAGTCCCCGTATATTAACGACGGATAAAGAGATGTCGACTATCTTGTTATAAGATTATCTAAAATAAGAAAAAACAGGAGTAAACCATCTTTTCTCATCAACTTGTCGATGCCTTCTTGGACTATCATTTCGTTCTTGTTGGTCTGTTCAAGGTTTATGTCGGTAACGGTGTTAGACTTTTGTTTGATGTTTGTCGTGTCGTCGTTGGTGATGTCGTCGATGTCGTCGTCGTCGTCGTGGTGGTGGTGGTGCGCGTCAGCCGGCGTAGGAGGGGGTCGGACTGACGCAGTGTCCATCGCACACGTGCCCCGTCGGGCGTGAAGCACGACACCCGACTTAACAGTGACCAGTGCCTCTTGCTCCAGGACAAAGTCGGACATGATTGTTCGACTTGATCGCGACTTGTTTTCAAAAAAACGAATGGAAAAATATGACACAGACCCTATTGTTAGTGAACCTTAAGTAGCCGTCTTTCTTTATTGTAATGGTTCCTCATTTTCAATTTTACTAAAGGGTACACAGGTTTCTTCCCCTCTTCCATTAGTTTCTTTTCAGTACAGAGACATAATCCCGTCTTAATTTCAGAATAAAACTTAAAGGCTTTTACAAATAAATGTGAACAAGATTTGCAGAGACACTGAACTGTAGGAGCCCTTACCAAAAAGACTTTACGAATCGTCAACCACACCTTTATAAGGTCCTAGTTACGGGTACCCTGGTCATCTTTCTCCGTAAATCTTCCACTAGATAAAGTATCTTTACTTTATAAGTGAAGGTTCAAGTATAAGTAGAGTATACTCTTAAACATAAACAAGAGTATGTCACTTCCTTTAGACTTTACCTTCGATGTTCAGTTTTTATCACGACTCCTCACCTTTCGAATTCTTGTAAGATTAACCACATCGACACGTTTATTTACTAAAATGACTTTTCCCGTAAATATGACGGTGTATTACATTCCTATAATTCCGTAAGTTCTGTGTGTCTTTTCCTACATAAGTCTTTACTAAGTTAATTCTCTTCATTCGTTCGAACTAGAGGTGTGAGAATATACATCACACCCGTATGGAATTTTTTACCCTGAGAAGTTGTCACCGAGGACCAGAAACCTCCAGTGTCTGAGGAGGTTCTGAGACATTTCGGTACCTAAGGGAGGGGCCTTTTTTATGTGTAAGTGTGGATTATGTCAGTAAAAACGTGTACCAAAGTTCCTAACCCCTAGAAGACTTTGGATTCGTACCTGTGACGAGTGGGTGGTTGTGGTAGAGGTGGTATAAAAATATATCTCTCGTTTTCTAATATCAAATGAACCAATCAGTGACAAATACATGTTAACCTGACCAAGTATATGTTATAAAACGTTCACGTTTTTGTACGAATATCCTTATGACTTCTATGTTAACCATCTCCAACAGCGTCATATGACCGTGAGAGGACTCCCGAAATGTACACGTCACACGTGTCGGGAGTGGGGTCGGGAGGATCCTGTCATATAATAATAATATAGACTAAACACCTCTTCTTTTGATTCCGTGTCTCTTGAATCATTAACGGCTTTTAGCACACTTACAATGCACCACCTCGTTTCTAAACTTGGGTCTGTAAGACCGACTTTTTGGACAGGTAAACGATGAGATTTGACGATATGTTACAGGTTTTCTCTTTATGACTGTAATATATTTTCCGGTTTCTTCCTTTTTACTTCTCAGGGGTAACATTTAGTCCATCGATCTCACCGGACGTAGTAAAAATGGGACTAGAGATTCTGATAAACCTTTACTCCGTAAGTTTGACTGAATTTTTGGGGGGACTGGTCCAGAACGTAAAGAAGGTTTTCCAACGGATAGTCGAATGAAGAAAACCTCAAAAATTGTCTCAACCTAACCAACAATAGAAAGGTTTCATGTCAAACTAGTCTTTCACAAATGTACCTTCCTCAAAAAATCTTAAGTAACAAAGGACCATGATCCTCAAAAGAGATAATTAGGTACCTTTGACAAAGAAGTTCATGGTAAGGTATAACGTGTTTAGTCTCTTTTATGAATGGATTATGAATTTGTTATCGATAAGGGAAGGGACCATTAGACTGAAGACATGACCAAACCCTACCGTCAGCATTCCCGGGACCTCGATAAGGGTTTTGGCACCGGAGAGGTAGACCATCGGACAGACTATTAAATTGACTAAATCGATTCGAACTAAATATAACGGAAAAAAAAAAAAAAAATTACTATTTTCGGTTTTCTAGAAGTTCAAACCCCCAAAACAAAACTATCATTTGACAGGTAGTAATAAATAACCCACGAAGAATATACGAGCCTCTTCCGTTACCGTAGGGTGAGTTCATGAGAACGGACCTTTGAGGGTACCTGCCTCCTCGGACCGTCCGACGTCAGGTACCCCAGCGATTCTCAGTCTGTACTGACTCGCTGAAGTGAAAGTGAAAAGTGAAAGTACGTAACCTCTTCCTTTACCGTTGGGTGAGGTCACAAGAACGGACTTCTTAGAGTCCCTACCGTCTCGGGTTACCCGACGACAGACACCCCAGCGTGTCTCAGCCTGTGCTGACTTCACTGAATCGTCGTCGTCGTCGTCGGAATATACGATCGAAAATCATATGTCTCTCCATCATTATAGAACCGTCGACTTGTTGTTGTTACAGGGACGGATCTTAGACCATTTGATACTATTAATAAAAGTAATTAATACATTTATAAATAACTCAGAGACGATATACGTTCGGGTCACGACCCGTGACCTCTCCTGTCTAAGTGTTTATTCTGTCCCAAAGACAGAAGTTCTTGAATTTTTTAACTCTTCTCTCCTTCTACATTTGTCGATTGTTCTTTTTTTACTTTTACGGTTACTCCTCGACACTTTTATGGTCTCCTGTCATTATAACCGGTCTCCCTAGTCTCTCACGATGTATTTCTTCCATCGAAAACTAGTCCCGGAACTGTCTATTCTCTCAAGTCGCTACCTCGTCTCCCCTCTCTCACAGCGTCACGTCTCTCCTCACGCTTGTCTCCATACCTGCTGTTTCTTTGCGTACGGAACCCTTATCGTTCCTCCGACTACGCGACCTTGAACCTAAGGTCCTTCACCACCTCTCCCTCTATCTCGGTCGGTCATCCTTCTCCGATCGAACACCTCCGAGAGGTCACACCGTCTTGAAACCCCCAAAAAGCGTCAGTATCCCTCAGTAATTTCCAAGTACTCCAATCCCTGTTTGCCCTTCAAATTATATACCGTATATGATTTACAAAGTCAGGTCTTTCCTAATTGATATTTACATCGCTAGACACATTCGTTCCTCCTCTACGATCCTTCTCGTTCGCAAAATAAAATTCAACCCACTAATCGTACATGGTTCCGACCGCTCCCCCTCCCTCGCCCCTTCCTTTGGTCAAGGGAAATGAATCGATTGAGGTCGAGTACAAACATACATATAAAACTTTTAAAAGGTTAGATGTCTTTTGTTACTTTCTTGTCAACTTGTGTCCACATGAGAAGTTGAATATAAGTGCTGAGACAGTAAAATTTACTTATGTCCATATTTCTTCGTACGTTAATTATTTTGGTTTGTCTTTGGGAATGTCTGTCTCTCACCTTAAGATGACTATCGACAGGTTCACATGTTACCAATGGAAGGTAAGTTTTGATTTGGTTGTTAGACTTTATCTACACCTTCAATTAATCTCGGGTATCATTATTAGGGAGAATTCAAGACTAAACATGTAACCTCGGTCAGAAAAATTTAAGTCATGGAATACGAAACGTCGGTGATCGGTGTACACTGACATTTTTTGGTTATTGAATCGCTTTTTTATTTTTCTAAAACGACAATCATGAAGAACGGTACATAAAAGACGTAATTGAAGATCAAGTACGTCAAACCCAAAACAGGTATTTCTTGGGGAAATACTTTGACCCTTTTGATGACAGTAGAGAACTTTCTCTAGTATGAACCTGACGTAGTTGGTCGGTTCCTGATTAGTGTCGAAGGTACTTTTATTGAAAGAAACAAAACCCCGTGGAAAGGAGAGACACAGAAAGAGAAGGAGAACGGTCTTACTGAGTCTCTAAAAGTAATCCAAACTTATAGTTTTAAAATTCTAAGAGAAACAGTAGATTTGAGTCTTGAGGTCCTACCCAAATACAAGGGATCGCGAATCTTGTCTTATTCGTGGTCCGGTCCTCATTTCGCGATTGGTCATGGACACCGCCATGGACCACAGTCATTTACCAATCGTTTATATAAGTAATTTTCGAAAAGTAGTCTTGTATGTCATGATCCAGAACACGGAAATATAAGTTTCTCTCAATACATCGACGACCTTCTGTACCTCACTTTGATCGATGTTGATTTATAAAGATTTCATCTTATTTTTACGATTGCACACTTGTGTGAACAACCTTAAGTCACGAAAAATCACAACGTCAATTACCATTCATATATTAAGTCCAATCAAACTTCAAAATGAGTGCAAAATTCTTATTAATAAGTCTTTTAACTATTCCTGAATTGGACTTGATTCGTATAAAGTTTGTCTTCATATGACTGGGAGAAAATTTCATCATGTTGTACGTGTTTGTAAAAATTTTAGGTACAGTCACTCAAGACGACTAATATCGAAAGGAAGGTGTTGAACACCACCATGGTCCTAACTTACGGTAGACCACACTGAACGGGTGGTGAAGTTTTCAAGACACATAAATTTGCAAAATTTAACTTTCTATCCTGATTATAGTGTGACCCAATTTTTGTCTATAATTCTATCGACCATTATATTTCAGTCAGGAACGACGATATGGTGACATTGTAAAGACTACTATTTATCGTAAAGCGAAAATAAACCAAAAGTAGTGACTATCCGTCACCTACCGGACGATGGAGGGTTCTATTTATTATTAATAGTCACAAAGGGGAAAATGAGGGCAAAGTGTGGCCTCTCCTGTCACCGTTCCTTTTATTCGGTAGAACATAGTAACTGATTCCCTTCTCCTCTGTAAACCCACTAAAATTAACATCCGTAGTTATTCCTAGCGATTAATAAGAGTTATACCCTATCTACTCCAGTCGAATAATGGAAAAAAAACCAATTTTTTTTCTCACAATTTTTCAATTTATTACGTACGTTCACACAACAGTACGCTCACAAATTCCGTCTTTTTAATGAATCTTGGTTTACTGAATGATGTGTTCCTGAACGTATTTGTGACTTTATCTTTAAGTGTTTCCTTAAACAAGCATAGATAAAGTCCCTCTTACCCCAGGAAGTGGGACCAACTCCCGTCACGAACAGGTTATCTTGAAAGACACCATAACTTTTGCGGTGACCGGTCAAACCATCGGTGATCAGTGTACACAGATATTTATGAAAGTCTCACCGATCACACTGACTTCTTGACCATAAAAATAAAACAAAATTAATTTAAACTTATCGATGTACACCGATAATCGATGTTTTACCTTGTCCCGTTCATGTCTCATTCTTCTTTTTCTACTTTATATTATAATTTTACTCTTGGTTGTTCAATCTGGTTCATATAAAAGTACAAAGACTTTGTAGAGATATAACTCACTGATCATCGTAAACTATCTACATACAGGGTACTGTACTCTAACAAATATAAAAGACGAAAACATCGAACGAGGAAATTAATACGATTATCTTTTTAGATCTTTTTATGTCGAGGTTTCGACGTCATCACGAACACCTCGTAGTCACTTCAGGAGAGTGGAATCAAGTCTGAGACTAGATAGTCTGAAAGACTTTGAGTCCACAAACAAAGGTGGGGGAACAGAAAAAGACCCAGAAATTAGTGAAGACGTCGTCAGGAGGTCTCTCTTCTAACCATCATTGAGTATAGGGAAACCATAGTTCTCGACCATAAATGATTTGATCAACCAATTATCAAAAGTAATAGATCTTAACCCCTAAATGACGGAAACTCCGTTGTTTAACATGATTAAGAGTACACTCAAAGGAAAGGAGGAGAAGTTCCACTGTGAGTTTTCTTAATTTTGTGTGACTGACAGGAAATAGGGTCGGAAACACAGTGTCTTCCGTCTATTGGTCTTAATATACTATTCAAAGAAGTATAACTACTCCAACATTGTCAATTTCTCTACCACACATGGAGTGACTAAACGTTGAAAACGTTTCAAATTTAACTCTCGTTCGTTTTTAATTTTTTTTTGTCTTCTTTATCAATATGAGTATAAAACATAGACATTTGGGTGAGTAAAGGAACAATTTTTAGGACGTCGGTATAATAGAACGTCAAAAATGATATTTGTCTGAACTTCGATTTAAACTCTTGAGACCGTTTGAACTGTAACAGAACGGGACATCATTCTTGACACGAGACACATGTGTTTTCTTTACAATGTGGTTTTTCGAACTGACTAATACTCTTGGTAACGAAACAAAAGAAGACCTCCAATCGTAAAACAAATCACCCAACTGTGAAGTCACAGGATTATAGACAAGAGGTACAGAGGATCTTCTGACATTGATGTCGAAGATACTAATGGTGTTTCTGTGATGGAGAGCAGAACTTTCGTCGTTGACGCTGGTACGGACGGAGACAACACCCGGTCTCTGGATGGTAACGATACCACTGGCGGTAGTTGTCAGTCTTCCGACACGAGTCGTGACTACACGTCTTGTGTGGTCAGTTGGAGGTCTGCAGATCATTCCAGTGACCCGGACCCCGTCTCCGACAGGTTTAACACCGTTTTTTGTGTCAGTGAGACCATTCGGTCGTCGACGATGAGTACACACGGGTGTACTCTCCCAAGTCCTATACGTAAACAACTCAATATAGGTACAATGCGAGGACGACCTAAAAGGTCAGAGGTAGTCAGAAGACGGTATGGTTTGAGTGGGAAACCCCGACTGCTCCTTTGTACCGTAAGGATGATAGATATCCCCGAAGGGACCACCGAGTCTATCATTTCTTATATGAACGTTACGTCTTCTGGACCTAAGTCAGGGACCCAACCCTTCTACGGGACTCCTCCCGGACCGTTGGCTGAGATCATAAACTCCGAAGGGACCACCGAGTCTGTCATTT
This sequence comes from Capra ibex, assembly GCA_006410555.1. NCBI lineage: Eukaryota > Metazoa > Chordata > Mammalia > Artiodactyla > Bovidae > Capra > Capra ibex. Next base: position 5,925,517 of record SJYO01033645.1, read on the forward strand.
CTCAGACGTCACACCCTTCGGGTCCAAGTTAGGGACCCAACCCGTCTAGGGCACCTCTTCCTTTACCTTTGGGTGAGACCATAAGAACGGACCTTTTAGGGTACTTGACTCCTCGGACCGTCGGATGTCAGTCATCCCAACACTTCTCAGCCTGTGCTGACTCGTTGATTGTGTGTGTATGATAGATTTATTGACGTCTCCACAGGACTGTGGTTCCTACCGGTTTTATACTGAACTGAATTTCCCCTTTTTACGGGAAGTGTCTCCGTAAATGCACCGAAGTACATAGAGAGGGAGACAGGATAGGTCAGGAGGGACACTTTGAACCCACACGACCACGATATGACGACTAAGTCCCCTCTACTGGACGAGGTAAAAAAATCAAGTGAGAAGGAACTTTAACGTGGGTCCTTCATGACCTCAATCAGCCCCGTGAAATTTTTACAAATTCTGTGTGTTTATTGTCACAGGTAAGGTTCCAGGTAGTCTTTTTTTGCTGGAGACCTTCCTTCTTCAAGAACTTATTTTTAACAGATTTTTGGTCAGATTTTTGGCAGATTTTTGGTCACAAAAGTCTTATATAGGTTTAACGTCAAATTTCCAGACAAGAATTTCACCTTCGATTCCCGAGAACCACCGAAAGCTTATTACTGGTCACCACTCACTTCGATCTCCCGGAATTTCCCTTCGAGACGAAGAATGGGTCCTTAGAAATCCCTTCGTCGGTTTATTGAGTCGGCCTACGACTCTCAATCTCTTAAGAGACATCCTTCTTTCGGTAAGTGACAATCCATTTTGAGAATATAATCCTTTTTCGGGTAGACAGGTCCGACGTTTAAACTAAAATGAAACCTTAGTCAAAACTGAAAATTTTATGTATTCACGTTCTCAAGAACTTACAGTCTCCTTTAGCAGATTCTAACGACTCAGACAATACAAGATGTAATCTCCATATTCCTTTGTTTACACTAACCAAGTGAAATACCCCGTTTCGTACGTTCGTCCTCTCATTCTTTCAAAGAATTCCACTACAATTAAGTCTACCAATTAAGAGGTCACTTTCGAACATCTTTTATAACAGACCAGCTCTCTTATCACTACGACTTTTAGGAAATTCCTATGACTCGAAATCGTGATAAATGTTATCGGTCCTGCCGCCTTCGTCGGATTTACAGGTGACGGTAGACTTACCTATTTCTACACCATGTACATACGTTATCTTACAATGAGTCGGCATTTTTCTTGGTTTTAACTCAGCAGACATCACTGCACCTACCCGGATCGCAGACAGTATGTCTCACTTCATTCAGTCTTTCTCTTTTCATAGTGTATAATTGTGTATATAAACCTTAGATCTCTTCATCCATGGTCACTTACACAAATGTCCAATCCCTACTCTGTGTCTACGTCTCTGACCTGTACACCGGCACCCTTCCTCTCCCACCCCGCTGAGCCTTCTCATCGTCACTGTACGTATGTGCTGGTACACATCCTGTCTCTCGGTCACCCTCCGACACGTGTCGTGTCCCCCGAGTCGAGCCACGAGCCACTGCTGGAACGCCCTACCCTCCCCACGAGCCCTCCCCTACACACATAGATATCGACTAAGTTAAACAACATATCGTCTTTGATCGTGTGTAACATTTCGTTAATATGAGAAATTTTTTCCTTTCCTACGGATCGAAAATAAAATTTAATTTATTAATAAAAGAAGAGACTAAACAGAAAGAGTACAAAAAATCGTCCAAGTCCGTTGTGGAGGAGTCGGGTAGTTTCATGGTGTCAAATAGGGGGGAGGATCTGAGTGAGGTGCAGGTTTGAAAGAAGGCGTCCACTCATTTCGTCACTGTTCGGGTCACTACCCAATCCACTCTGTTCTTAGGAACACCTGGGAAAGCTTCGTCGGTTATTACATGAACAGTTAAGTTGACATAAGTCTAGGGTGAATCGTTCTCTAAGATCGACGTCTAGGGATATGGTACTTCTTCGGAAAAAAAAAAAAAAAAAAAAAAAGAGAAAAACCGACACGCCGTACACCCTAGAATCAAGGGACTGGTCCTAAGCTTGGGTACGGGTGACGTCACCTTCAAGCCTCAGAATTGGTGACCTGGTGGTCCCTTCAGGGAGTCTTCTTCGAATACAACAGTAGTCCCACCAAAAAAAAAAATCGTTACTGTTTTCTGACATCGTCTCCCTACATACCTTTCCCTTTAACAGGATTCAGATTCAAATTTTATTCTATCGTGGTAAAAGTTGGAATACTGTAACTGAATGACCTTCTTGAATCGGTCTTCACGGACAGTCACCCCTTCCTTACGTCAACAGTGAAGAGAGGGGGTGACGACTTGGGGTATACGACTCCTCTCATCCCTCCTCTGTCATCGTTGGGTTGATCCTCTTTCGTAAGACAAGGGACCCTTCTCTACCGCGACTCGTAATGTGACTTTGGGTTTCAGAGCGATTAGTTCTGAATCTGATCCCTCGATGATCCCTCGGGTCTGGGTTCGTCGTGACGGGTATAAGAGTACTCTCGTGAGAAAGTCGTTGACCCGACTCGAGTGGTAAGAGTACTGTCTGATGGTCCTAACAGGGTCACACCCAAAACTGCCCCTCAACGGAACAGACCATCTTTCTGACCCATAAGAATAGACTCCGGAGTCGAAAGTCTGTTTCTCTCTTCCCCTTCCTTCACACACCAGTCACCGGTAATCACTAAAGACTTAACGGAACCCCTCCCCCTACCCGTCACGAGTGTACTCTATTTAGTCATTAAATAGTCCATTTAGGAATTACGATATCCATAGTTTTCCCGGGATTCTTGATACCTACACTCCCAAAGTTCTATCAAGAGTCGGAGTACGTCGAAGACTGTGTACATGCCGGCAGTGACACAGGTGACTACGAAAGTTTGACACCACGACCTCTTCTGAGGACTCTCTGGGAACCTGTCGTTCCTCTAGCAATCGGTTAGGATTTCCTTTAGTTGGGACTTATAAGTAACTTTCCTGACTACGATGTCGACTTCGAGGGTATGAAACCAGTGGACTACGCTTCTCGGTCGAATGACCTTTTCTGGGACTACGACCCTTTATAACTCCCGTCCTCCTCTTCTCCCACTGTCTCCTACTCTACCAACCTACCGTAGTGACTGAGTCACCTGTACTCAGACTCGTTCGAAGTCCTCTACCCTTCGGACCACACGACGTCAGGTACCCCAACGTTTCTTAACCTATGTTGAATCGATGACATGTTAACAACCTTCATGGTATATCAGACTCTTGTGTACTCTTCCTGTGGGTCGAGTAGGAACCTCATAATGTCTTTCAAAAGAACTTCTCAACTGTAAGTTAGAATCTGGATTTCAGGATTACTACAATTAAACTGTATCAATATCTCCTCATTATTTTTGCACGGCCCGTCTTTCTCCTTGCACATACGTTCAGCTGTTACCGCTCTCTGAGCATCCGAATTCCTTGGTTTCCTTTAAACCACACCGACTCGCACACCGGGTGTGTCGACTGAGTCCGATCTCATTCTCTACCCCTACCTCTTCGGGTACCCGGTCACGGAAACCTTGGAACCTACGACATATCCTTAACCCGGAATGGATCCTTGTCACTCCTAGGTAATTTAATAAGAGTTTGTTCACGAACCGTACTAATATAAAAACAAAATCTTTTAAGGGGGAATTGTGACACATCTCTTATCTAACCACTAACAGATCTGACCCCGTCCTTTTTGGTAATCCTGTCACAGTTGTTACTGTTAGCGATTATAAATCTCTTAGAATGACATACGGTGAATAACATCATCCGTAAAATGTACCCAATAGACAAAATTAAGAGTGTTGTTGAGACACTTTCATCCACCACAAAAAAAAAAAAATCTATTCTTAGATTCCAAATCAGACAAAAAGTTTCCCACCCAGTACTGGACAATCATCTGACACTTTAGTTAAACCACCTGACATTGGTCTCAAAAATTCATTTACTTTTTTTGTCTTTCCTTTACAATTCTCATACAACGTGTATTCATAACAAAGTACTCCAAAAAAATTTGTATCTACATATCCATTTACAGGTCCATATCTATTTACAGATACAAATGTCACTTTTTGTATAAAGGACAATACATAGACGTCGTGTGCGATATCCCAACAGAATCTACGTCGATTCATAAGTCTGAGTGTTCTGATAGTTTCCGGTGAGAGACGTGGTCAGGTGAACTTTACTATATCCTGGTTTTGATCGCGAACGGTCGTTCTATCGCAGTCTGTAAAAAGAAGTCATCCTCAGGGATGTCCGTAGGCATGTTGTCAGAGACCGACAGGTCCCTGACGAGTCCATGTCCGTTTACTCCAGAAGTAGTCCTGTCACCCTCTCGGACCGTGTCTTCGGAATACGGAAAGTTCTCGGGTCACATAGAACGTTGTTAAGTATCCACACCGAAAGTTCCAGGGGCGTCACCTGTACGGGTCAATATTCTCAGTGGGGTAAAATCCTTTGGGTTTCGTACCACAGACTAGAAAAAAAAGTTTTCACAAATATCGTTTAAAGATAGAAACGAAAAACGTTCATTACCTTTATCATCTAATCTAAATCGTTGTTCTCCAGTAAAAATGGTATTCGTCACAAGGTCGATTGTATCAACCGTAAGAAGACAATAGTCCGAAGGTTCCCACATGTCGATCTCAATTGACTTCCAGTTTAAGAATACATATTCCTCTTTCCTAAAACGGAGGTCCAGTGTTAAATCTTTCAAATTTTTTATGACCGAATCTCTCTAGTCCATACAATGGAATCCAATGTGTCGATTGATCATTCACCATCTTGGTCCGTTCCTATTAGGGTACAAAAATTAGTGTCAAAAGACGGTGACAAAGTCATTTTACTGTGTCGATCTCATCACCGTCACTCCTATCCTTTCACCTGTACAAACTCTTCCCTAAATCCTTCGTCTCCGTCTCACCTTCGTAATCCTTACTAAGACTTCACAAAAAAAAAAAAAAGGATCATTCTTTCCCTGTAAATGACTCCATTACTAATATTCTTCTTTCCTAACCTTCTTCAACTTTTCAAAATCTGTACAACTAAAACTTGAAGAACACTTTAAAGGTTCATCTCTACATATTGTCTCTCTACTTGTTTACTAAGACTTCAAGTCCTTTACGGACCAGGATTCTAGGTTCACACCTTCAGAAGTCATACATCTATCATTAACATCGGTATCCTACGCACTCTTAAGGGTCCTCACTCCTGTAACCCTTCATTTCCCCAAGGTCCTGTTTTGGGACTATTTATCAATATAAAACCTAACTCGTCTCCGTCTCCTTCGGGGTTCCCTCTGGATCTCTTCCTGACCGACTCTTACCCCTCAATCTCCTGGTCTCTACTTCGACACCCGCACTTCTTTCAATCCTACGCTCAAGTCCCGCGACCGTCACACTAACGGTAGCGATCCGTGTTCAAGACCCACCGTGGTCAGAGACTAATCCGTAGACTGGAATCGGACTTCTCCATCGTACCATATCCTCTCCCTCGATACCAAACTTTAGTCTTTTAGATGTAAGATCCTATCGTAGACCTAGAAGAATTCTCGACTACGTAGAGACATTATAATGCATAGGACTCTAGATATCTTAACTATTAAGATTTCACCGATAGTTATTTATAAACATGACTTATGGCAAAGTGTATATATCACATCTTCCAGACCGTCACAGATTTCCAATATCCTGAACTCTTCAAATTCATTATGCTATTAACAAGAAAGAAAGAGGTATCCAAGCTGGGTTCGGACACCGGGTCTTATTGTAAGGATAACGGGGTCGTGGAGGAGGGTACGAACGTCGAGGAGTCGAATAGGTCTCCGGGCAGTACAACTGGTTCAAGTGGGGGTGCTGGGAGGGATGGAGGGTCTTAAGATAGGTGGGGCAGGCACAGCAGTTACCCGTCTGACGTTGGTATCGGTTTTGCAAGGGGTACCGGGTCGAGTGGTCGTAACACTATCGATGAGGTCCCTGGTCTGAGCGACCTGGAGTCTGACATGTCGAATCGTTCGGTTCGGAACTTTTTGTCCATGTCCGTGTCATACGTGGACGAAACCCGTTATCGAAACGGTAACTCCGACCCGTCGGACATTCCCCAGAACTAGAAGAGTTTCCGAGAAATAGAGTCGTGGTAACAATCAACGAATAGTCCTCTATTAAATAGGTGTCATGTTTTCCCGGTAAGAATGACTTCTTTAAACCCCAACGAAATGGGTGGTAGAGGAACACCCACCTAAGACTAAGAACACACTCACTCGAGGGGGACGACCAAGTCTTCGTCTTTAAGTGTCTACTCAAGACGACGGGAGTCAGTCCTTCCTGTCTATTCCTCATTTGTCTTTCACGGCACAAAGAAAGCCGGGTCACTCTTAGGTCTACTCCTATAGTGATATTTTCAGTCCTTCTTATTTGTTTTGTTCCTTTTCTTAAAGTAATGTTTCTAGAAGGGACAGAGAATGTCTGTTACTCCTTGGTTACCTTTTAATTCTAAAGATTTTACACAAGAAAATTGAGATCTCCAATGTCTGTAAAATCGAGTTTATCATTTCGGAAAGTAAATATAAAGATTTTAGTCTAAAAGACAGTCTTTACGTTCAGACATCTTGATTTGGAGGTTCTTATGTATTCCCAAGATACTGTCTTTCTGAAGATTTTGGTTCTTCTTCCTAAATATCCGTCAGTGGTATGAGGTAAATTTCTTTTTGGTTACTGTTCTCTCTTAAAACGTTTCTTTTCGAGAAAATTCTTCCAACGAAATTTTTCAGTAACTGGATAAAGATTAACGAGTCCGAACTCAAGAGTAAGTAGACTTTTATCAGAGACCACTAGGACTTAGAAGACGAAGACCCACCGACTGGTACTAAGTCTCTCCGACCGGTCTACCACCCTTTACTCTTCCGAAGGACGACGGAACCGGCGGAACTTGTCTCCTCGGAATACGTACCTTATGGCCGAAAGATGGGTCCGTCGAGTATTTACGACGATTAGACCGTGATTCTTAGACCCATGGTGTTAGAATATAATCCTTTATGTTCACTTTTGTACATAGATAAGGACCCCTCGGATGAGTTTGGGATCCTTTACGAAACTCCTTGTAAATCTCTATTTACTAAATTGTACGTAAAATCTAGTCTTCAAAAGTTTAAATAATAGTCGCTTGAAGTCATACTTTATTCCTTTCATTCTACGGGTTCGAATCCTCAAACTCACCTCAGTACAAACATCTGGTAGACGGTAGTATAGGACACGACCGAGAGTCTGGAGACTCCTCGGAATCTCAATTCTTCTTACACCAAAGTTTTGTAATAAAATCTTACAATAAAGAGAAACTGGAGAATAAACTAGTTCTTTAAAAATCCTCTGTTTTTAGAAAAGGTAAAGTAAAGTAAAAATGTAAAGAATAAAAAAAGACTAATGTTGCTACTATGTATAAGTAACATTTTCTTTTAGGTCTGTAAATGTCTCTATGCATACCATCTTTCACGTAAAAGAGTACTAGACACTTCTCTCATTTGAAGAGGGTATTAAAAAAGGAAGATTCAACGATGATCGTCAAAGTGTAGTATAAGGAGGTATAAAAGAAAAATTTCGTTTTCCGTTTTAGTCTAATATATAATGAGACATTGAACAAAAAAGGCATAATCTAGAACTTATAGAACTTATAGAGAAGGAGTCGGTATGTATAACTATCTCGAGAAGTACAATTAATATTATGGTATTTAATTTTTTTGAAAAGGTCGTCACTTAAGGTGCCCGAGGGAAAAACAACTAGATTATTTGTTTCCGTCAGTAACGACAAGATCAAATCGTCTGGTGAACCGTATCGTCAGAATCTCCAATAGTTCGAGGCAGTCGTTCCTAAGAGAAATCTGAGGTAAGAATCCTAATAGAAGTCTAGAAAGATGAGAGGGGGAAAGAGAAGTATAAAGTAAAGGTCATAGAGTAAATCTCGACGAATTCTCTAGAGTATCTATCCGTTATACATCGGTGCCTTCATGATGAATGTCGGATGAGTCTCTCTATGGGTTTGGACATAGGATTGTAAGACATACACTGGTCCGATCTATCCAAGGAAAGACGAAAGACGAGAAAACAAATCCTACTATCGTTAGTGAATTATTTTTACACAACTAAGGTACGGTCGACAATGCTATGCACATGACTGTACTCTCAACCATTCAATTTCGGACACGGTAGTGTTTTGAGTCAGAGATCTCGTAAACCCCTCCACGACACTGAGACGGAAGTATCCTCCTTCGTGCCGTCCAGCCCATCAACGTTTCCGAAGGGACTATCCTTTCCTTTCTCCATTGTAGTCGACATTGTCGTCAACAGAGTGAAGAGGAGGGGGGCGGGGGTAATCCGTAGACGTTGAAGAATAGGTGGGGTCTACTTTCTCGGGGACAGAATGGGGAATAACCTTCGTATAATGAGACACCGACACTCTTTGACTCACCATTTCAAACTTCTCGAAACTCCGATCTTTGTATAAATTCCGTCTTTTCATCCATTCCGGTCAACCTCGGGGGTGAGACGAAGGAAAGTACCGACAGGAGAGGTCGTAAGACACTTTACCCCGATTTGCGGACACCTACGATCTTTCAGTATTTCGTGAATTTCAGACAATCTGACACGGACCGTGTCAATCAAGGATCCTTAATTACAAGTAAAAAATAGGTACGGTAGGATAGGGTAGGAGACGTTGTTTCGGAAGACACATAAAGGGTTCCGATCTGACGACTTTTTTTAGGGTCCAAGATACCCTTTTAAACAGTCTAACGATGGGTAAGGGGATGAAGGTAAATAATAAAATATATCTTTGGATGTGTCATAGGAGAAATTTTTTTTTTCATGAAGGTTCAACTCTTACAATAGGATATGTAATAGAAGTTTAGGGTCAGAAGGGAAATTCCTTTAAACTCCATCACTGAGAAATGGGAGGTCACCCCTTTTGTCTCGGTTCACTGGTTTTCTACCTAAAACGAAACGAGAGTTAGTATTAAAATTGGAACTAACCACATTGGTAGACCTGTAAATTTTGGAAACGTCCACAGACTGAAACTAATAAGTACGTAGTACCGGAGTCTTCCACTTAAACATTAATTCTCCATATACACCGATTAAATCAAGATCATAAAAAGTCTCAAGAACCAAAGATAGAAAATTTTGGTTTTTTCTTGTTCTAAACGTTTAAGTATGTCCAAGTCTCATCCTTTATTTTTATTTATTGTGTCTAACCCTCATTTGTTTACCTAAAAAAGGGGGTGAAAGTTACCCTTGTACTTATGTTCTTTATAGGGTCAACATAAGAATTAAATAGAAACTTTATCATCCTGGTCACACTGTTTTAACTGTAAAACCGGAACCACAGTTCTTATCTTTTATCTTTTCTGACGCCATTTGACGTCTCATTATATGAGGCCGAGTTCCTCCGTCGATGAAAAACTGCCATCGGTTAAAAATAGTATACCTTTTGAAGAGATTCTTTTCGGTCTCCCGAAAAGACCACCGAGTCACCATTTCTTAGACGGACGGTCACGTCCTCTGTACCCAAACGAGGGACTAGATCCTTCTAGGGTGTGCGACGGCTCGTGGATCCGGGTACACGGTGCTGACACCCCGGACGCGACATCTCGGACCCTCGGTGTCCTCTTCAACCACGCGAGATCTCGGACAAGAGACGTGTCCTTTTCGGTGACGTCACTCTTCGGACGTGTGACGTTAATCTTTCCTCGGAGACGAGCGGTGTCGGTCTCCCTTCGGACACGTCGTTGCTTCTGAATTATGTCGGTCTTTATTTTTGGTCTTTAGGTCTATCAACCTCTCTAAAACTCTATATGAAAACAAGGAACACGAAAAACCACAGTATCCATTCTTTGGTAACAGTGTAGATTCCAGTGTTTCTAAATTGGGATTAAAAAGAAGATTCTCAACGTACCAAAATCGAGAATATACAGCCTCTTCCGTTACCGTTGGGTGAGGTTATGAGAACAGACCTTTTGGGGTACCTGCCTCCTGGGACCATCCGACGTCAGGTACCCCAGTGCTTCTCAGCCTGTACTGACCTCGCTGAATCGTCGTCGTCGTCGTCGAGAATATACATCCAGTCATTAGGTAAAACTGAATTTAAAAGGTATATATTACACTTTGTTCCCAGGTACACCTATGGGTCAAGAGGGTCGTGATAAAAAACTTCTTTGACAAGAGAGGGGTAAACTTACTAGTAGTGTAGTAATAACCTTTAGACAACCGGTACCTACATACCCAAATAAAGACCTGATAGTCAGGAGAAGACAACCGAATATACAGACAGGAATACGATAATGGTTGGTGTGACAGAATTAACGACATCAAAACTTTAACCCTTCCTACTCAGGTTGTAAAAAGCAAAAGTTATAACAAGACCGAGAAGTCCTCAGGAACATGTACTTGAACTCTTAAATAGAAAAGGTTAGAAAGACGTTTTTTTTTTTTTTTTCTCCCTCCCCGATAACCTGAAAACTATCCTTAACCCAATTTAGATATCTAACATATCATAACGATAGAATTATTGTTATAAGTTAGAAGGATATGAACTTGTACCCACAGAAAGGTAAATAAATCCAAAAGAAATAAAGAATCGTCACAACAGATCAAAAGTATATGTTCAGAAAATGGAGGATCCAATTTAAATAAGGATCTATAAAATAAGAAAACCTACTATAACATTTAACTCAACAAAGGAATTAATGGAAAATCCTAACAAGTGACGATAATACTCAATGTCACACAATCTTTATGTCGACTAGAAACGCTACTAAAACCTAGAACGTTAAAACAACTTAAGTAAATAATTGATGTCATCAACGAAACACCTAGAAGTCCTAAAATACATACATTCTAGTCCAGAAGACGTTTATCTCAAAATGTAGAAGGAGAGGTCAAACCTACGGAACGTAAAGAAAAGGAACGGAATAACGAGACCGATCTCAAAGGTGGTGTAATAAGTTATCGTCACCACTTCCACCCGTATGAAGAGAACAAGGAGTAGAGTCTCCCTTTCGAAAGTCATAAAGTGGTCACTCATACCACGATCGACACCAAAGTGTATTCACAGGAAATATTTCGACTCTTTTAAGGGTAGAGAAGGACCAAAAGACTCACAAACATAGTACTTACCCATAACTCAAAAGTGTCTACGAAAAAGACGTAATTGACTCTACTAGTATAACAAAAAGAAACGGAAACAAATAATTGTACCATATCATGTTACTAAAAATTTTTATTGAAGGTAAGGATTCTATTCAAGATGAAATAGTAACACATAGTAGGAAAATTATATGACGACCTGAACCACACGATCACAAAATAACTCCTAAAGACGTAGATATAAGTATTATCTATTGGCAAAAACCCCTTTCAAACTCCTTCTAACCACAATCAAGAGATTTACAAACCATCTTAAGTGGTCTCTTTGACAGACAGGACCTGAATGAAACAACTCTCATAAAACTAATGACAAAGTTAGAGAAATCAACATATAAGACAGCTCTAATAGACAAACTCAGGTAAAACCATTAAACATAGAAGTATTCTTAAATAGGTAAAGTAGATATAATAGACAAAAACCGCATGTTAAAATTTTTAAAAGATTCAAGTTCATATCAACCAAATGTCACATCACTAAGCCAACGGTAAGTAGAAATATAAGAAAAGGTAATACCAAGTAGTATCCTATAACTTACATCAAGAGACACGACATGGCATTCTTGAACAACAAACAGGTAGGACGTATATCCTACCTATATATAGACGATGGGGTCGGAGAGTGGTAGGGGAGACGTTCCGGGAGGGGAAACCGTCGGACAACCACATGTCAACAAGTCACATAAGAGAATATTAGGAAAAATAAAGATATTCTAAGTATCATTACCGCGGCAAAAATAAAGATTAAAAGTAATAAACACAGAAAAAAACAGAATAGGACAAATTGATTTCTGAACAGTAAAACAACTACAAAAGTTTCTTAGCTGAAAACCAAAGTAATTAAGACAATAAAAAGATAAGAGGTCAAGCAAATAGAGGTGAGATTACACCTCTATTAAAAATGATAAAGGAAGGAAGGTGATCGAAACCCAAATCAAGAAGAAATCAAGGAATTCGATATTTAAATCCAATAACTAAACCTTACAAAAAATAAAAAACTACATCTGGTAATGTCGGTACTTAAAGGGAGATTCGTCACGAAAGTGACACAAAGTAGTCAAACCCACACATGCTAATAGTAAAAGTAAGAAGTCCCTCAATCTTTTAAAGGGGTCACTAAAGAATAAACAAGGTGAGCAACAAATTCTCATACAACAAATTAAAGATGGATGAATTTTTAAAAGTCATAACGAAACATAGTTCAAGACCGAAGATAATAGTCTTTTTTATGAAGTATACTAAAGTCAGAAAATTTTAAATAATCCTAAACAAAACACGGGACTTTATACCAGACAGGACTTCTCACAAAGTACACATGAATTCTTCTTACACATAAGACAACAACAACTCATCCAACAACAAACATACAGAGAATCCAGATCGACCAAATGTCGCAATTCAGGAATTAAAGGAATGACTAGAAGAAACATGTACCAGAAAGGAAATAAATTTCACTCCATAATTTCAGAAGTCAATAATAAAATGTTGACAAATAAAGAGGGGAAGACAAGACAGTCATATACGTAGTATATAAAACTCTGAGACAACAAACCACGGATACATAAACTTTAACAATATAGAAGAACTACTTAACTGAGAAAACAGTTATATATTACTGGAAAAACAGAGAATATCGTTAGAAACTGAATTTTCACTCAAATTCACAGACTATAATCCTATCGGTAGGGATATGAGAAACTGATGACAAAGGTACGTCACAGAAAAAGGTAAGAAACTACCTATGGAAAAACACAGAAACACAATGGATGTACAGAATGTAGAAAAACCTGGTTACACTAAACTAAACTAAACTAGAGCCGAATCGAAGTCATCACGTGTTTTCGAGACGAGTGGCGGGGGGTGTCGGCAATGCAACAATAACAGAGTGTAATGTAGAAATACATAACACATCGGTACTTATGTATAAATCTTAAAGACAAATACGTAAAGAGAAAATTTAGCATATCCTTCGTTTTTCCTTTCAATGTTTGGTTTCGATGTCATTATGATCTAAAATGTAATTAGATATATCAATGGAAATGACTTCAAAAACAAAACCCCCTCCCCCAAATTAAATGACAGATTCCAAAAAAAAAGAAAGTAGGACTTATTAGATTTCCCTCAAGAAAATCCTATCCGGACGATCGTTACTTGAGGTAACCGAAAAACGTCCTTTACCTCAAGAACCAACTATCAGAAAAAAGAAAGTCGTGAAGTAAGTAAATAATAACCGGTGCGGTGTACCGTACACCCTAGAATTAAGGGACTGGTCTCTAACTTGGGCACGGGGACGTCACCTTCACACCTCAGATTGGTGAACTGGTGGTTCCTCCAGGAAAGTCGTGAAATTTGTACAGTAGGGTAACGGAAGACCAGAGACCAAAGACTACTCTTCGACTGACAATTAGAATCACTCCTGGGGAATGATTCCCCACTACGTAGCAAGACGAAAACGACGAAAGTTCTAAGAGAAACCGAAAACTGTCACACTAACACAACACAAAGTCATATTCAGGAGAAACTCAAATAGGAGGAACCTCCAGTAACTCGAAGAATCTACATATGTCCGCTTGGAGCCTCTATGGTACCCAAGTCAAGGTGTGGTGGTGTTATTTCGTCTATTTCCATCAGTACACTTAAAAAACCAAAAAGGTACGTATAGTTTCAATACAAATATGACACCAGATGACTCACACGTCATCGTAATACAGGTTTTTTTTTTTACGTATATGGCATTAAATTTTTACGAAATAACCATTTTTACAACTGGTAGTAGACTCGGAAATCGTTCAATATTAGAAGATATCATCATCGTAGTCTCTAGTGACTAGCGTTTTGTGAAATAAATATAGTAACTATATTATTATTGTTTTTGCAAACTTTTTAACACTCTTAATGGTTCTACACTGTATCTCCGTCCTAACGGTGTCTGGAAGTCAAACATTTCTTACGTTGTAGACGTTTTAGGGTATTGCACTTCACGTCGTTTATTTCGTTCCATACGGACATCTAGGACATAAAGTACTTTAAACCCTTCAAACGTCGACCACGAAGACATTTCTGGCAAAGACACAGAAACAGAGAGGAAAGGGGACCCGTAAGACTGTGCACAACCATACGAGCATCACAGAGTGTCCGAAGAACCCGAGCCATGTAAAAAGACGTAAGCGAAAACACAGACGAAGACTCTGACCAATTAAAGTCAACAGGACAGAAGTGACTAATAAAGAAAACGGATTTGAGGAAATCACTTATAAAGTAAAGTTGATAAAAAATCAGTGTCTAAAGATAAACGACGAAAATTTATTAAAGAGAGACATAATTATAAAACAAAAACCATTCGACAACAAGAGGGTCCAATAAAAAAGCAAGAAACGGTACCAAACGAAATCGAGAAACTCGTATAAATTCTGTCACCCTCAGACTACAGACCCGAAGGACTTCCGGTCACAGAATAATAACACAAAGGGGTCACTTTGTCGATATGAAAGGACAAATAAACACACGGAGGATTAACACTTTTTGCAAGTGAAAATTTAATGTTGCACTATTGAGACCTTTAATCTAAGAGGAGGATGGGGTCCCAAATAACAATAACTAACAACTCTCGGAGACAACAAAAAGACACATCACGGAAAAGGTCTGATAAAAATGTTTATGATAAAGAACAGTAGACACCAATAACTTTAGAGACCAGGATAATCTAAATGAATTTGTTGACCTCGGTTTTTCTTCTTTTTCCATTATTATTCATTTAATTTCGTTTTTGTCTTTTGGGAGAGAACCGGAAACGACTAACCGAAACTCGTCCCCGTAAGGAAGTCACGATTTGTCCAGTGGACATTGACAGAATCTGAAGTGGAGGAAGAACCTATCTCGAGTTTGTAGTCGTCTCCACGTTCGAATCCCAAGAGAGTCGAGAAAAGATTCCTACGTAGATCAGGGCCATTACGAGATACGTGAGACCTAAGGAGTCACATACCCTATCGGTAAATTTCGGAAATGAGGAGATTCTTAGAAGGAGGAGTCGAAGGAAGAAGGATCCGGCAACTCAGACAGACGACGTATGAGGTAGGTTGTAGGAACGTGTGTATTGATGCTCATCGAATACAGAAATCTACGAAAGTAGTCTACCGTGAACCTTTCGGTGAGATCGGAATCCGCCCGTTTGTTTCCAGTTGGAGACATGGTCAGGAGTCCCCTAATGGTCTGTCCAGTCTTATGTCTCGGTGTGCAACTTTTGTTCCAGGTTGTTTTGTGTGGTCCTCGTGTCCGACGGTAGAGGTCTCGGAGACGACTCGATCGCCTACCGAAACATCCGTCCCTTCCTTTTTAGCAAAGAATTGTTTTAGATCGTCGAAGAGACAAGTCATACACAGAGTGACCAACAAGAGTCAAAAAACAATCTAGGGTTGTAAATTTTTTCAACTAAGACAGACAAAGACGGTCGAATTACAAACAAAGTCACTTTCCTTACTAATATTTTGAGGGACAGGCCGGTAAAGACACTACAGTGAGGGGAGGGGATTACAAAAAAAAAAGAACATTCGTCAAAATTTGTTGTTTTTAAATAATAGGGTGTACCAAGAACTCCAGTCTTTAGTCAAACGGAGAGTCGAACCACCAGGACCGAGTTCCAGGGACTGTTTAAACGTAAGTCTAATCAACCGGTCTTGACGTCAGTACAGTTCCGAGTTCAACGGGACACCGTACACCTTAGAAGGACCTGGTTCCTAACTTGGACACACAGGATGTAACCGTCCGTCTAAGAGATGGTGACTCGGTGGTCCTTTCAGGGGGAAGGACAACAAAGCAAATGAAATAGAAATAAAAGAACCTACTAAAACCATAAGAAATACATTGGAACTCTATCGGCGTGAGAAGAATGTGCTCTCTTTTAAACTTGGAACCTATTGAGGAATCACTTCCCCTTAACCAAACTAGAAGGGACCTCCGTAATGGTGATGGACGAAATAAGTCGGGATCTCTACCTTTATTCTTTGGGGTTCTCTGAAGTGTGTCGGAACCTCATCTCGTCGTTTGGGAACATTAACTGGGGAAGAGGGAGGGGGTAGTCTGAGGACAACAAGGCTAGGTGTCTCGATACTTTATTCGAAGGACCCGTGCGTCCTGGAATTTTGACGACGATCTTTGATGAGAGGGTAACACAAGGAAACATCCACACAAACCACCGAACAAAATACCCCCTTTACACAGGAAAAACCAATTTTGTTTTTCACACACTCTCTCCTCTCGTTCACTAAGAAGGCCATCCAAGATGAGGGGTGAGTCTTCTAGTCGTGGAGAAATGTCGTATGGACGAGATACCACTCCGGGACATAACCCACGTCTCCCTACGACTTCACACATCTTGTTAGGACGAGAGTTCACCGGAGACATATCAGGTCTCCACCTTTATAATGTCACTAAATTTTTTTTTTTTTTTTTTTCATCGTAAATACGGGGATCACCAACGGTGTCAAGACTATTCCGTCTATGAATTTGAAAGGATTTCCTTATTACACTCCTCGTCTCCTTTTATTACCTACACCGGTCCTTCATTTCACTTTTCAGAAACAATACTACAAACAAAAAGTCTAGATCATTTTATAAAGTGTTGTATTACTAAAGACTCTAGAAGACTATAGGACGAACATCTTGGAAGAAAGATGTCACCCGAAAATAAACCGAGGAGTAGTCATTAGTCTCTTAAAGTGAAAAGGAATTAATGAACAGCGGTATGTTTTTCTGGTGAACGTAGACGTAACAAAAGTTAAAACTTTTTCATTTAATCCAAACACAAATATCAAAACATAGGTGACAAGATTATAGTAAAGTCATAAATGTCTCCCAAAGTATTGTACTTAATCGGTAACCCAGTACTATTCTTATCTTTCCGGTTGGGTCGGGGGTCAGATGGTTAAACGATCGAAGGAGAACACAGACTTCTACCATTACGATGACCACCACAAAACAAACTTACTTACGTGGACCTTCCACTCCAACCGACGTTAGTCCTACAGTCGGAAAATGTCATATCAGAAAGGAGTCGCTAACGTAGAGAGGAGATTACCTACTATGTCCGTCTAAAATTCACAGGGCTCATTCCCCTCAAGACGTCGGAGAGAATTCCGACACTAACCTTAAGAAGACTTTATCTTTTCACACATACATTCTGAAAAAAAAAAAAATTGTAGTAAGTCTAGAGTTCGTGTGACACTTGGTCTCGAACTGGATATACATTGTTCTTACCTGAATAAAGACCTTTTGATGAGGACGTAGGATTTCATGTATCTTTATCTGATAACATTAGAAAAAAAAAACCGACGAGGCCCAGAATCAACGTCGTACACCCTAGATCAAGGGACTGGTCCCTAGCTTGGGTCTGGGGGAGGTAACCCTCGTGTCTCAGAATTGGAGACCTGGTGGTCCCTTCAGGGAGGGGGAAGATTGGACTTCAGGTATTATGGAGGAAATAATTACAAAGGCCAAACTCATACAAGAAAAGAAAGAACAACCGTTGTTTCATACAAACGAAAATAAGAGGATTATTTTTCACTTAAGACTTCAAAGTAAATTAAAAGGAGAAGATCTGCCAATTTAGGGTGTGTCTTTGTCTACTTTTTGTTTGTCTCTCGGCGTGGCAGTGAGGCGGACGACGTGGGTTTGGTTTTGCCCTCCTCTTGGGAGTCCATCCGGGTCGGGAGGTCCCGCACCGAGTCCGAGACTCTACACTGAATGAGAGTATGTAGTCCCCCCTGGGAACGAAAGACTTAGTGAACCAAAGGAGAAGAACACGAAAGAGTGAGAAGTCACTACAATAACGGTTAGTCCAGTCGGACCCTGTCTAATTCTCACACCGGACATCCCAAGTACTCGACTGTCTGTCTCTAAGGTATCGACACAGTGTCTAAACTTAACACACCGAGCACTGATAAAGGGGTCCATGGGGGACGTAAGGATTACTAGTAAGACAACGCAAACAGAGTCGGCCGCAGATATTCGACAGGGTAAGTGTCAATTGCAGACACAACAACTAATGTGAACAATGTACACGTAAAAACAATAATGACAACATAACAATCTAGGGGTTTAGGGTCTACTTAGTCGTCGAGCTTTCATCTAGTAACTTCGTGTTTTCATCCCTACTTTTGTCATTGTAGACACGACGTTGACTTATATCTGAATATTTGAATCTATCGTTTGTCTTGAGACCATGTTTGTGTCTAACACTTAAACACACAGGAACCTGTTATCTTATAATATCACCTACGAAAACATGTTCGTCGAGATTTTCTCTTTACACCTGTCCATTATGCTACTGCTTATAGACTATCGACCTACAACGATCTGGTCGTCAGGTAAGGGAAGACAGGAGTCACGTAAGAAACATTACTTTGGTACAGTCCATCACCGTACTTCGGTAGTTTCGAAGTACAGTGAAAAATCTCGTTACTAAATAGTTCGGTCAAGTCCAAAAAGATGTTCATGTTTAATATTAAGAAATACTATACTTTACTTAATTAAAAATTAGACGAAAAATTTCTTCTCTGGTCTTGAACTTGGTTTTTCTTCATGATCAGTACGTGCAACGACTCTTTGAATGTTTTAGTAGACGTTTTAATCACAGTTCATAATCCGAACTTCCCACTTTTTCTCTCGTCTAATAATCGTTTTAAGGGAAGTCTTCTTTGACTTCCTATAGAATACAGTCATCGTGGCACCTCTGTGCGTTCATGGGAACATATTATTGTCCATAAAGATTAACCTGTCTTAGTGAAAGTATTTCTCCTATTCAATCAATAACCATGTGTACACTATGTATCCATTCCGGTCTCAAGAACTGAAAAATAACATAAATAGTGATTTTTAGTCGAGATACCTTCTCTAAAAAAAGGGGTACATCATTAAGAAAATACTCGAACTAGATCTGACCGTTTCTCCTCAACCTGCACTCACCGGTTCTTCCCACGACAATGAACTAATTTTCTTCCACGTAGTCTTACAATCAAGTGTGTGACGAAATAATTGTCTTGTCAACCCTCTGTCAGAAGACTAGAATTCAAAACTTCCTTATGCACTTTTAATCCTTACGTCGATTAACCGTCGACGTTTCACATACGTCACATATCTTACCCGTGGTTCAGGTTCCTAAAAGGAACTTGACTTCGTGAGTCCGACAACCCTCCTGTTCGCGGGTGGACGAAAACTTTATTCTTTATTTTATTATTGTAAAGAAGTCCTACGACTCTTATGGTCATTTCCTGTAAAGACACAAGAGTTCACCGAACAAGTTCTAATAGAAATATTTTATGAGTCATTGAACTCATCGGACTTAGACAGTCAAGTCCGGTCTTATAGTACTACAAATTACAACTCTCATTTTAAAGACCTAAAAGTTTCTGGTTTAACACCATAATTATTAAGACGTCCTCACAGTTGATTACTACAAAGGAATAAGTAGTCAATCTCTTTAACTACTAAATAGTAAACCGTATAAATCGTCGACGTACGTCACGATATCGTCTTTTACTTCTGTATGAAAGGTCTGAGTTTAGGTTGGTTTGTGGTTTCATCATTAGTTAGACAACGAGTGAGGTACAAATTCGTTACTTGTAAGGTCTGAACCTCAGGTCACAAGAGTAGTCGGATCGAAGGTTACCTCGTAACTCTCACCACCAGTGTCTCTTTAGTAGTGAGACATTAAATATCCAGGTACCAACTAACCTTTCAGTGTCATAATTCGTGTTGGTGGACGATCGTAAGGATTTTGAGAATCGAAACTCAAAAGTAACAGGACTTTTGACTTGACTTGAAAGTAACAGGTCAGTCACCATTATTTTTATGTTCTTGAGAACTGGGCCACAGTTTTTACTTCAAGAATCTTAAACCTCGAACAACATACCCTTCGAGACACCTTGTGAGAGGTACACGAAAAAACAAACAAAAAAGTCACACCTCAGGAGAAAAGACAATCTCTTAAAAAGACCCTTTTGAATCCAGAAAGTTCTAACACTAAAGACGGTAACTCTTTCATCTTCTATATCCGGGGTCAGGAAGAGAAAACTGAGGACATTCTAGTCTTTCGAAGGGTCCGTCGAAGTATCGAAGAGTCTCGTCTCCCACGGACGAGGAACGAGTGGACTTGAACCGAAAGAAGGACGGTGGTCGGTAACCCACCGAAAGGGATCCTCAGATTGACCCTTGTACGTCAACCGAAACACTCTTGGGTTTGACTTCATATAAGAAGAAAACAAAGAGACCGTGTCTTTGAACGGAAGTACCACAGAGATCCCAACCATTGTGTACTGGTAGATCTTCCATTCTCTTCTGTAAGTACCACGACGGAACGAAGACCGGATCTCGAAACAAGAGTTTTTGTCACAAGTTAAATAACAATCTGAACTTTTAACCTTGTGTCACACTAAGTTGGTCACACCTGAAAAAAAAAAACCTCATTTGAATGGAAGGAAGATCGATTACAAGTCGAAGAGAGGACAGAAATAAATAGGTGTGATAAAAGGCCCCCTTTAAGGGATGAACGGACCTAATTCCCCTGACGACAAGTGAATCTCTTTGATGAAAAAAAAAGAGGACCGTCGTGTTTCATCGTTTACCGGGAGACTGTTCAGAACCTCAAAGACAGGGAAAACTAATAGTCTTAGAATCCTTATCAACGTCTCGACATGGAGAGAATCAATAAATTCAGTTCTTACCATTTGATACTAATGAGTCAGATCCAGACACCTATTTCAAGTAGGTGTGGACATAATATCACTGGATTTTTATCTGGTCCTGTCGACAACTGTTCACACCAGATGACAATTCGAGAGTCAGGTGTCTCTTGGTGGGACATCCTGTCGTGCCGGAACGGGAGGTTCTCCGTTCTCCTTTGCCAGGGTGCACAAACGAGGGTCGGCGTACGACCGGAACCGACTCCGACGTCCCCTTGGTTCTCTGAACGAGAGTAAACGATTGAACAGTACCCTTCTGGTCATCCATCTGTCCCTTCAGTTCGAACCACCCCAAGAGGCACGGAGAGAAGATTAGGTTTGGAAAACGAAAGGGTTCTTTAGGTTTCGTTCTCCGTTCTTGCCTTTTCTTCTTGTTGTCGCTTAGGCCACATGTCACCACGCCAGAAACTCGGCCTCCATGAGGACAGTTGTGAGCCGGGAAGGAAGTGTACAAGTCAAAATAAGTGCTGAACAAGTAACGCAGGGGAGACTTTTGGACGAATTCTCGTCATGGGTCTAACACGAACCGGTCGAAACATTTTACCACCTAAAAAGAGACCGGCTAGGGTAATATAGTAAAAAGAGTGACAAAAGGGGGAATTAAAGAAGGGCTTCAAGTTCATCGATGTTTGGATGGAATTTTAAAATTGAGTAGGACAGTAGACTCATACTGACAGAGGACTTCGTCTCTGTCCGAAGAGACCTCATAAGAGAGTCTCGGTTCGTGTACATTATTGGGGCGTAGAATCCCACTGACCGTGATTGCCCGACCGTTCAACCGCCCGGACGTCCCGAACCAGAAATCGAACACGGTCAAATCATTATTGGTACGACAGGTCGGTCAGTGGAGAGGTAGAAGTAAGGGGTTTCGCGTTCTTCTCACGTCAGTGCATGGACTTGTCATGTTACGTAGGGCCCTGGGCCTTCTCTCCACTCGCGGAAAAACACAGAGGGGACCGACGACGAAAACGAAAGACACACACAAAGGAAGGGGAGGGAGGAGGGTAACAGGACAGAATTAAGGACATGGGGAACTTTTATCAGAACAACGACAAGAGACTCTTACCCCCCTTTTCTCTCACTCTAAAGAATAATCTCCAGACATCTGACCTAGTTTCGACGGAAGGACCTCAAGACCGTCTCGACCGAGTCCCCTTACCGAATTGCGTCGTAAAGACGGGGTCCGGGTGGTCCGACTTCTACTTATCGTGTCACTTGTCTTGTGGGACATTCTCCTTCGTAAAATCGTAGTAACTCGGTTTGTCTTGCGACGACAACGGTTCCACAAGAATCATCACAGACTTACCAGGACTGTGTCACTCCTGGCTCGTAGTGAGAATTCGCAGACACTCGACGTCCGAAGGATCCTTCCTCTCCCCATCGGTGTGACTCTTAAATCTTACATACTCTCTTCTCTCGTAGAGGTTGATTCCTTCTTTTCTAGTGACACTTTTGTCCGAGGGGTTTCGTCTTTGAGGACTTCTCGAGGTAGGGGGTCAACAGGGGGGGAGTGGGAGTCCCGTCAGAGGTGAGAGTCGTGTTCATCCGGACTTATCCAGAATTGCCGAGTCTCAAGCTCGAGTATTTGTCCCGAGACTTTAACAAGAAACTACCGTCATTATCTCGGGTTCCAGGGAAAGAGGTGTACGATTACACCGGGACTTATGTGAAGGTCCGGTCTTTCCAACGTCTCGCCCACCTCATCGCACGACTAAACACACGCACGACTAAACACACGCACGTGTGCGACAGAGTCCCGACGACCTTCGACTCCGCCAGTGGGACTTGGAAACAGACGGAATCCGTCCCGAGGTTGACATGGTACGGGTGGAGAAGGGGAGTCTCTCTATCGTGTGGGCGGAATCACTGGGTAAGGTCACAAAGTAGTCAGGGAGGAGACCTTCGGTTTTGTGTGAATCTACCCTCAGGGCCTCAGTGACCCTAACGAAGCATAATGAGGGATCCGGTGTCACAGTACCCAATAAAAGACATCAAATCAAAACAAAAACCGTTAAAAATCACTGGAGACTGTATTAAGAGTCTCTCCTCGGGGGTCGGTCTTCGATGTCAATTAACCGGACGGTCACCCGTCATAGACGATTCTCCTATCCCCAATTTACTCGGTCTTTCTGGAACCGTAGAGAACGGTTCCAGTCTCCTACTTTCGGACGTAAGTGTTACGGATCCTGCACGGAAGACACCCATTTGTTTCTCGTAAGTAGAAGGTGAAAGGGAAGATCGTCGTGATTTATGGAATCTTTTCTGTTTGGTCATACTAGACAGAGACATGACGTCTGTCACGGCCAAATTGTGTCTATCCATTACAAACACATTATAGACTGTCTTAGTACTGAGAACATGTATTAAGATTATATTTATTATTGACAACCGTTTCAGTACTACGGTATATGGTAAGTGGTCATGAGCATCCGTCAACACATGGACCAACCAAAAAAAAAAAAAAAAAAAACGGACACCATGCGACTCACATGTGAAAACTAGTGAACTGTAGAATCTTCGATACTGGAACCGGAGACCTTCTGTTTCTGGGACTGAACTATATAGTATTCCGTTCTCCCCAACCGGACCTGAAGACTGTGGGTAATCCTGAGTAAACATCTAAGAGACATCGGTACTACAAACTACGTTGTACGAGGACGAGTCTGGTCGAGAGAGTCACTCGTCACAATGACTACTGTCCCGGAATGGACTCTGCGATCCTGTCCATCAAGTGGTCTTACAAACACTACCTTCGTCCCTCGTGAGGAACTAGTTGACCCCTCCGACAGACTCAGGTCCGTATGAATTTCAGCAACAATCCGGGTGTTGTAGAAAAATCCACAATCCAAAGTCGACGAGGGTCTTGTATAGAGAATGATCGAGACGGTCGTTCCCCGTCTCATCAATTGAACTTAAAACGGAGAAGGGAAGCGGAAAGAGGTGGGAGCATTTCACTTCACTGGTTTTACACATATCCTCTCTTTTCCTGTTAGTCTTCAGGAACTCTTATAGAGACCCTTGACTCTTAGTAATTATAATAATATACCTATCGTTAACGTCTTTTTGGAATCCCTTGTTGCACGTTTTCTGTGTCCTTTTATTTATAAATAGGGACCGGAACTGAGGGTAACTCGAAACTATAGAACAAAAGGGTAATCTTTAGAGTCTAACATTATCAACTCCTCACAGAGATATTAGACGGGTTCTACTTCTGGAAATTGTATACTGGGTCTTAGAGGACGGTAAGAGACTCCGAGAGAATAGGAGGGAAGCTCTGAGTACGTAAACAAAGATTACTGTAAATTTAGAAACGAAGAGAAGGAGAGAAACCCTGAAACATAATTGAAAGACAGACGATGGAGTGAAGGAAAAGGTACGATCGGTTACTCCTTGTGACCGGTTTCCATACATTCTGGTAAAAAGGGGGAAAGAAAGGGAGGGGGGAAAAAGGGGAAAACAAGGGAAGAGAGCCATATATCCAGCAGGAGGTTTTATGTTACGTCACGACCCCAAACCTCGGGAATGGGGTTGTAGGGGGGGTAGGTCAGTAGGACTGAGGGGACTTTTACTTTTCTGTCTCTGGTGTAAGTGAAAGGGACGTAGACAAGTCGGACACAGGGACGGGTCGGGGTGGAGGTGTCTGCATTCATTGAACCCCTTTCGAGTGAGAGAAAGAGTCTACACTTTAGCCCCTTTGGCAATAGTATACAACAGAGGAATGGTCGACGTAGAGGAACTGATTAGGACCTTATCGTCAGTAGGGAGGTCCTGTGATACACGGTACACTCCGTCGAAAGACGATCCCGGGGTCCAGGACGGTACTTGAACTCTTAGTACAATTTATTGTGTAGTCCTTCGAGCCAGTCCCGAGATCAGACCTAAAATAGGCGTCACTTCCTCAAGAGTCCTTCTCCCTACCCCACCCCTTCAGTCGAGGACATTGACTCTCCACACGTCCGCAGAACAGTAGTCAAAACCCCTCACCCCCATTACCTGTTTCCACGTGTAAAGGGGGTCGTCAGGAACAAAGAACGAAGTTCATCTTAAATTCCGTACCCTTTGAAAGGGAAGCTCGTTGAAATAAGTCGTCTTAATAGTCTTTGTCCAAGGACTCTTTCGTAGTCGGACGGGGACTCCGACGTCCGCACATTTAACGTACGAGGGGTGGGGAGTGGATTGTCTATGACGTGTGGGAGACGACTCGTCCACGACGAGAACTCCGACCCCTGTCTTGTCCCTTGTGTTGGTTAGGGACGGGAGTCCCTTGAGGTGTAACGTTCCGGTCTCCGTCGCCGATTCATTTACTTGTAAATTTACAGTCCATTACTTTGCACGTCACTTCTTTTCCCCGTGTTTTAGTCTCAATGCCGTCCTCCAGGACAAAATACCTCTCGTCACTCTCTCTCAGAGACTACCCTTACCCCATCCACCCTTGTAGAAACCCCTCCGTAAGGTGCGGTTCCCCTGTCATCTCGTCTTCGGGACGAGTGTCCTCCTGTACGCGTACCGTATCTCTCCGAGAACCGCTCGTGTGTTCTCTCGAACACCCTCTTCTCTGAAATCTCCCGGCCCGGGCGGCACGTCCCGGAACGTCGAAATTGAGACTTGCTCTGCCCTCTACGACCTCCCAAAATTCATCTTTTCACCGTAATGAAAGGTCAAAAATATAACTTTTTTACAGTTTGGATGGCTTTTCGAAGTTATTGTTATGTCTCTTGTTTACATATGGGAAGTGGATCTAAGTGGTTGACCATGTTAAAACGGTGCAAACGACAAGGGGTGGGGAGGTGTGTGTGAACAAAACGGCTGGATCAATTCTTCAACGTTTGTAGTACTTCGAAATGGGCTTTATGAAGTCACATATAGAAGATTTTTGTTTCTATAAGAGACTGCATCAGTGTTATTTGAATAGTTTCACTCCTTGAAATTATACTATTTTGTAATAATACTACTATATGTCGGGTAGAAATCTAAAGAGGTCAACAGAGTCATTTACGGAATCACCGTGAAACAAAAAAAGACAAGGTCCTAGGTTAGGTTCTAGTGAAAACTGTAATTAAAAATACCACGAAACAGAAATCAGAGGAATGAGACCTTGGCAAAAAGTCGGGCGGAAACAGAAAGTACTGTACTGGTAAAAAATTTTCTATTCGGTGCACGACATATCACAGGGAGGTAAACCTACTAGACTAACAAAGGAGTTCTTATCTAAGGTCCACACGTAAAAACATCCTCGTGATTTATGTACGACTACTCGGGAAGAGCCACGTAGAGTTCTCCGTACACAACAGGTAGATAGAGTAACAACTACAATCGAAAGTAGAGATTCCATCTGAGGTAGTCTACAGAAATGAGCATTTCCACGGACAATGGAATCCACGTCTATCGAAACTCAGACATTTTTATGGGGTCGTCAGAAGTCAAGCCAAGTCCGTAAGTCAGCACAGACTGAGAAACGCTGGGGTACTTGACGTCGAGCGGTCCGGAGGGACAGGTAGTGGTTGAGGACCTCAAGTGGGTTTGGGTACAGGTAATTCAGTCACTGTGGTAAGTTGGCAGAGTAGGAGACAGTAGGGGAAGAGGAGGACGGAAGTTAGAAAGGGTCGTAGTCCCAAAAAAGTTTACTCAGTCGAGAAGTATAGTCCACCGGTTTCATAACCTCAAAGTCGAAGTCGTAGTCAGGAAGGTTACTTGTGGGTCCTGACTAGAGAAATCCTACCTACCAACCTAGAGGAACGTCTGGTTCCCTGAGAGTTCTCAGAATAGGTTGTGGTGTCAAGTTTTCGTAATTAAGAAGCCGTGAGTCGAAGGAAGTGTCAGGTTGAGAGTGTAGGTACGTACTGGTGACCTTTTTGGTATCGGAACTGTCGTCAGAATGAGTCACTAAAATCGCAGAAAACTACCACGAACGGACGTAAATAATAAAAATTCCGTAAACGTCTTAAATGAACCTAAAATATCCTCTGACTCCTCCCGTCCCACCTTCGTGTCTCTCTGGTCCATCCTCCGGCAACATCCGCAGGACCGTCCTCGACTGCTACCGAACCGGGTCATCTCACAGTCTTCGTCTCCACCTCTTTTGACTATCCCAGGTACAGACAAAACTTCTTACTCGTCTTGATCTATTCCCCTACATTCTCTTTTCTCTGATCGGTTTCTAAAATCGGATTTGTTGACTTTCCTACTGCGACGGCAAATGACCTTACTGTTCTCGTCCAAACTCTTCTCTCTGGTTCCTCAATTAGAACATGTACTGGGCAAAGAAAACACCTAATGTCTCGAACAGAAATGGACTTCGATGTAGAAGTCCATTTTACAGGAAAGTCGAACTTCAGAGAGAAACATGAATAATTACTGGACGTGCGTACGTACGACAGTAAAGTCAGTACAAACTGAGAAATGCTGGGGCACCTGACATCGGATGGTCTGAGGAGACAGGTACCCTAAGAGGTCCGTTCTTATGACCTCACCCAACGGTACGGGATGAGATAATCACCAGACGAGGAGAGGTTTCTCGTTTTCTTATGGCATACGTCTCGTACTCAATGTCAAGGTCTTCGTCGTTTCATTCACAACAGAAACCTCCTGGTCCCAGTACCTCCTCAACAGAAGAGCTCGTCCAAAGGAAGGAACCTGTATTGGTTCCGATGTCCGGATCTGAACGAGAGTTCTAAGTCGTAACCGAAAACCGTAATGACCAACTGTGTCTAAAAGACGGACAGGACAATTGCTCATGGTCCTGTGACCGTCTTCGGGACAAACAACCGGGGTTCCTACCAGAGGTAAAAGGAGTCAACTTCGTAACGGTTCCACAACGGTCGAGTGTCAAAGTACCATCCCTAGGAAGCGCTCCACCACGTGTTTACCACCACTTGTCCGCTGACACCTAGACGTCAACTCGATGGTAACGATTTCTTACGATACAAATACTGAAAAGTGAATCTCGCAAATACTAAAATAAACTGACTTGGGTTTCCTAGGCAAGTCTAGTTTAGTGTTCGACTTTTCGAAGACGGTTCAACGTAGAATTTTACGTTTGAAACAAGAAAGGTCCTTTGATTTCCACTTTATTTCGAAAAGATTTTGGTGATTTATAAAACTCTTGGAAGATCCAATGTGGATCACCTTACCTACCCTGAAGGGACCACCACGTCACCGATTCTGAGGTACGAGGGGTAACGTCCCTCGGGCCCAAGTTCGGGACCAGTCCCTTGATCTAGGATGTATGTAGTTGATTCTGGGTTTCTTTGGTTTATTTATTTTTGGGATCACCTTACCCAAAAGAAATTTCTATTAACTGAAGATGAAAAAGTCACAGGGTTGTCACCGTCACTAATTTTAGTCGTGTGTCCCGAGATAGACACAAACGGAGGTCCATCACATTTGGGGTTGTTGCAATTAATTTGTTAGTGCCAGCTCTCCGTTCGGAAAGGACCCCTAGTTATTAGTAGGTCTTCCTCGATCACTATATTCTGGGTCGGCCAGTGATTAGAAATCTTATATGAACAACGGTGACAGTAGCAAAAACACTCTTCTTTTCTATGCAACTGTACCAACTTTTAAGAAAATCGTTTACTACTTCAACACTAACTATATCGGTCCCACAAAGGGTTTTTGTATGTCGGGAATCGAGGATCGTCTGAGAACCCAGTCGGTAGTAAGTCGAACGACAAACCAAATACCATCATTAAACCAGTCAGTGGCTTCGGATTATTCGAAAACCTCGGCCCCGTCGTGGAGACACCCTGAAGGAGACGAAAGAAATTCGTTTCTTAGTTAAAACACACCGACTTTATGTATAGAATCGTAAAATATAAGGTAAAACTACCCGTCATCAAGAGTTACACACCAGACGTACAGGGACTCTGAGAAAGTCCCCAAGTTTTATACATAAAAGTTTATATCATAGTTAGTTTTATATTTTAGTCTTCACAAGAGTACTATCGTGATTTTACAAGAAACGGCAGAAGTAAGAGTAAGAGAGTTCGCATCCTGTCACTGCAAAAGGTGTAGACTGTACTAGTCATTATTGCAGTAGTGACTCCCGATCGGTTTCCACATGGACACACAAGAACCCAAAATTGCAAAAAGTCATGTACTAAAAGCATTGAAAGACACTAAGACAATAATAAAGTTTTATTTTTTCGAAATTTTCAGAATCATGTTATTTGTCGTTATCCATCTTGAGTGTATTTTTTTCGTGAAACTTCATTTGTTCTCGTCAAACTCCATCTGTTTTCACGAATAATTAAGAATTTTAATGATTCCCCAGGAGCGTGACTTTTCTAATACCTGACGACGATATCCTATTCTATCGTCATTTATTCTATTCTCAGAAGAAACGAAATCCTTGACCTTTCTTTAATGAATTGGAAATAAAATACATGAGAGGTGGAAGGTGAAGGACTACCAGAGGAATGAGTCATCGTTTCCCTTCACTTGTTCTCGAGATGGGGTTTTTATTCTATCCATAAACCCTATTCTACAGGTCAAACGGAGTAAATGAAGTAGTGACTATTAAAATGGACACCAAGTACATTTTCTCAAAGTCTTTGGAATTTTAAACAGATTTGAGGAATTTCAGTGTCTGAATTTCGTACACCGACACCAAATTCTTTCTACTCGACAGATCTCCTCGTGAGGGGAGTCGGACTAGAATTCTTGTTTTCTTCTTTCAGTGTCAATTAGATCCTCTCTTTGGAAGTACAGAAAGTCACGGAAACTTTAATTTGACAATGCGACGGAAGAGGACGTCATAAAAACGTGTACATGGTTCATAGAAAAAAAATTAACAGGTTTCCATTGTAACAAAATGATTTTTTCTAATCGTAGGTAGGTGTGAAACTACATAGAATGTTGAAAAACGTCGGTCAAAAGAGAAAGTGCTCTATGGGATGTATACATCTATGACGGTCCATCAGAGGAAAGGATGGGATCTATACATCTATGACGGTCCATCAGAGGAAAGGAAAGGAAACCTCTCTTTAACATCCAGACTCTTCTATTGTAAGGACTTCTATGGGACCTCTTCCCTTTCTACTGAGTGAGGTTATAAGACCGGACCTCTCAAGGTGTCTCAGACATCACGCACCCCAGTGTTTCTCAGCCTGTGCTGACTCGCTGAAAGTGAAAGTGAAAGACGTCACCACCGACTTTCCAATATAGCATCTTTCCTTCTTGACTCGTAACGAGACAGAAACGAAGGACACGTTTCAAAGACATAATCTGGAAGACCGTCTTATCGGACCTTAAGATTTTGTTGTGTGACCTTCACTTTTCCTCAGACGGGGTTCAACACCGTGACGGAAGAATCGATTGGAGACCGTACTGGGGAGCCAAAAGGGAAGGGACCACAGGAATCGTCGTCGTAATTAGGACAAGTCTCTTGCCCGGTCCCTAACTGAGCGACCTCTGGTGAAGAAATTATGGAGTAAAAATTTTTTACACAAGAGAGGTTTAAAATTTATCTAGACGAAAAAGGACTACCACGGAAACCAGCACTCCCGAGGGCGTCTGAGTGGACTCATGGTCTTGACAGCGACCACCCCCCTCCCCCCTGATCGTCTCGCGTGACTCCGACGAGGAGAAGAAGGTAGACCACTTCGTAGAATGTCCCTCCTTTTTCCGGAGGGCCTTATCTTACCTGGTAACGTGTCGTCTACGGTTCACGACCAAAATTCTCTCGTGGCAGTCCACAAACCGCAAAAATTAAGAAGTACAATCTTACGAGTATCCTCAAATTGTACGAGGGCTGAATTAGGAAAGGGCACACTTAAAACTGACATCAAAAGGAGGGTCTTGTTGGTTTCACAAATTGTTTTCGGAGGTAAAGAACAGACAGACAGAAAAGGTTAAAAAGATTTGAGGGGACTTTTTGCTATCCATTAACCTTAAAAACGACAGCATAACACCTTGTGAAACTACTTGCCTAAAGTTCCAGAAAGTTGAAATACTAAACACCCAACCTGACATGATTTTGTATTTACGACTCGACAACGGAGATTTCGAGTAAAACCGGACCCACTGATGTCTCAATGTCAGAGGACATTTGAGAATTCTTATGACCGGGGTGGACCTCTCGGGGTTGACATACCTGGTCCAGCCCCCGAACGTGGTAACCATTAAGGACGAAAAGGACTCGTGAGAACATTACTCAACCTCCCTGTGTCGACTAACAGGACTTTGTAAATAATACACATAAGTCTTGCACGTACAATTGTAAGTCGAAAATGGAAAAACAGGAAAGAAATGGAAAGGAGTGTTACAGTATCCCACTATAGGTACTTCTAAAAACGTCACAAACGTCTTTTTCACCGGTCAACGACTACACGCTGTGTACAAGGGCACATATAGTAGAACTGACGAATCTGGGAGGAGACTTTTGCTAAGGGTTCCCGTACACCTAGACAGGGTCTACAGTCCTGGTCCATGACACCCCACCCAGTCTCTCCTGCTCTCTGTCTCCTCCTCTTTCTGGGGGAGGGGACAGTAGACCCCCTTGTCGTGTCAGAGAAGGGCGAGGCCATCGAGAGGTCCGGTGCAGACGGTATGGATGTCCTGTTCGGGAGGGGACGTATCGAAGAGGAGAGGCTCCAGGAGTCAAGCACTCCGTCACTGAGTACATTCCGCCTCTTCGGGATTGACGAAGAGAGATAAACTTTACTACATAGAAAAATAATGGCAATGGGAATTTTGAGGTGTCATGACAGACGGAGTAAGAGATTTTCACCAGGTTTGAATCGTGTACCAACTTTGAGACCTTTATTTTAGGAATTTCCTCTTATACGTTAACTAGTAAATCAAGTTTATTCTTGTCAAAATGAAAATTGGGCACAAGAGTAGTCCTAGTCTCGTGATTGATATGTCATGACAGAATTATAAATTACGTGAACTTTCTTCTCTTTGTCACGAGGAAGGGAGGGGAAAGACAAATCAAAGACTAAAAAAAAAAGAGTTACTAAGTACATACAGAAATACAAAAATACTATTCGACAGGACTCTGGTAAAACTTTCATCCGTTCGTATATTTATCATTTATTTATTCGGGTCATGAGTCGTTCGAAATCCTCGGGACGAACTAAAAAACCTTAGGACTAAGCTCTCTGAAGACCAGAGGGGGAAATTTAGAGATCAGAAGCAAGAAGGACAGAGGTACTACATCATCTCTGTCAGGAGTATGACTACGACGAAACACTGGGAGACTATTAAAAGAAGTATCCGAGATCTAATATGAAGTCACAAACCCCAACTATAAATTAAAGGAGCTAGTCCGACAGAAACTCCCTGTATATTCGATTTTGACTCTATCCGTCGGGCTCAGTCCAGTCCCTACTAGGATGGACACCACGACGGTAGTGCGTCTACACGTCGAACACACGACTACCAAGACCGGTATCCGGCATCGACTCCCAGTACGTCGTCCAGACTTTTCAACCCTCGCGGGTCGGGTCAGGGGCGGACACGGATACGACCCCGAGTCCACCGAACCGATAAGGACGGCCACTGGAAATAAGAGAGTACGACCATTTGACCTTGAAGGATCCGGTCTTTGCTACGGTACCCAGAACGGTACGACGGTGGTATTTAGGAAGGACCTCAAACAGACGGCTATCGCTGTCTGCGACAACGAACAACAATGTGTCCCCTACACACGAATGTGAAGAAAGAGTTCCTATTTTAAACTTTTAGAAAAGTCTACGACTTCTTTCTTCTTCGTTAAGGTACCGGACCTTGAAATCGTTAACAAGTAAGGATATAGCGGATGTTTCGTCCATTTCTTAATAGGTATGACGGAAAACTTTCACTCGGACGGAAACAAATTTTTATCACTGTCATCAACAATACAAAAGTTTCCCTTGAAGTTTTAATGTGTACTTTTCGAAATAACTTACTTTATTTTTCAACCAATATCATGAAAACCCCCTCCTTTTGACTTCACTCTAGAATATACATTACGGTCCGGGTTCGGTGACTGTCAAAAGAATCGTAGGAAAATGTACATCTTGTCTTTCAGGTCCACTCGTCCAAGACACATGACTACCGTGTACCCTGATTCAAGGAAAAAAAAAAAAGGAAGGGTCGTTTTCTTCTTCTCTTTGTCTTTAATGAATTTACCTCAAGTCTAAATTTTGTTCTTGCTCTTGTTAATCTCGTCTTCCACTTTGTCGAGTCGTCAAGATATTCACATTCAGTTGGAGTGCGGAAGTCACTGTCCATGTCTCTACGTCTTGAAATGTACACGTAGTCTCCTGTACACCGAGAGTTCCCAACTACGTAAGGAGCTCGAATGACTGTGACGATGGAATCCGCCAACGTCAAACGAAGGTCAATCTCCAACCAGGAGTCCATGTCCCCCGGTCAACCATGCACCACGGAATCGGTTCGAGACCTCGTAGGAGAACCGAAACTAGACTCTCTAAAAGTCAGAGGTCTAAAAGAGACAATGAACTTCTCCAGTTCATCGTCGATATCCTCGTATCGGTCGTGGGGTCACTCGAGGAGTCGTACGACCCTCCTCACACCTCGGTGGACTCGTCTGGTCCAGGGGTACACATTGAGACGGGTCAACGAGATCGATCGATCGCCCGGGCAGGCGTCCCGGAAGGGAGGACAGGGGAGAGGGTGCGGGACGACTAGCGGAGAGATCCCAGGGGACGTGTCGAGCTCTTCCTCGCGAAAGACCTCTACTCATGACCTTCATTTGTGGCGGGTCGGACCGACTGG
Source organism: Capra ibex (assembly GCA_006410555.1). Classification (NCBI taxonomy): domain Eukaryota; kingdom Metazoa; phylum Chordata; class Mammalia; order Artiodactyla; family Bovidae; genus Capra; species Capra ibex. The sequence continues at coordinate 5,959,207 of SJYO01033645.1, forward strand.
CCCACCCTTCCTCTCGACACAAACGGCGTCTCTAAGTCTCCGAGGAGGACTGGCCTCGTCCGAAAGAAAAAGTGACTCATCCAGGGAAAAGGTGACTCATCCAGGAGAACAACGTCACTACACCGGGGTCGGGAGTACCTACGGTCCACCGTCAGAACGACAGGAAGAAGTAACATGACGGGTAACACCGACCGTCCAAAGTGTAGCGAAAGGGACGGATCTTGTCTTCGGTCGTCCACACCCTCCGGAGTAGTCAAGTCAAGTCGAGTCGAGTCAAGTCAGTGAGTCAGCACAGGTCGAGAAAGACTGGGGTACTTGGTGTCGTGCGGTCCGGAGGGATAGGTAGTGGTTGATGGCCTCAGATGGGTTTGAGTACAGGTGACTCAGCCACTACGGTAGGTCGGTAGAGTAGAAGACAGCAGGGGAAGAGGAGGACGGGAGTATGTTGTGTCGTTTGTCGATGGACAGGTACTGACTCGTCTTCCGAAAGAGAACCGACCTCAGAAACTGAGAGGATTTATAGTCACTTATAGGGCGGAATCCCGGGACGGAGACTTGAGGATGACAGGGTCACCAGAAGTTATCCGGGAATTTGACTTAGGCCTATGGTGACCGAACACAGATAGGACCTTTCGAGTCGGGTCTGGCCTCGTATAGTCGTTCCATCTTCGCATGGGTCCGGACGAGTTTCGTCGAAGTCGAGTCGACACTCTCGGGAAAAAAAATTTTCCGGAAGGTAAAATACCATAATATCGCCACTAAGTACAAACCGACATTCAGGATCACAGTTCATCACCCGAAACTTTGGTGAGTGAGCGAGGGAGAGAGAACGAAGAGCCCGGAGGAGGAAAGGGAACCCATCGTCGCGGGTGAACGGGCGAGCTCCACCTCGTTTCGCTCCACATCCCGACGTGGGATCGGGTGTCCCTTTCCCGACGACCCGGACAGTCCTGTCGGCCTCCGAGTCACGGCGACGGGAAGAGTAACCGACGTCTTTACGTACCTTTACTTCTTGTGGTAGGACCGGGCCGTCTTCCTCTACGTGTCGAGGGACCTCTTCCACTTTGTCGACTAGGCGGAGTAGGTGCCGTAGCTGGAGAGGTTTGGACATCTGAGACTCCGGTGACACCCCCGGGAGAGGTTGCCGGGCCTGACGTGCGGGGGACGGTTGCGGTCGTGGAGGTGCGGCCGGGGGAGGGGCGGGAGGAGGAGGGTCTCGACGTGTCACTTGACATTGGGCCCCCTTCTCTGATTTATTGTCTCGGGGCGATCCTATTCGGTGCTCTAGGGCCGCCGTTCCTCTCGTTTTGTGACTTCTGAGATCGTCTCGGCTCGGCCTCAAGAAGACCTTTCATGTCTTAAGAAAACCAAGAAACCAAGGTCTCTCTCTCTTCTACGAACACGGTCCACCGTGGTCTCAAACGGTTAACTAGGAAGAATAAGACACACATGTACGTTTCTAACCTGGTACAATGTACTTTATCACGGTCGACCTCCAAGAAACGGTCGTGGTACGGTTCACTTTATTATATAAATGAGAGAGATAATATGTGGTCACACACGGACGTCGTCGGAGGTGTCGGTGCTACCCAAACAAAAACAAACCAGCCCCACCCCTTCGTCCCGGCCCGCCTCCCTCTCGTCCAAAGTCTGGGAACAAACGGCTCGGCAGACAGACCCACCTCTCTGTTCAGGTTTCTCACGCACCCGAAAGACAAAGATTTGAGAGTGATGATATTTTGGTTTTTCTCCTTTCCCTCTAAAGTGGTTGGGGTCACGGGTCTCCTCCCCACCCCCTCCCCTCCCCTCCCTCGGCCCCACCCTTGTCACATGGCTTATTCGTCATAAAGTATCACAGACCTCTCCCGTGGCACGGGCCTCTCTGCCTGTGGCTCTTGGTCGGTGGGCCAAGAAGAGGCCTCGTGGGGCGAGGGTTGAAACCCACGGGGGTATGAGGGGTCCAAGGAAGGGACGAAACCGTTTAACCACGGTAGGGGTACCCACTCGGCCAATGGAAGGGAGAGGTTCTTGTTCGTCTTGGTCCGGAGTCCACCGGGAACGGGCCCCGTCCCTTCTTCCCACACACACACACAGCTCCTTCCTTTTTGCCACCTAGTCACTAAAATGAACTTTTGTTCGAGGTAGGGAAAAGATATAAATATTCTTCTCTTCTAGGACTCACTTCGTCGTGCGCTGGGTCCACACACACTTAGCTTACCTCTACAAAGAAAAGAGGGAAAAAAAAAATTTTAAAAACAAAAACAAGGAAAAAAGAAATTTTTTTTTCAAAATAAAACAACAAATAAAATGTAAAAACCATTGTTTTTGATTTTATTCCTTATCTTTTCGACAAAAAGTCCGACTGTCAGGTTAATTCCCATCAGCTCTGGAACGTACCATCTTATCCTTAGTATCACAGTCACTCCAGGTCACTCAGACACACTCAGGAACACAGTAGCAAGCCCCGTGACAAAAAAATACGTTCCCGTTTTTAGAAACATAGACCCCTTTTTTTGTTGTTGTTGTTGAAAAAAAAAAAATTAATTTTTCCTTTTATTTTCTATAACTCCAGAAGGATCACAATGAATTTAATTCTAGTTCCATTCTTTGTAACATTTTTTTTTTTTAATGTTTTCACGATAAACAAAGGATTTTTGTCACTAAAGATAATTTTTCCACAGTCTTGACCTCTTTTACGACACATCAATATTAAAAAATCGTGTCTTGGACGACTAGTACTACTGTAAAACGACACAAACACAGAGTTCTGACCACCCGATCAGAGGCACTAAAGACAGGAGGTCTACCGACGTCGGGACTATCCGTCCCCGACTCGAGAGGGTGGTAGGAGGGGAGGAGCCTTTTCTGACAGGAGGGACGACCCACGTCCCTCGCCCCGAGGACAAAGACCTCGGGTGAACCTCGCGCCTACCACAGTCCCGGGACGAAGAACAGAGGAGCCCAAAACGACCTCGTTTTCCGACCACGGATTTATTCTAGGGAAGGAAACCACGACGAGAACCAGAAAGTCGGTGGTCGTAAAGCTCACGGACCCCCTGTCGAAACTTCCTTTACCGGTCACTTCGGGAAACCACGGGTGTGTGGGGCCGAAACTGTCCACGTCCCTCGTCCGACCGACGTAGTCGGGAACCACGAATCTCTCCTGCTCTCTCACTCTACAGAACTCCCCTGTCCCACAGAGACTCTACTCCCTCAGGGACCCGCCGGAAGCACAACAGTGTGGAAACTTCTCTCTCGACGTAGCGGTCGACGAAAGAGACGGACGACCGAGGCCAGTGACCTCTACCCTCAGAATGGGGTGAAACGGGTGGGTGTTCGAAGGACCCACTGGAAACCGATCTTGCAACACGAACGGAAACGAACCGGACAGAAGAAGAACTCTTTTGGTCCCAAGACTTTCCGAACCTGGTAAAGATAGTAAAAACGGAACACCCCTTTTATTAAAAACAGTGCACACGGGAGGACGACCTCTGGAAACGGGTACCGTGTGTAGACCGGGGTCCTCTCTTTGTCTCTGAGACGGACCTGTGAGGGTCTCGTAGAGGGGGTTCGGGTGGGCCACAGGTCATTCCCGGTATCAGATCCTCCCCCGTCTTTCCCTGGTCAGCAGAGAGGGAGTGGATCACTCCGGGTCTCTCTGTCTCTACCTGGGACTTCCGCTGACGGTGTCTCGTCAGGAAAAGTACATTTTTGCACAGAGAAGAGATGGTTGTCAAAGGCAAGGAGAAGGACCCTACAAACAATCTTCTCCCCTACTGTTCCCCCGACGTGGCCGGAGAACTCTCAGTCCCGGACCGACGTTCCAACGGACTCACCCTTTCTTTCCGCGAGGGCAACGAGTACGTTTTTGGTTCCACGATACAGATCAGTCCCTCGAAACCCTCTACGGACCTGATCAACCTCCTTACCAACCGCCTCGAAGTCTCGGGTCTCCACCCGACACGCGGGACAGAACCTCGGGAGGGTAGTCTGAACGGACCCGGGTCTTTGTCCTCCACCGGCGAATTATGGACAGAAGAACTTTCTTCTCCGAAAACGAGTCCTTCCTCGGTGGCCCCTAAGAGTCCCCACCCACCGGCCCGATCCTTGATTGACTGGTCCCAAAACGTCCGACGACACTCGTCAGTGTGAGACTGGAACGGCTCCCAACCCCCATACCTAAGAAGAGTTCAATTCTACATTCGACAACGCGATCAGTAGATCCTACTGCCTCACTTTTTGACGTCGGGACGGGGGTATGGACGTAAGACCTAAGTTTAAGGGTCTGTGGGGAGTGACGTCTCTTTTCCGGGACCAGTGGTCACAGGAGGAGGAGTACCAGACGGTTCTCTTCTCGGAGGGACAGGGAGGTCTGGGCTCCCAGGGACACTGGTGGGCTCTGTATGGAAGTACTGGCGGGGTGGAGGGAGAAGGAAAGGCGACGAAAGGGAGATGACTGTTGAAGACTCCCGTCCCCTCACTGACCAGCCCCGACCCTGACTAGGTCGACGGCCGAACCCGACCTAGTTCCCCGGAGGACAGTCAGGGCCCGGTTCCACTGCACGGGACCTCCGTCACTCCAGTACAACGACAGTAGAAGGGACGAGCACAAGAACGGTCACGTCGGACGTCGAGGGAAAAAGAAACTCTCGGACGACCCAGAACAGAGTGGAGACGACTCGAGTAGGTCTCAAGACGAAAGAAGGAAGGAATGACCCGGGAAAACCCCGTTCGGACAGTCAGTACGGACTGTCCCTCCAGGGGGAGTTCTGTCGGGGAGTGCCCGGAACCGGACACCCCGGACATGGGACCGGTACCGCCGGAGACCGAGCGTGGGTCGCGGGTCACAGGGACGTCCGGACGACACAGGGACACCGAAGAACCGAGTCCGAGTTGTCCCGCACACTCACCCCGCGTCGAGGAGCGGGGTGCGGAGAGGGCACTCCCGCCGGTGTAAAGGTCGAGTAACGGCAGAGACCCACACCTCAGCGGAGAGATCGGTAGAGACGGTGGATGAGGACCCCGGTCGTCTCGGAAGAACCCGAGAGTAGGGGTTGGTGCTGCTGGGTGTGTCGTTGAGTATCGTCAAAGGAGGAATGTAAGGGAAAATCCCGAATCAGAAAGAGTAAATAGGTTTCCCGAATTAAATCCTCTGAAAATGGGGTCCTCTTCTTTCGAAAAACCATCCTCCTTCTTACCCCCGGGCCCATGCAGAAGGTCAGGGACCCAAGAGGTCTAAGCCACCGAAAACAACCTACCTCCACTGGAACGAGATACATCTTTCCTTCTGGCACCTGGAGTGGGGGTGGAGAGTCGACCCGTGGGAACCGTCCTTTGTCCTCTGGGTGAAAGAGGCTAAATCTCGGCAGGGGTCACAGTCGAGGAAAGGTCCTCCGTTTCCCACTGGGAGGGTGGTCTCATGTCCCCTTCTTCGACTCTCAAAGGGACAAATCTCTCGGGGTCACCTCGAGGACTTTTATCGAGGACTTCTCGTCCCGAGTGTTGAAGAGACGTAAGAGGCGAGCGTTTCCGAGAACAAGGGACTCCTGAGGTGGTCGGGGTGTCGTCGGAGACTGGGGACGGGGAGAGAGGCCCCAACGACCCAGGAGTCGGGTCCCATTCGACTTCAGTCCGTCCTGGCGGCCTCCAGTCACTCGAGACTCGTCTTTTCACGGTCGGTCGAGGGTTGGACAGAGAACAGGTTCGGGAAACACTAAAGTCAGAACCATCTTGAACATAAACCTCAAAACACGAAGTTTCAAAAACAAAAACAAACAAACTCAAAACAAAACTCCCCCACCCCCCCTATGTCTCGTCGACTAGTTAAACATAAATAAATAAAATTGTAAAATGATTTATTTCGGTTTATTTCAGAGAGTCTGAGTACCACAACCCAAACGCCGTCCCCTCCCACCTGTCCTGTGTGTCTGAGGTCGGGGTCGGAGGTCCCCCCGGGGCAACGACCCGAGGGCGGTCTAGGGCGCGGAGGGGTCCGAATGACTGACGGAGTGTGGGGTTTGGTTCTCCTTGCTCTTTTCCTTGACAATTTTGAATTGCTTTTTCCCTACAATGCCAACTCTCCTACATCCTTGGTCGGGGTCTGGTCGACCCCGGCTCTTTGCGATCTGGGTGGACTTATCGTCGTCGTCTGCCTCCGGGGTCCGGAGCGGTGTCTACGGGGGGGTGTCGGGGAGGGGTCTCTGGAATTTATTAAATTTATCGTCCTCCCGCCCCACCGCCGTCCCAACGAGGACTCCAGCCGTCCCTCACACACACTCTCGGTGCCTCTGGTCGCCCGTCGGCGCTCCAGTCTGCCCCGGGGCCCCGACGACGTCCCGTCACTCCATAAACTCCCGTCGTCGGGGCATCACCGCCCTGTTCAGGACCACCTTCAGCAGGAACTCCCGGACCTGTGTCAGTGCTATCCACCCTAACCTCGCCTTCGCCTACTACAGTTCCGAACCCCGCACGCCGTCCACCTACCACTTCCGGAGTCCGTCGTGGTCCTCGAGCATAAGGACTCCCGCACCCCCTCCCGCCCCCCTGTCAGTGACACATCCGACCCCCTCCCACCGTCGAGACCCCGTCCCTCTCGTCTAAGTAGGTTTCAGTCTCTGAACTCAAGACGTCTCCCGGGAAGTGCCATGTCACACGGTGACAAATCACTCGGGGAACCCGGATGACAAATCAGCGATTCAGTGCAGACTGAGAAACACTTGGGTGTCTACTCGGGCGACCCGAGAAGACAGGTATCCTAAAGGGTCCGTTCTTGTGACCTCACCCGACGGGAGAGGTCCAGAGCCCCTTAGAAGGGTTGAGTCCCTAGCTCGGACACAGAGGACGTAACCGTCCACCCAAAGAAATGGGGACTCGGTGGGCCCTTGCCCCGTCGGGAGAGACCCGGATCTCCATAAGAGTCTCGTTCCGACCTCTGTCGTCCCATGGGGAGTGGACACGTAGGTCGAGATATTACACCCGGTGGAACAAGGTCGGTTTCGGGTGCTTCGCCCCTAGCATCGCCCCTGTCAGTGCGCCGTGGTGGTGTATCCCGAGTATCAGTCGGCGGGTGACGTGTGCCATGCCCCGGACTCGGAGGGCGGTTGCCCGTATCAGACACCCACGTACCGGGACCCCGGTGAGCACCATGGACGCCCCCGTCCCATCCTGCCCCTCGGTCAATCTCCGACTACCCCCAGTCACACCCCTTGGCGTCACGACCCTCCCTCCCCGTCCGGTCACCGGAGAGGGTGGACTTTCATATCTCTCTCGGTCGCAGGTCGTCCCAGTCGTCAAGCCGAAATCTTGACCCCTTCGACTTCGCCATCACGTCCCAGAGCTTGCGTCCGTGGTGGTCCCGGCGGAAGGCGAACGGCGGGTCGAGGTCGACGAGCTACCTCCGGGACTCCTCCCTCGTGGGGTACTTGGCCTCTCTTGACCTACCCCGAGACGGAGGTCGTGACCCGGGTCTCCAAGAGAAAAACAATCTACATCCTGGGTCGAAGACCCCGGTCGCGTGGGACTTCGCGCCTGACCCCAAGTCCTTCCTCGTCTCTGCGGGGACGGTCCCGGGTACCCACGGGGGCTGGGACAGGTGTGGGTGGGTACACGGCACCGAGAGGGGGCCGGGCCGGGTGGACTCCATCGACATCTCCCTCATCCGCCCGTCCTTCAGCTACAGCGACTCCTTCTGTATCCCGCACTCCCGGACCCGGTCCCGGTGCAACGCCTCGACCAACTACCCCATCTCCCTCGGAAGGGCCATGTGGTGCACCATCCGGTGCAGGACGGCCCGTCTCTCGTGACGGCTCCAGAGGTGTTTTGCGTCCTTGACGACCCGGAGACGCAGACAGTCCATGTTCCGGTCCGAGTACCCCGGGCCGGTCACGGACGTGTCCCGAAGGTCGTAGACGTCGGACCCCACTCCCCTAACCAGTCGGGTCTCCTCCTGGCCCGACGGAGGACACGAGCGCCGGTGCCTGTCGGGGGAGGTCACCGAACGACTCGGGGAAGGTTCGTGAAAAACTTGACAAGAATAAAGTAGAAGTGTCGATGGGGTGTTCCACCCATGAAAGAGTAAACTGTCTACTCTTTTGACTCCCGGTCTCTATAATTCGGAACGAGTACCAAGGTGTCGATGTCTCCCGTCAAAGGGCTGTAGACCCACTAGGGGTGTCGGACTCGAGGAAGATGACAGAGAGGTCACAGAGGTCGAGGACTTGAGGAGTTCGTAGTCCGTCATTCTCGAGAGGGAAGGTGGTTCACCTTGGGAGGAGAGCTTTGAGGGTCTGGCGCGTGGCACGGGGGACACCGACGGGAGCCGAGGAGTGGCGAGGTACCTCTCAACCCGGTGGTCCCACTGCAGTACCCCGACCCCCCCACCGCCGAACACCCCGTCCTTCCACTATACGTGCGCCACGTACCGCTCGACGACGACGGCCTTGAGTTTCGTCCGCAGGACGAGGAGGTCAACACGGTCCCGGACGACCTCGACCTTCCAGCAGCCCCTCTCCTCCCGCCCGACCCACCCCGTCCGCCTGCTCGGGACCTGTTCCGGTCCAGGGTGCCCTCGTCCCCCACCCACCCCGTCTCGGAGGGGCTCCCCTCCCTTCCCTTCCACCGAGGGAGAGTGGACGAGCCGGGGTCCTCCCCCGCCCGTCCCCGTGGGTTTCTCGAGAGAGGCGTCGTCCAACGGTAACATGAGGTCCTTCCAGTCCATCTCCAACGCCTTCCTAAGGTGCACGAACAAGAAGTGCACTTCGAAGAAACCACTCAAGGTCACCTAGTGGACCCTAGTCCCTCCCGTACCTTTCCCCGGCCCCCCACCGCTCTCCCCTGCCCTCGGGTAACGGTGGCGAGTCGCGGGGGCGGGCCAAATGGAAGTCCAGTCTGCGGAGGCTCATCGTCGCGAGTCGGTCACACACCAGACTGTCGACATGCAAGGTGTACGTCCCGTCCCCGACGTGGTCGGTACCCACGAGGAACTACTACCGCAACTTCTACAGGACCCGTCTCTGGCAGCGGCAGTGTGGAGCCGGGTCTCGGGCGGGGGTGGCGGGAGGTCGCGGGGGTCTGGACCAGCCGGTCGCTCCATCGTCCGTCCCACTCCTCGAGGGCGAACCGACAGTCGAAGGTGTAGACGAGGGTCGGTCGGACGGCTTCGGCCAGGTCGACATCCTCATAGTGCGGACGAACCCCCCTCTCCGGCAGTACGGGTGGACCCTACTGGTCGAGGACTTCCACAGAAGACTTACGAACAAAAACACGGCACAATTATAAAAGACTGACGAGTCTGTACTCCACCTGAGCGACCCAGGTGTTGATTGGGAGAAGCCCCACTTCCCCTCCGTTTCGTGTCAAATGTTTCGTGGGGGTGTTGGTAGAAGAGTCTAAGTCACCAGGGTCCCGACCCTTTTAGTGGGGGTAAATTACCTACTCTTTTGTCCGAGTCGCCTTAGTTCACTGAACCGGTTTCAGTAGGTCGTAGTAGTAGGGTCCAACCTTGACACTAAAGACCGAGAAGAGGGTCACAAGAAAGATGTCTTGTCAAGAACCCCCGGAGGGTACGTATGATACGAGATTGGTCGGGGTCCCCGGGTTCCTGGTCACCGACGGGAGGACGTGGTGGGGGTTGTGACAGGGGTGGACACAATTTAGGGGCCGGGTTCCGTCCGGTCCCGGACACCAAGAAGGTCTCCAACGGCTCCATGGTTAGCGAGACCAAGAGGTGCTCTGGTTAGCGAACGAACAGACCCTCCGTCCCGTGCTCTCTCAACAGACTCCGACGGTGACCTGGAGTCGAGTCCCGATCCGGTGTCCCTCCGGACCTACCCGGTCCCTTCCCCCGACTGACCCCACCCCAAGGTCTGGAGAGTGGTCTTTTCACTCGTTTCTCACGGGTCTCAAGACGTTACAACCTCCGTTTCCACTGTAGACACAGGTCCTGTTACTGTGCCCGGTCCAGCCCCCCGTCCCGTGACCCGTCGTGATCGAAGTAATCGGGTATCTCCGGTCTCATCACGAACAACCCCTAGGTCCTCTGGACCCCGACACCCACCTTCGTGTCCCGTACTCGGGCGTTCTCTTCCCGAATGGTCACAGCCCTGTATGAGCCCCACTGCACGGGTCCTCCCACTTCCTAACCGCGAAGTCATCTACACTACCCTGACCCCCAGGGTACGTCGAGATCGGACGGGAGGGTGACTATGGGTGTTGGGACCCTCCTTGCTCCCCCGTCTTTCCGACCCCGAGGACGGAACTCGAGTAGTCGCAGCATCTTCGACTAGACCTGTCGTCCGTGGTAGGTGCACACTTTCTCGCAAAGGTCCTACAAGGACCGGTGTCGTAGCCAGTGGTCCACTTCCACGTCACCTAAAAAGGAAGTCCTTCCTGTTCCCTCCTTTCGACTACCCGGGGTCTTCCTTGATGTTCCCTACTCTCGGGGCGGGACTCCCCGAGTCTTCACCTTCGTGACTAACGATAGTGCTCGAAGAGGGACGGGTCGAGTCCCATAAGAATGTCGGAGGAAGGTCCCTCCTTTCCCTGTGAGGACCGATATGGACATCTTGTCGTCCCTGAAGTGGTCCCACTACTGTAGAGACGACCTCAATACAGGGCGTGTCTGCTACCGGTGGACGTTCTCGACCCCTTCTCTGTCGTCCATTCACCCGAGGTCTGCCCTTCCTGGACCCCAACCCAACTGGGTCGGATCCCGTCACCTTGGGGTGGACCGTAGCCTCGATCCGGCCTCACACCTCCCCCCGAGGTGCCTCGGCCCCATGTGGGGGGAGTAAAGGGTTTGTCCCTCCGGTCCCCGTCCTCTTCCCGTCCACACTTGGGCTCCGCGGGGGCCGACCGACCAGTCACAGTCTCGGCTGTGGTCCACAACCCTAAGGGTGTCCACAGGTCCAGGGACGAACCCCCGCGCCCCCCTGGGACCGTAAGGGCGGCGGTCCCCGGCACGCGTGGATGGATGGAGCGTGAACCCGCCGCCGTCGCCGCCGCCGTCCTACGTCAGGCTCGACAACACCGGGGGCCCCAGACGGCCGCCCAGAGGTAGCTTCCGTCGCCGGGGGGCACTGGCGCCGGCGGGCAGACCTCCATGTGCACCGCAACCGCTCGGCCCATGCCTAGGGCCCAGTGGGGGCGGGGCGGAGCGGAGGGCGAGCGGCGGCTCGAGTGTCAGGCCCAGGGGCGGCTTGTCCTTCTTCGGCTAGTCGTCGTCGTCGTCGTTGCGACGCCGGGGGTCGCGGGCCCCCGCGGGAGCCTCATCGTACTGACGCCCGTCCCCAGGAGTGCCGCCCCGCGCTGGGGTCCGACACCCGAGGTAGCGCCCGGGACACCTGGTCCCTCCCTCTCCTCTCCAGTCGGGACCCGCCGCCCCGGGCTGCCGGTGGGCCAGAAGAGAGGGCGGCAACTCAGCGGTGGAGTGGACGAGGTCCCCGCATCCCAGGGGTTGGAATGAGAGAGTCTTCGACCGACCCCACGTCCCTTTGCCCTCCACCTCCCATCCGGTCGGGGCAGGCTCGTCCTCGGTCGGGGCGGGGGTTGGACCCAAGTCCAAAGTGGAGGCGAACCGACTCAGGCTTCCCCGCCCCTCTGGGGGGGGGTTCCCCTCCTCCTCCCCTCCCGACGGGACGGGGGCGATGGTCCTCGGGGATGTGACCCCTTCCTTTACGCCCTTGGGAGCCCCACCGGCCTCCCGAGCCCCCGTCGGTGGGCACTTCCTGGTCAGGTTTTGATGGACGAAACTCGGGTAGGGGGAGAAGGGACGGGGCACTTGGAAGGGGACGCCCTCCCCGTCCCAGGGGTCCGGGTCCTAGTTTCCTTATCGGTCTTATTCCCTTTCCCCTGACCCTACCTTCCTTCCCGGACCGCCCCACCCCCAACCACCTCCTCCCCAGGCCTGTGGACGAGACCCCCGCCTCCGCCCCGGCCGCCGGTTCTGGGCGGGTCCTCGGCGCCTCGTGGACCTCAGGGTCGAAAGGAGGCCCAGACGAGGTGGGGGTGAGTCACGTCCACCGGACCGGCGTCTTTGGGAGGAACACTTCCAGGGGAGGGCGGGTCCTCGACCGGTCCCCGGAGGACTCGTCGCGACTCTTAGGGGTCGGGAACGGATCTGGCAGCACCAACACGGTCCGGGGGTGGGGGGTCGGACCTAGAGACAGAAGAGGACGGGACCTCCCTAACCCCCCGCGAGGCCCGGCGGTTGTTGGGTAGTGTCAACTACCTCGACCTTACGGACAGGAGACGGGATCCGGGACACGACTCCAAGGGGACGGAGTGTCGCTAGTTGGTACAGTCAGGACACTGTGACCGCCCTAAGAGGTGCGTCTCGACTTCACTGGTCAATCTTGTGGGAGGACTCCGGGATGGGACGTCTCGTGACGAGGAGGGATTCCCGAAGGATAGGGTCGTGGACGGGAACTCCAAGGACGAGGACCTAAGATAGTCTAAGAGTGTTCCATCCGGAGAGGAAGGTGTAAGGAACCAAACAACAAAAGGATCAAAAAGAGCTTTCCTTTGGAGTGACTGAACAAATATCGAACACAGAGGGGATGTTCCATCGACGAGTAGCCTGACCCGGAGATCGTGGGTTGGTCCCGGACACTCATACACGACTTGTGCCTACCCGGCGTCACACTGGACCTTTCCCTCCCAAGGCCCGTCACAGGAAGTCGGGTTGAAGGTCGACATTGTTCACTCCCAGACTCTCCGGCGTCGGGCCCTTCTTCAGCACCGTCTCGTCGGGTCGGACTCTGGTGGGGGGGAGCGGAGTTCAAGGGGGGAGACACTCCGGTCCTACGGAAAGAGACCCTTTACCCCCAGACGTTCCTTCCCGACCGAAACCCGGGAACCTCCGGTCCCCGTCACCAATGATACCTCTGACTACGCCGAGGAGTATGTAGACCCTTAACTCGTTACTTCCCTCCATCTCAGACGACTACACAGACCTCGAAGTTTGGAAGTCAGGGGACTCGGAGTAAAAATCGGATCTCGACCCTACTCACACTCACTTAGGGAGGGGTCCGGGGAATCGTCTCTGACGCCCCCTCACCTATCCCATGGGACACTCCCGGACTAGCCCCTCAGACACGTCCCTCGACCCAGACGTCTTACTGCCATCAGTGAGTGCCATGACCGGGATGGGGAGTGATAGTAAGTCCCCCGATAACTCCACGACTCTAGGAACGACCCGGAGGTTCTTCAAGAAGACCCCACACCTCGCCCCTTTCCCTCCATCCGTACCCGCACACTTCCTACGACCAGAAGATCCGGTCTCCGGAGCAAACTGGATCGAGATGGTCCTAAAAAGATGCACTGGAATCTGGTGGGTCCGGGGAAGAGACCCGGAGCCACAGGTGGAGTCACATGGACAACCTGACCAGATCGACAGAAGGGGACACCAAGCCCGGTCTCACTTCCTCTGTCCTAGTCCAGGTTGAACGGGTTTCCGGGAAGTTTCGGGTCGGGTCCACTGGTTTAAGTCCGTCCCCGGGTCCTCCCGCCCCGACGGGACCCACGGAAGGCATGTGTGCTGGAAGAAACAGAGACCCTGGATTACTCCGTGTTCTAGACCTCTCCTTTAAGTCCGGGGACACGACGACGGTTGGACCGACTCGAGGACTAGGGAAGGGACCGGACTCCCTCCCTTCTCTTTGTCGGAGGTCGGGGTCACAGGGAATGTCAGACAGGTTCCCACCCCCACCGCCCGCGCTAGGAGACAGAGGGTACGGGGAGAGGGAGGGGTCTTCGTGACTTTGGTGGTCGGGACCCTTACGGTTTCTTTGGGACGTGTCGGGGGAAGGAGTGAGAGAGTGAGACGGAAGGTGTGAAGGGGAAGGAGTGAGACGTAGAGATCGGAGTCTATGTCCCCGCTCTCATGACGACTACACCAAACCGCTTGTTCAAGAAATTCTACCGTCCCCTACATCCCTCCTTCCTTCCTTCTCGGGGTCGGTTTACGGGACTCGGGATCAGAATTAGGGTCAACGATTGAACTAAATACTGGTTCGCCGGAGTTGTCAGTGACGAGACCGACTCGACACTCGTCTTCTTCTCTCCTGGGACAGTGTCCTCTGGGAGTGACACCAGAGAAACTGGTCACGGTACGACACACTGGATTCTGTTCAGGTAAGAGGAGGAACCCGGAGAACAAGGGGTAGACACTTTACCTTAAGTATGGTTAGACCGGTTCAATGATCCTCCTCAATTCATACTCACTCGGACCGTGGGTCCTCCACCACTTTTTATTACATCTACTATGGGTACCGGTGGAGAGACAAGGGGTCCTCCAAACGGTGAGAACTCCGGGACCTGTGTAGAGGGACTCAGAAGTAAGGGACCGTCCCCGTCTCGCCCTTCAATCTAGGGGGTAGACTTTTTCTTCTTTTGATTCGACCCCCCTCTGAATCCCTCCGTCGAGTTTCTACCCAACACCAAAGAACCACTCCACACAATGTTACGGACTAAGACACCAGTCTGATCTGGTCCTAAGGTTAGAACTACTCCGCAAGAATTCGCCTAGGAAACGAGAACACCTCTATTATAGACCACCTCTCCTAATTCATTTTATGACATGATAAGAGTCAAGTCAAGTCAAGTCAGCGAGTCAGCACAGACTGAGAAACGCTGGGGTACTTAGCGTCGTGCGGTCCGGAGGGACAGGTAGTGGTTGAGGACCTCAAGTGAATCTAAGTGCAGGTAGCTCAGTCACTACGGTAGGTCTGTAGAGTAGGAGACAGCAGGGGAAGAGGAGGACGGGGGTTAGGGAGGGTCGTAGTCTCAGAAAAGGTTACTCAGTTGAGAAGGGTACTCCACCGGTTTCATGACCTCAAAGTCGAAATCGTAGTCAGGAAAGTTTCTTTAGGTCCCGACTAGAGGAAGTCTTACCTGACCAACCTAGAGGAACGTCAGGTTCCCTGAGAGTTCTCAGAAGAGGTTGTGGTGTCAAGTTTTGGTAGTCAAGAAGCTGCGAGTCGAAAGAAGTGTCAGGTTGAGAGTGTAGGTATGTACTGATGACCTTTTTGGTATCGGAACTGATCTACCTGGAATCAGCCGTTTCATTACAGAGACGAAAACTTATACGACAGATCCAACCAGTATTGAAAAGAAGGTTCCTCATTCGCAGAAAATTAAAGTACCGACGTCAGTGGTAGACGTCACTAAAACCTCGGGGGGTTTTATTTCAGACTGTGACAAAGGTGACAAAGGGGTAGATAAAGGGTACTTCACTACCC
The DNA here is from genome assembly GCA_006410555.1 of Capra ibex. Taxonomy (NCBI): domain Eukaryota; kingdom Metazoa; phylum Chordata; class Mammalia; order Artiodactyla; family Bovidae; genus Capra; species Capra ibex. The sequence goes on from SJYO01033645.1 coordinate 5,974,443, forward strand.
TGGTCTACGGTACTAGAAGCAAAAGACTTACAACTCGAAATTCAGTTGAAAAGTGAGAGGAGAAAGTGAAAGTAGTTCTCCGAAAAATCAAGGAGAAGTGAGAGACGGTATTCCCACCACAGTAGACGTATAGACTCCACTAACTATAAAGAGGGTCGTTAGAACTAAGGTCGAACACAAAGAAGGTCAGGTCGCAAAGAGTACTACATGAGACGTATATTCAGTTTATTCGTCCCACTGTTATATGTCGGAACTGTATGAGGAAAAGGATAAACCTTGGTCAGACAACAAGGTACAGGTCAAGATTGACAACGAAGTATGTGTAAAGAGTTCTCCGTCCAGTCCACCAGACCATAAGGGTAGAGACAGTCTTAAAAGGTGTCAAATAACACTAGGTGTGTTAGTTTCCGAAACCGTATCAGTTATTTCGTCTTTCTCTACAAAAAGACCTTAAGAGAACGAAAAAGGTACTAGGTCGCCTACAACCGTTAAACTAGAGACCAAGGAGACGGAAAAGATTTTGGTCGAACTTGTAGTCCTTCAAGTGTCAAGTGCATAACGACTTCGGACCGAACCTCTTAAAACTCGTAATGAAATGATCGTACACTCTACTCACGTTGACACACCGTCGACCTCGTAAGAAACCGTAACGGAAAGAAACCTTAACCTTACTTTTGACTGGAAAAGGTCAGGACACCGGTGACGACTCAAAAGGTTTAAACGCCCGTATAACTCACGTCGTGAAAGTGTCGTAGTAGAAAGTCCTAAACTTTCTCGAGTTGACCTTAAGGTAGTGGAGGTGATCGAAACAAGCATCACTACGAAAGATTCCGGGTGAACTGAAATGTAAGGTCCTACAGACCGAGATCCACTCACTCGTGTGGTAACACTAATAGGCCCAGCACTTCTAGAAAAAACATGTCAAGACACATAAGAACGGTGGAGAAGAATTATAGAAGACGAAGACAATCGAGGTATGGTAAAGACAGGAAATAGCTCGGGTAGAAACGTACTTTACAGGGGAACCATAGAGATTAAAGGAACTTCTCTAGAGATCAGAAAGGGTAAGACATGACAAGAGTCTCATGGTATTTGGACGACGGGACCAGGGGTTGCCACGTCGGGGCACCCGGGGTCGGAACGGGGCGGGGAAACGGGTGTCGGTTAGCCGCCGGCGGAGAAGGCGCGTAGGCAAGGGAGGTGGAGACCGGCGAGGAGAGGGCGGCGGTGAAGGAAGGTCCCTCCGATGGGACAAACCCTTCTCTAAGGGACCTCTTCAAGAGTAAAGAACCCTTCGTCGACTCTCGACCTTCTACGTGGCCTCCCGGTTTTTCGCGACACTTTAACTAGAGCTCAAGTTTCTCGGGCAGACGGGAGATTGGTAAAATGTCTACCCCTTTGGGCTCCGGGTCTCTTCCCTTTTAGGAGCAATTCCAGTGGGGCTCGCCTCTCGTCTTCGGGTCCGGTCCGAAAAGAGGCACTTCTACCCTCAAGTCCACGCGCTAAACCGCCCTCCCGCCGCCCTCCCTCCTGTACGAGGAACACCCTCGGCCCCGTGATTGCTACGACCGGTCCCCCTAGAACTGACGCACCCTCCGACCTGAAGAGCGACGGAGTCAAAGGGGTCGTGATGGAGACCCTCTTCAGTCCGCTGCTCCGTTCCCCGGTTTGCGCGCGGACGTGTGTCAGGCTAGGGAGCGAGGGGTGGGCGGGTTCAGACTACCTCTTCCGAGGAGACACCCGCGACGGAGGGTTCGGGAAATTTTCGGTCAGGAGGGCAAGCTCGGAGAGCCGTAAGATAACACTTCCGAGAACTAGGGATAAGGTCTTAATTGACGAGTCCGACGGCGCCCTCGAAAAAGGGCCTCGAGATTGACGCGTCCACGTTCCGTCGTTTGGGCCTTCCGCCTTCTCGGCCATCCCGGCGGCCCCAGCCCCCGCCTCTCGCACACTTGGTTACTGGACTTCCTCAATCCTTCCCGCCCTAATCCGGGCGCGAATGAATTGCGATGGGACCACCCTCCACTAAATTCTTTACCCCACTTCCCACGGAGTTGACGAGAAGCGCAGCGGCAGGAAGACCGGGCGCCTTCAATTCGTCGTCTCTCCGCCCGGATCGCGGCCTTCGTCCTTCCTCCCGCGTCCTTCGTCCTGGGGCATCGATCATAGCGACAGCCAGGCACCCAGACAGCCAGGGCTCCCGTCCTACCTCTTCGACGCCGACCACCCGGAGGCGATGGTCCTCATGCACTGAGCAGTGGGCCGGCGGTGCCGGGTCGACCTCTGCCGTCACGCGCCGGAGTCAATGGACGACCGTCCACGGTGGGACTGGAAACTGGGTAGGGAAGCCTAGAGACTGGAGACTGGGGTGGACGGAGGGGGAGGGAAGGGACGCCTCGGACCCATCACTAGCGACATGAACTCCTCAAGGAAGGTCCAAGGGCAATCCCGTATCCCTCCCTTACAGGTCCCTGGCCTTCGTCGTCCCTCTCCGTCTGAGAGTGGCCGCGGAGGAAGACACGGAAGAGGGGTCCAGCAAAGCGCCTAAGCGTGCTCGACAGTCTCGACCCACTCGGCCCGAGACCCCACCCACCCCCCGCTCTCCCACCCCCTCCCGAAGGGTCTCCCGAAGGATCTAAAGGGCAATCTAGTAGGTCAAGACACTAACTTAGTCTGTCCCCAGGTCGCAGGTGACAGGCTCCGGCAGCGTATACGGGGGAGGGGGCGGTATCAACTCTCTATACAGACCCCTGGAACTGACCAGTCCTCCGACTCGGTTCGCGGGGAAGACGGAAACGAGGCAATTAGAAGGGATGTCAGTACACTTCACCATGACAATAACAGGAGGAACAGGTCAATTCCCTTGTCTTCAAATTCACTCCAATTCCTTGTCGGTGGCTTACGGAGTTGGTCTTAAGTGCAGGGTTAGAGGGTTTAAGGTCTTACGGGTCTGATATTGACGAAGTCACCACAAATGGGTCAGTCATGTCCTCTCTGTCTAGGACTTTCCTACTCGACCCAAGATTTTCCATCCATACCTTCTCTTAAAGTTCCTGTCCGACGTCTCTCTCGTTTCTGGTCCTCCACTGACGTGGAGGATACAGAGAAGCCTCGTACTACCCGTCAAGACCCGACGACCTATTGGTCACGATAAGTCGTCCTGTCATCGACCATACAGTATCTCTAGTTTGGTAGGAAAGAACAAGATCGACGAGTGTGTTTCCAGCAACTCCCCTCACCTCTCGAGACTCCTTCACCCACCGTCCTGGACAACAAAAGCGTATAACACCCCTACCGACTCGTGTCGTCCCCTATCCAATAGGGACGACGAGATCCCTCTCCCCCTCTCCCACCTCCGACGTCTCGGTCGGAGAGTTCCGGTGAGAGACGGGGAGTCACATGAGACGGAGATTGGACGAACACGACGAGTTACTGCCTTAGGATGCCTTCCTTGAAGCCTTTTTTAATGGGCACCATTCTTAACACTTCGTCTCCCGAGTCCTTGTTTTATCATTGGTGCTCGGGCACAAACCCCGTGCGCAATACCAGAGGACCTCATGCTCTGTACCGACGTAGGTGGACACGGACATCGACAACCCGCTGTTCAGGTCCGTAGTCACAGGGGAATAGTCCACTTTTCTGACCCAAAGTGTCCCATCTCAGCGGACAGGGTCGTCCTCTAGAGTCCGAATGCGTGAATTAGAACCCTTCTCCCTCCACAGGGGACCCCCTCCTCGACTTTGGTCCCCCCGGAGGACTGGAGAACCGGACCCCAAGAACGTCAGGGACAGGGTCGTCTTCGACGACTGTACCGACTCGCACGACCTCACACACCTCCACAAGTACCTCTACCCCCGGTGGTTCCACACCCCACTTCATCCTGCAACCGAGCAGTAACGGGAGTAGGTCGACCGGTTCATACATCCCTGACACCTCCCGGCCGGACCCCACCCCCAGTGACTCTGGTCGACATGGTCACCACAAGTCATCTCGTCGGACCTGGGGACGGTCGATCGGTGAAGGGGGAAGGGGTCGGGACGGCATGAGGGTTGGGTCCCGACATGAAGCCTACAAGGACGACTAGACCAAGTTCTGACCGGAGGTCTGGAGTGGGGGGTAGCAAGGCGACCTGTCCCTCTGGGTCCGTGCCAGGGCCCCATTCACGGATGGGTGAGACCTCACCTTACCCCGTGCCCCGACTAACCATCTACTCTCGACTGGATGCATGACAGTGGCACCTCGTGTGGAGAGGGGTAGTTGAGTAAAACAGGAGTAGCAGAATATGACCATAAAATGTCTTCTCTTTCTTACTACTTCAGTCTCCGGTCTAGTCTCGAATTTGAGTCTCGAAGACTGCAACCTCAGGAGTCAGAGGTAACAATACCCGACGCCCTTCTCCCCTGTCTCGTAGTCCTCCTTCGTCCCCAGAACGGTTGGAACAGAAACCCGACCGAGACATAGTTCTCGTGTCGGAGTACTCCGTCCCATGGGTCGTCTACGCGGGGAAGTCCCGAAACCCGGGTAGTCGACGACCGGAGACCAGAATGGGGGAACTGAAACTCAACCCCCGTCCAGAAGCGAAGACAAAAGTACCAGTACAACTTTCGTTTCGAGAGTCTTCTATGTGGGAAGGGGAGAAAGAATTTTAAAAAACAAATAACCGGTGCGGTGTGCCGGAAACCCTAGAATGAAGTGACTGGTCCCCACCTTGGGAACGGGGGACGTCACCTTCGTACCTCAGAATTGGCGACCCGGTGGTCCCTTCAGGTCTATGTCGGGGAGACCGACACCAAGGGTACCTGGTGACCGGGGGGACGGAACAAGGTCACGGACCCTCCGGAATCAAGAACCGACCATATAGACGTGTCCACTATGACCGGAAAGGGGTCCAACCCCTCCCGACGTCTTACGAGGGACGATACCTGTCCAGGGTCCGTGTCGGAGACGACACCACAGGAACTGAGTCGACGACAGAAGTATGTCCAAATAGGTAAGAGGGACATCGGGTACTCGCACGTGACGTGGACGTGAGCGAACATCCGAGACGTGCACAGGGAGACTGTCATACTGGAAAACAGACAACGGCGATCTACCACTGGTGTCGCGACCATTGGTCCTCGTCAGTATGCACCCCTTCGCCAGTTTGGCCCACCACGCTTGGGAGGTCTTGTCATTCACACCCTCCAACGACCTACTCTGTCGAGCCACGAATCCAGTCCCACCCGGACTCCCGGACCGAAAGCAGTGACGGACGGGCGGGGGCGGGGTCGGGAGCCCAGGTCGGAGAATGGACGGAGAATGGAGAATGGAACACAAGATCGAGGCAGGGACGTGAGGTCCGTGACCCCCCGGGGCGTCGTCGTCCTCCTCGACCCGCAGCGGGGGTGGGGTGACCCCGACGTCCTCTGGTAGCGGCTCAGGAACGTATAGCGGGCCGGAGACGACGTGACATAGGAATCGGGTCCGGGCCCAACGCTATCTGCCCCCGTCCGTCCCGCCCGGCACACGGCCTCTGTAGGAATTGCGGCACCGGCCGTCACGAGTCGGACCCGGAGACCCCAGTCGCCAGCACCTGTGGGACCGAGGACAGGCCACAACACCTACACTGGTCCACTCGACCCGGACGGACCCCCGGGGTAAGGGAGGCAGGCCGAAACACGACGTCCGGACCGGAGTGCACCCGTCCGTCCCAGGGACGGAGACGACAGCGACCGGGCTTGGAACAGGGGAGGGGGTCGGACTCGGAGGACTCGCTGTCCTTCCCGGACTGGGCCGCCCTCGCCGACCTCGACGCCGCGGCCTGGCAGGACGACGAGATGATGGACGACGCGAGGGGGAAGATGCTGGCGAAGAGGCTCATTCCTGACCGGAGACCGAGCCGTCTCGTGGGAGAAGGCGCCCCGTCCCGCCCCCTTCACCCGACCGAGGGGTCCGAACGAGTGCGGACGGAAGGGAGGGAGGAAGGGGCTAGACCCAAGTGCCTTGTGCACGGCACACGATGGGACCCACACGAGTGAGGACTAAAGAACCCCGCTAGACGGGTCACGCGACGAATTCGACGACAACCGTCCGTTCCCGTTCCGGGGTCCCTGGCACCCGTACTTGAAAGGGGTAGGATTCGAACGAGCAGGTGAAAGGATTTGTCAACCCAATAAGGGGCGACAAGTGTCCTCTGTGACTTCAAGTTTCTCCGACCCGTCGACTTTACTTCGGTGGGTCGGTCGGTCAAGGGTGTGGGTACGAGAGAGGACCGGACAGGGACGGAGTGGGTCAGGAGGGAGGTATGGGACTCTCCCAGGTCTCGAGGATCGGTGTCTCTCCGGACGACCCGCACTCAGTCCCCACTGAGCCGCGGTTCAGAGGGTTTCTCCAGTGGACTCCAGTCTGGTTCTAAACTCCTCCCCAGGGATATGACGCTGACCCCGACACTCTGTCCGACCTCCGAGGGCCTTGGGTGAGACAGGTCCAGCATTGTTCTTGTGACGAATTTCCGACCTCACTAGCAATTTCCGACCTCACTAGCAACCTTAACATGAATTGTAAGACATGTATAATGAAGACAAGTAAAAGACTCAACCATCTTTCATTCGAATCCAGTCTAAATTATTGGTGGAGTTACTTTTATTCAAAGATAAAAGTCTAGTCAAACTTTCGAGTGTTCCAAGGTTTCGGTTTAGGAAAAGATGTGAGGTCTCTTTTACGAGACCTCTGAAACCACCTAGCACTGGAGACGGGTGTCTACCGAACGTGAGATGTCTCCTTCGTAACATCGGGGTTATAACCAGACTTAACTCCTAATGGATTAACGTTTCCACCGAAGGGTCCGATGTCCGGAGGTCAGACCGGACAGAAGGACGGTTGGACTGGTCGGGTCGTGGGAATCTCGTCACCGGGTCTGACTCCTCCCGGGTCTCGGACAGGGGGTCTCCTGTCCCCGTCCCACGGCTCCTGGAGACCCTATATCAGACCCCTCTCTCTTCAAAGGAAGGGGGAAGAATAACAGTCTGTTATATCAGAGACCGAGACCCGACGGAGGGTCGACACCCGACTCCACACTGGGAGGGTCCACACACCGACCCCTGCCGACCTGGTCTCGGAAGACAAAGGATCCTACAGGAACTACGTGCACCATTGGAAGACCGAAGACCCTACGTGACGGAAATCAGTCCACCAGTCGTCTCCAAAATGTGCGGACCCAAACGTCCTTGGGTCCGGGGGATGAATCCGATGAAACAACGTCCCGGTTCTAGGAGAAAGATGAGGTCGAGGACCGTCTGGTGCAGGGTCCGTAACCAGACTAGTGTTCATTCGCACCCCACTCCCACACTATTAATGGTAGTGCCTCGAAAACACACCGGGCCGAGGGACATGGAGGAACATTAGACTGAGAACCGTGTCAACCCTCTCCCTCACGTCTCCAGTCCAACCCTCCCACTGTCGAGGAAGTTACTGTACTCTGGTCGAAGCGACCGGCCCCTGACATGCCTCCTTACTGTGGACGACCGGTAAACCTCTCCGTGGGAGTCGTCTCTCCGGGACCCGGTCCCGATGGGTGTCCCTGTCGCCCTGTCGACACACTAAAGACACTCGAACTTTGAGAAACAGACATTTGTATCGGTCTCTACCGAGACTACGACCGCCCCTTCCACCCTCCCGCCCCCGAGACTGGTCCGCCTGCCCCCGGAGTCCTCCCGGGACCCATCTCGACCTAACCTCAGACAGGGAGTCTGGACTTGAACGAGGGGAGAGACAGTAACGTCCCGGCGAATACCTAATGAACGGGTTGACCGTCTTTTAAATAAAGATGTCAACCCCGACTGCCTGTAAGGCGTTCACCCCACACCCCTCCCCGTCCCCCACGTAGTCGAGAAGTTCAGGGACCCGGGGAAACGGGATTATTTTGACTGAGACCGTCGCATGTGCGGACACTGACGAGGTACGGGGGCTGGGCCCCGCGGGCCGAGGACGTGAGACCGACCCGAGGCGTGTGTCGGGACCAGAGGTGATCTCGCGGGAATTAAGGGAGAGCTGAGGCGTAGGACTCCCCTTCCTTCGTGTGCGGCGTGGAGTAGTGACCGGCCCCACGGGACGATCCTGGTCCAGTGCCCGAAGACGTCGGATCTTTCGACCTCGGGTGGAGTGCCCTTCGACGCTATCGTCTACGACGAAGAGAGAACTAGGGACGACTGTCGGCCGGTCCGACTTGGGTCTGCCACCCACTGTCGACGGGGACACAGAAGGCCGGGTGCGGGACGGCCCCGGACTACGGACCGTCGACGAGGCACCACCTTGCACCACGACCACCCGGACGGAGTCACGTCTCCCCGTGGAGTTCGGCACTGGGGACGAGCTTTCGTCTTCCGGAAACAGGACACCCTTCCCCTGTAGTCCGGGGTCGGTCGCGACGCCGGCCGGGACCCGTCGCCATTCCAACCGTCCCGACCCTCGACGGTGCACGCCCAAGTGTCCCGTACTCGGCCGCAGAGGGGACACCAGAAGGACCTCCATGGTACGTCCCTAAACCCGTACCGCCGACGACAGAAAGACGGACGAGAGAGGGAAGGGAGTCAGAGACGACAGAAACACGATACTCGTCTGGCGTACGAGGACGACCTCGAAGGTCGGCCAGTCCGTCGGCGAACCCAAGACTCTCCCGAGGTAGACGGAACACAGTCGACACGGAGGCGACGGGGGTCTGTGGGACCCTACCCGACCGACAGGGACTGACGAAAGGGGTTCACGGAGACTCTTCGGGGTAGGCCCAGGGCCCGGCCCCCGCTTCCGCGACCCACCAATGGTGAACTCTGGGTGTCGGAACCGACCCGTACCATCACACGAGACCCCGAGCACGACACGCACCTTCGCTCAGCGGGTCGAGCGGCGGGAGTGAGAGCTGTCGCACTCCCTGTCCACACACCTACGGAGGCACACGGCTCAACAACGCCAACCACCTTCATACGCGCCGGGTACCAGTCTGACGGACGGGCGGGGTCGGCCTCCCGTGGGACCAGTCCCTCGGGAGGCGAGTTCGGCCGAAGATTTGACGACTCTGAAGTAGACAAAAGTCGTCCGTCTGCCCTCCACCTCCGACACACACGTTTTTGTGTCGGGTTCATCAACAACGTCACCGCACTACCGGGACGGCCCCACCCTCCCGCGGGCTCGGCGCCCGTCCCGGCTTAGGTGGTCCGGTCGTTACAGAGCCTCCTCCACCACCCCTCCCCGGACAAACTTTCGCGTAGAGTCCCCCGGACACCCGTCCCCTCCCCCTTCCACCTCCGGACGTTGGTACCCACCCCGGTTCAATTCTGCCACCGTCCTCCCCACCCCCCGCTGGGTCGGTCCGGAACCCCTGACCAACACCTATGTTTCCTTTTCCCACCGTAAATCAGAACCTCCGTTCCTTTACTCCCCAAACCTCAAGTCTCCTCGGTCTCGCAGACTTGAACACCAAGGACCGCCTCCCGTCCCCCCCGTCTTCTACGATTCCGCCAAACACCCTCGGTCGACACAGGTCCCTCCCTCGGCCCAGGTGTGACTCAATTGTGCCCCGGCCCGTCCTTCGTCTCCCGGTGTGCCGGAGCGGTGTCCGGACACTTCTCTGAGTCAGAGACCGGAGTAGTTCTTAAGTGACTCGTGGGTCGTCCGTAGGTCATGACCTGTAGGGCATCAGGGACGGGAACCCTTCGAAGGTGAGCTCTCCGGGTCCAGGGTCCGAAACGGTGGATACGACTTCAGGCACAGTCGGAGCCTCCGCCCGGACGTCGGTACGATTCGACGCCCCCCCGTCGGACCCCCCTCACGGGAGTCGTACCCGAGACAGACCACCCCGGACTCACCCGGTCCCGGGTCCCTGGACGAGTCCCGAGAGGTCGACGTCCTGGATGCACCCCGTTAAGTCACACCCTCCCTCTCCCACCCTCTCCCTCCGACCCGCTCCTCGTCACCTTTACGGCCCCGAGACCCGCCACCGACACTGGAGACGTGTCCCGGAGGACCCACAGGCAGGGACCCGTCCAACACATCCATGGAATGGAGTCACCACTCCTTCGGGTCCGGGTGTCTCCCTCCATTGCAAAGACGGACCGTTCTCCACTCCACCCCTAGACTCGATAGACACGGGAATCGCCACTCAGATCTCATTCTACCCGAGTCGTGGACCGACGGGTGTCGGAGTCGTGTTGGGCGGGTGTCCGGAGTCGTCCCTCGAAGGGTCAGGCAGCCTCGGCGACGGCGACGACTGTGCCTGGGTGCCTCGACCCCCGGAAACACTCCGCCGGCCCGCGCCCGTCGTCCAAGGCAGGAGGCCGGACGGCCCCCTCCCCGTCCGTCTTCGGCCCTAGTCCCTGGCGCACCTCCTACCAAGAGCGGTACGACCCCCGAGACGTGGGGTCCCGGCCGGACTCGGAGAAGCAGGACATGGAGCAGGACCGTCGGCGCGAGGAGGCGGGGGTCGGCGACTCCATTGAGGACTCCACCCGGAGGGGAGGGGCCACAGCCCTGGGGGGTGGGAGTCTACAACGAGGGCAAGACCCTCCACCATCGACGGGGGGACGGTCACGACTCGTGGGGTTGAAGAGGGCGTCCGGAGTCGCTCGACAAGGACTCCTTAAAAGCCGGGGGGACCTTGAGAGTCGCGGCGAGAGGCCGGACCACCTACCATCGGAGAGGGGAAGAAGAGGGGTGGGACGAGGGACTACCCCCTCGGCACGGGACCCTCGCCCGTGGGACGGTCGGAGCCCCGGAAGAGTGGGGTGTGTCGGACACACACCCCTTCTGAAGTCCCCTTGCACCTGCGAGGGACGGTGAGTGGGGGAGAAGAGAGAGAGATCTGATGCCCCAGGCTGGCTTTGTGGGCACCGGAGCCCCCGGGGCTGGGGACGAGAGGGCCCGGGTCGTCGCGTTCGCTCTGCCCGGGCTGTACCGGCTCATGATGATACTGAGTGCGGACACTACCCTTGGGGAATATTTTGATAAGACACGTCGTTTCGGAACCCGGAAGGACCGCACCCTTGCTCGGCCCGCTCCAACCCCCCAGGTTCGTCTACTGTGGGTCACGCCAGGGCTGTCCTTTACCGTGAAATTATCAACTCCGGTCCCAGTGTCCTGGGTCTTACCCCGATGTCGACTTCGTCGGTTCTCCGGGCCGACCGGGCCCCGGCCCCGCCTCGGAGGAAAAGGACGGGTCCACCCCGGGGGGCAACGACGGCACGAGAGGGGAGGAGCACCCCTGGGGGTGCGGACGGTCCCCCGGTCGCGTGGCCGCCCCAACGCCACCCTCGACAGCCAGGTCTCCGGTGTGGCCACTGTCGAACCTTGCCCCCGCCCCCCCCCGTAGGGGGTGGACGCCGACAAAGGACTGGTGTCTCAGGAGCCCTCCCCGACCCGAACTCGAGTCCCGGGGCGTCGACCCCCAACCCCTAAACCCCATCCCGATCCCACCCGTGAATGTCCACCGTACCCGAAACAGTTCCGTCCCCGGCGGCCGGTCTCCGGGACCATCTCCCCTTCACTCCCTCCGGGTTCCACTCTGTCTCGGGAGACGAGGATCCTCCCGTCGGGTAGGACCGACCTCCGAAGTAGAAGGGGGGTCGGGACACGGGAGGGTTGGGGGCCCGTCGGGTGTGGTAGGAGGTGTCTACTCAGAATTGGGGTATATAATGTTATCTGACGTAAGCGGAGAGGGCTATTGGGGACGGGAGGGGGTGGGGCCGGTCGTCGGGCGGTGAGGGGGAGGAGACCGCCACCGACCACGGGGGAGTTCGTCACGGTGCAGGACAGCCGTCGGGCGACAGGACCGGGACCGGACCCCTACGCTCCCGTCTCACCGCGGCGGCGATGAGGTCCATCTACAGAAGACACCCCGTCCACATGAGGTGTTTGACGAACATCTTGACGACTTTACGAGAGGATCCTCCGTCCGTCTGTGGGTCCGCAGTGACCCCTCCCCGTCCTAGAGGTGGACCCCAAAGGTGGGACCTCACAGCCCCAGGGATAAGACCCGAGACAAAGGGTGCGGACGGGATCACTCTCGACGAGTCGAGATAAGAGATGTGCACCACAAAGGACTCATTCTAACGTTGACTTCTTTCCCGGGTCACTGGTATTTCAACCCTGACGTCCTGGCGGGTCGGGAGGAAGGCACTCGGCTCCTCGACACGTCTCCGCGATCCTCTTGACCCTCACAACGGCTCGGACTCCTCACACGACCCCGGGAGTCCGGTCCTGACCCTCGAGTCGTCCTGCGTGTGTGAGTGGGGTGTCTAAGACGGTCGCGAAACCACCTAAGAAGTCTGTGTTTCTGTACCGTTCGTTTGGCCACCAGTCGTCCCACGAACCACTACTTGGGTTTCATGGACGTCTCCCCCTCGTCAGGCAGACCCGCTCTGTCCCCGAGTCCGGGGACCCCGCGTACGGTCCGGGCCCCGACCTGACGTTCGTGGGACTCAGTCGTGCGGGCGGAGGTGGGGAAAGGGGAGACCAGAATGAACAACAAGAAACCTACCATAGGTGTCTTTCTCTACAAAAAATTGACCTTTTTCACCGATGTAAATAAGGGGATGTCCTCCCTCTTCTCTTCTGCCACCAGTAGTCGGGCGCTCCCGTGTCCAACCCTCAGACCACCCTCTCGTCCCCCCCGGGACCCGGCAGTGGAACCGGAGGACCCTCAGTAGTCGGAACTGCGGCTAGAAGTGCGGGGCGTGCGACTAGAGATCCTGCGTCGACCTCCCGCCCAATTTCACGTGCCACTCGGCCGCTCACCACCGCTAGACACCCACGTCCTGCCCTGTAGTCCGACCGCGGGGAGAGGGGTCCTCTCCTACCCCCTGGTCCGGCCCCCACCCGCGGGAGGGGTCGCCTCGTCGATGGAAAACGTATCGTCGTGTCTCCTGTAGTAACGGGAACACTATCCCCTGGACCTGACTCGGGTCCTTGAAGTGGGCCTTGACCAGGTGGGTCAGCGACAAAAACCAGTCCCGACCTTTCGTTCGCACCTTACTCGTCGTCCGTTGGGTGTCTCCCAGTGGTGGGGACGGGGACCCCAACCGGGACGACCCGACCCGGAGTGAAAAGAGATAACACTCTACTTCAGTGGCAACGCCCCGGGGGAGGGACCCTCCGACTCTAGACCTCGTGGTCAGACGGGTCCTCGCTACCCCGCCCTGACTACACCCCCGCGACCCCGCCCCCTCCTTTGTGATGGACGGTCCACGAGTCCGAGGAACCACTGGAGCTACCGCATCATCCGTCCCTTCTGCGGGGACCGAGGGCACGCGTACAACATCCGGAGCATGGTCATCAGGAGCCGGACGTCGAGGTGGTCGTCTCCCAGCAGGTGGAGGTCGAGCTCGAGCAGAAGTACAGCTCCGTGTTTGGACAGGGGTTACTCCCGGGTACTCCTTAAGTGACGGACCCGGGGAAGTTGGTCTGTACAAAGGGGTGGGCCGAGACCCCAGCCCCTCGATGTAGCTGTAGTGACCAAGTTATTTTTAAACATGTCGTAGGGCACACGGGCACTGAGGATCCCGGCCCTCCTCTCCTGGCTCCAGTTAGTCTGTACGTAGACGGTGGCTCCTCTAGTGTCGGTTCCCTCGTCCCGGTGTCCAGTTGACACTCTCCAGTACCGCCATCGTCACAATCAGCGAGTCAGCACAGGTTGAGACGTTGAGGTATCTGACATCCACGGTCCGAAGAGACAGGTACCCTAAGAGGTCCGTTCTTATGACCTCACCTGACGGTACGGGAAGAGGTCTCCTAGAAGGACTGGGTCCCTAGCCTGGGCCCAGAAACCGTAACGTCCGTTTAAGTAATGGCGGACTCGATGTCCCTTCAAGATTCACTCCCCAGTACCCATCCCTGATAAAGGTGCCACCCCTCCCACTCCCCGACCGCCCAAAATTGCACACCAGTCCCCACAGACGACCCGTGGGAGAACCCGAGACCGTCGTTTGTGTAGTGAGACTCTGGTAGGTGAGACACAGGTTCGAGGTCCAAGGATCTCCCACCTGTGACAGGAGGACCCCGACTCACGTCCCCGACACAAATCCGGTACACCACTACCACCTCCGGTCCTCCCACACCGGTCGAGGACGGACGGGTCGCCCCGGGAGTCGAGAGTGGACTTATACCGGGCCACCCAGACGAGGACGAGAAGGGGCAACTACTGCGTCCTCTTCTCGGGTTTCCTGAGGCGTGGACATTCGGTGCCCCTGTTCGACCCTCTCCTACCAGGGTCGGGGGCCGAGTCGGGATTACGGCACTGGTCCACCTGGACCCCGACGGCGACCCCTGTGGAGGGGGTCCAGGGGGGGGTCAAGGGACGACGGGTGAGTGACCTCCTCGCGCTCGCCGGCGAGTACTTCTGCAAGTCCTTGAAGAACCTCTTCACCTGCAGCCCAAGCAGCCCGCACCTCAGGAGGCTCTCCGTCCGCCCCCCGGCGCCGGCCCCCCGGAGGAGCATGAGGAGGGGCTACCGGCTGAGCATCCCCCTCCTCCGTCTCCGCGTCAACAGCATCTGCCACCGGCTCAGCGAGAGCAGCGACATCAGCGGCTTCGTGCCGGCGTCCGAGTGGTCGAGGTCGACACGCACGAGCAGGTGGTGGTCGCATATGAACTGGCTCAGCATCCTTTCCCGCGACCATAGCCTCGAGTCGCTCCGGGCGCCTCCGCCGCCGCCGAGGGGGTCCGAGGGCGCGGTAGGAGGGTGACCACCGAGCCGGGCGAGGCCCCTGCTGTTCGTCAGCTTCGGGAGCAGGAGGAGCGACTATCTCCCCACACCGGCGGGCCGTGACCGCCCCATCCGCCGCCCCAGCCCCAGCCTCGACTGGCTGTAGGCCGAGAGCCGCCCGCCGTCCTTCCGCCTCCATCCGAGGCGTCCCAGGCGCCCGGAGACGTGCCCGCAGTCCATCTAGAGGAGCCACCGGAGGTCGGCGTGCAGGCGGACCATCACCTACGCCAGAGCCACGCTCACCGAGGCCGGTGGGCGCCCCCGCCGTCCCCCGGGTGGCCCTCCGCGGTAGACCCACCGCCGCGAAGCCGCCGTCCCCGACAGGCACCTCCACGGAGCTAGGAACCACCCGCGCCCCGACGACCCCCCGCCGTCGAGTAGCGAGTTCGTCTACACGAGTACGCCTCCGCAGACGAGGGGACTTCTCGTCCGCCCCGCCCCGAGTTCAACCGCGGGAGTGGGCCGGGAACCCGGCGGGCCTGTGTCTGTGGTTCTGTGCCACCCCGGAGGGGTGCCCCGCACGCCGTCCGAGGTCCCGGTGGCGACTGGTGCCGACCTCAAGTCCGTTCCCTTTCCCAGGGGTGAATGGACAGAAGTCGCCACTCCTACTGGAGCTGTGGGATAGGACGGTTGACACGAAGAACGGGTCTCTCAATAATAAGTCACACAGGACACGTCCCCTGTTTTCCGGGAACACTGTCTCCGCGAGTTGTCACGGGCCGTGTCCCTCCGGGCCGGGACGGGGCGGGGGTGGGGGTCCGGTCGGGATCCGGTAAACGACGACGGGGACGGGGGGATGGTGAACCGGTTCCCGGAGTCGGGAGACCGTGTCCGTCCTCCCCGCCGTTCAGTGTCAGGAGGCGGGTCCGGACGACTGCACCCTGTCGGGTGGGGAACCCGGGCCCCTTCGACCGACCCGGAGTCCCTCTCCAAGAGTAACCGGAGTTGCTTTCACCGCTGTGGTTGTAACCACCACTCACCCCTCCCCTCGGTCTCGGTAGGTCCCTGTCTCGGTCTGGGGCCCCCAGAGTCTGCACCTCCCAAATGTCCGTTCTACGAGTGAGGTCCGGGATGAGGGGACTTCCGACCCTTCGGTACCGGATCCCTTCTCCGTCCCTACACGAGCATCTCGGACTTTCTCCGCCCTTCTTCCCAGAGGCGTCGTCGACCGGACCCCCTGACCCAACTTAGTATGTTTGCTACCGAGGTCCTACTCCAAGGGGGTGGGGAGGGGGGTCCTCGCGTACTCCATCCTTACTGTCTACATTAACGGTCTCCGGGAGGACGGACCCAGAGGCCCGGTGTGTGGGGTGTAAGAGGTCGGGGCCCCTGGGGAGAGGTGTTACGAATATATGTTCCGAACGATGTCTGTGGAACTCGGGGAAGGGGACTCTTGTGGGAACGTTCGAGGGTGTAAGGACTCAAACCGACGGTTTTGGGTGGTCTCTCGTAGGACTCTTTCCCTGACTAGGAGAGAGACGTCGGGGACGTGGGAGGTGGGTGTCGGGGCGAGGGTCTCGACGAGGAGACTTGGAGGGGTCTGACCCGGACCCTCTGTTACCGGGTGACGGCCGAGAGGGGTCTGGAGTAAGTTGGGAAGAACCGTAGGTCGGTGGGTCGGGTCCCCGGGATCCGGGGGTTGAGTCGGGTCGTCGAGGCGGAGGGTAAAGAGAAGGGACGGAGGGTCCTTAAGGGTCGACGGGCTTAAAGTTTCGCCGTTGGCGGTGTTGAGGAGTGTTGAAGGGGACTGAAAAGGGTGCTCCGGTGGAGTGCTCGGGAAAAGAGGTCCGGGACGAAGACGGGGTGCAAGTCGTCCTTGGGGCTGTGGGACCGTTGGGGACAAGAGAATTAGAGGATGAAGGGAGAGGTCGTCGTAGAAGGGGGACCGGGAGAGTCAGGGAGGTAAGGAAGGTGCAGAGTAGAGCTCCGAGTTTTGGGTCGGTCTCGATGAGCCGGGCAGAGTGAATCCCGCCTAAGACGAACGGAAGTCGCTAGTGGAGAGGTCCCTGGAGGGGGACCCTTTCGATCCGGTTCGTAGTGGTCCGACCTCTGGAGAGGCTGAGCGCGTCGGGGCGGCCGAGGCGCCGGGAACGGCCCTGGGACTCCTGTGGACGGCCTCGGGGCGGGGCGGAGTGGACTCTGGCGCCGTGGACGCCCTTCTCCAAGTCGCACCACCCAGCGAACCCGGCCATGCACAGAGGCGGCGGGCCCGGGACCGGGACCGGGACCGGGACCGGGACCGGGACCGAGACCGGCGCCCCGTGGCAGAGGACCGCCCCGAGCCGGAGCCCACCGGGGCGAGGACCGGCGGCGCGCCGCGCGAGGAGGAGCAGCAGCAGGAGCCGCGGCCCTCACAGGGGGCGGCGTAGCTAGTCCAGGTAGACGTCGTAGAGCCGGACATCGGACGAGGGGGGCGGCGGCGGCGGCGGCGGCGGCGGGCGCCTCTCGTCGGGCCGCGCACCCCCGACGCGCCGCGCCTGCCTCCCCGCAGTCCCCCGGCCCGCCCCCGCCTCGGGTCCGGCTCGTGGCGGGGGTGGAGGGGGGCGGGGTGTGGGGCGCGCCCGCTCGGGTAAGGCGCCGGCGTTTCTCCCCCTCTGTCCCTCTCGCCGTTCCTCGGGGCGCTCTCCCCCGGCACGGGAGGACGGGGGAGCTCCTGCGCGCTCCGGCGGCGGAGGAGGCGTACAGTCAGGCGTGGAAACCGTCAGGTGTGGCTAGGGGCGGGGGTGCCAGCGGGCGAAAGGCTGAGAAACGTTGGGGGGAGCAAGGGAACCGTTGCCGGCCACTGGAGTGGGCTCATCATTTGGCTCGGGTCTCACTCCAGTGGCGACAACGGTACCCCTGACCCCTGGCTCGCCAGCGGCTCCTCAAGTCCCGGGGTGTTCCCTACCTCTGGTCCCAATCAAAAACTTCACACGTCATTCCCTTTGGGTCCTTTATCAGAGTCGGGCCTCCCGGCGTCACGCCTGTCCTCCTGGGCTCGCGCCTGGCTTCTCCCTGCGGCCCGTCCCTCCTCGTCCACCGTTCGTGAGCGTACTCCGTCACCGTAGGTGCGGGAGAAGGTAGGAGTCCGATTCCTGGGAGGTTGGACTCCAGAAGAGAGCCGGATTGAAACTGTCAGGTCTCGAGGCAAGATCGAGGTCCGGACGGTAATTAAGGGACCGTGGAACCTGTCTAGGGAACTGAGAGGGTTAAGGGAGCGGTCAATTGACGGAGGGTCGCAGGGTCTCTCCGGTCCTAAATGACCGTTCTTTTGCACTATCGGGGGACCTCGAACCGATTCCGGGGTGTCCCATGTGGGACTCGATCATGGCAGAGTCCCAGGCGACCAACGTTTCTGGTGGGAGAGGTTCCGAGACGAACATGTTCAGTCGGTTCTCCTACCACGCCCTCAGGGTTTGGCTACTTACTGGAGTTTCTTCGACATAAGTAGGTCTTAGTCACCGGAGACGGAGGTAGGGGAGACCGGACCGGTCCCCCATCCCCATGTTGCATCCATCCAAAACGGGGTGGGGAGCCAAAGGAGAACGGATCTTCCTGAATGTCTTAGAGACCCCCACTTTCCTCCAGTTGTGTCTCCGTGGGGTGGGGTTGAGTGTGACGCCGAGAGGAAACGATTGTAAGAGGGTTGGCGTACAGATGAGGTCGGTGGGTGGGAGGACCCCCGACTCTCTTTGAGACCCGAGACGTTGGATCGACGTGCGAACGAAAGGTAGAGAACCGGACACCGGGGAAAAAGGACAAGACTTTTCTGTACTCCCTACAGACAGACTGACCCGGAGGGGTCTGTGACCCCTGGAGGGAGGTCCGTCCTAAGTCTGGAAACCGTCGACTCTGTCGGTAGACAGGATACCGTTTCGGTGCCCCCGGGTCTCGTCGTTACGACCTAATTGGAAGGTCTCTCTGGGAATCCTGTCCGGTCTCCCCCAGGTAATCCGATACACCACACAAGCCACGGACCCTCACGGGACCGAGAGAAGAGGACGGGGTTTCGTGACGTCTAAGGTGACCTGAGGCGGGATGTGACGAAGTCCGGGAGACGGTTCCTTCGAAACCTTTCCTAAATCCCATCAGGACTCAGAAGGGAATTAATACCAGGATTGACGATGACAGGATCCGGAGTTCTGAAGGACGAGAGAGGGAAGAACACCCGTTGACTTCCTAGACAGAGGACGGAAACGGGGACCGTTTTATTTATTTATGTACTATTTATTTTTTAGACTCGTGAGTTCTACACGGTCCGTACCAGGACCTACAAAGGACGCACAATAAAGGAATCTACCCTCATGGTTTTTCTGGGGCTCTCGGGGAGATCTATGCCCCTATGGGAGGGAGGACAGGGATGGGTAGGGTAGGTGGGTTGGGAATGGGCATTCCTGTTCCACAGAAACGTGACGTCCGACTACGGTGTGAGTAGCCACTAGAGCCTCTCCAGAAGTAGGAGTTTGAGGAGATCCGACTACAGTACCCACTCGGACCACCCCTGTTCTTCGGTTTCAATGGTGAGCCCTGACGACCGCCACCCGGTTCCTGGGACCACGGAGGGAACATGGAGAAGGCTCCTCATCGGGGAACTGTATAGTGTCGGGGATCTCCTGTCCTGGACTCCAGACGGACGTAGTCACGTTCCCCATGACTCGTCCGTCCCGTTCGAACCCCGAGTCTAGTTTTCCGTCCAGAGGACCACTCCTGACCTTCCCTCCCGAGACCCAGTGGCATCGAGATGGGCCGACCCTCAAAGGTGGGACGACAGTTGGTCCTCCGACACGGATCTTCCGGGTCGACCAGTCTCGGAGCCGAGACGGTTTCTTTACCGAAGGTCTCAGTTCCGTAACTGAACTGAGGTCAAGTGGGTACCTCCTCCGCCTCGCAACTCTTCTCTGAGGTTCCCTCCGGTCCTCACCCCGGAGGGACACGTGGAACCCCTGTCTTTGGTCCCACGACCGTCTCCGGGGCGGGGTCGAGTCTCCCCACGAGGTACAGGAACCGGGTCCTCCAGGGGGGAGTCTTCGGGACCCTCGTCTACTTTCCCTTGGACCACAGTTAGATCAAAGTAGGTCAAGATCCTTTCTGTCACGGGGATAAGACGTGAGAACCAGAGTAGTTAAGGTTACGTTTTAGGAGGACGGACCGTACACCCGGGACTCGCCCTCCAGCGGGTACCGCCCCGACCCTATTCGACCTCCACAGGACCTGAGTCCTCTAGGGTGAGTTTCGTACCCTTGAGATTGACCGACATGCTCCTGGGACAGGGGAGTTCCGGTCGGGGGTGGGGTCTCACCACCCGACACGGTCGAGGATGAGTCGGGGTCGGGTCCCATAGACGGACCAAACCACACCCACCCTGTCACCCTCTTGAGACAATTCCTTCAACCCCTCTTAAGACTCGGAAAAGAAGTTCTTCTGGTCCTCTAACTCCCGATCTCTTACATCTGGGTGATCAGGTTCCAGTGGGTCCTCTCCACCACCCGAGTCGGGGTCCCCCAGGATCTCCCGGTGTGGGGGACGGAGACCGGAGGGGAGTTTGGTTTGTCTCTGGACCTCGGGTCACCTCAACGGGGTCTCGAAGGGGGAGGGGGTGCGGCCCGGGGTTTGGGGATGGTCACGAGGGTGACTAGGAGGTTGGTCGACAGTAACAGACCCGAGCTTAGGTAGAAGTCGTGGTCGACGTACCTCTCGGGACGGGCCGGCCCCCCGACGCCCCGGGGTCCCGGCGGGAGAGTACGGGTCTTCCCAACCCCACCCCCGGTCCCGAGCCCCGTCCCGACCCCGGAGGCCGGAGACGACGGACCCGGACGGAAAGACGCAGGTCGGGCGACGTCTTCGGACCCCTCGAGTAATTTTTATCTACCCGGCCCTCTCCTCCGTCGCCGACCGACGGCTGGGGTCGAGACGGGGCGGTCGGGAGTCGACGTCCGTCGAAGGAGGGACCGAGAAGGGTCGGCGACGACAGCGCCGGCGGAGGGGGCGCCCTAGTCCAATGACGTTAGTTACGGCCCGAGGAGGACGGGAAGGTTACGGGGCTAGGACAGTCCCCGACCCCACCGGGGGGAAGGGACCGGGTCCGAACTTACGTCTACCGTCTTTAGACCCGTCAAAGGGGGGTTTTCGGTCGGGGCCTAGACGAAAATTTCCCGGTCGTCGTGTTAATCCCGAGGACCACCACTCTACCCCCACCTCCACCCCCACCCCCCGACACGAAGGTTTTAAGAGGTGTTTCCCTACGAGTCGGGGGCGTCGAGTAGTCCGTCCAAAGACACCCGAGTGTCTGTCGCGACGGACCCCACCCAGACCCGGCGAAGACAACGGGTGGACCCACGTGTGTCTTGGGCCGGGGGAAGGGGTCCCGAGACAGGAAGGTAGGTCCTTCACGGACCTCCGTTTCCTCCGAGGTTCCGGTCCCGATTCCCGTCCAGTACACACCTAGAGGGACCCGTCCCGTCTTCCCGTCGGACCCCCGGGTTCTCTGAGGACCGTGACACCCCACCGTCGTCATCTTCGACCTTCTGGGGACCTCCTCGCCGTGCCTCCGTAAACCGCCGGCTCCATCGGCTACTGTTACACGAGAGCTTCCGGAGAAGACTGGACCTCGGGTTCCCACCATCTAAGGGGCCCGACCCCGTCCCGCACCTCATCCCCGTCCGACCCCTTCTTCAGTCCCGTCGGGACGGGTCAGACCGTGTCCCACCGTAGAGACTAGGACCCGACTCTTGGGTAGACGTCACCCCTTGTGTGTGACCGTCGGGCCGGGTAGTGCCTCTTTCGTGGGGGACCCTGAGTCACCGTGGTCCGTCACCGTCCTGGTAACCCACTGATTGGGTCTGCGTGGAAGTCTGCTGGGAACCCCCGGACCCTGGGGGAGTGTGCAGACGTACAAGAACGGGAGTGACGGGTCGGACCGGATCGAGGACGGAGACGTCAGGGTCCGGAGACGGGACCCGACAGACGGAGTCAAAGGGGTACGGACGTGTAACGAGGGGGAGCGTGGGTGGTGTTACTCCGTCTACTTCGTGGTGGGAAACGTGCGTTGAGGAGAACGGCTGAGACACACACTTCCAGATAGAGAACGTAGACGGAGGGTTCGCAGATTGGGTCACGAACCTACTTCGTGCATCGTCCGAAAGTGGACACGGACGACCCTCTTCCAAGCCAATTCGGGGGAGGAGGTCCTTCGGGAGGACCAGGGACCACAGTCGCGGAGTGTCGGGAGGTCCGTCGCGAGCGACCAGGGACAGTAAGGAGGACGAACACCAACCACAGTGGGACACGTACCTCCCTTCCGTCACACTTCCTCATCTCCCTTTCCCCGGACGTAGTTCGTAGGAAGGGCAGGAGAGTCCCCCGAGGTTTCATCTACCTCGAGTATGGGCTGGGGGTGGGACGTGGGTCGTACACGGGGGAGTGGGGTCGTTTCAGACCTCCCGTCTCGACCACTCCAGTAGAACGTATGTGATCCGTGAGTCATACACAGACGACTACCGACAGGTCCTGTCGGAGTCGGAGGTGCCGAGGAGAGTCTGGTCTCACAAGTGTCGTCTGGACGTCCCAGACCGAACCTGGACCCGGCCCCGAAGAGTCGAGTAAAGATGTGTGCGTTAGAGTCGTAGTGGGCTATAAGAACGAAGGACCCTCCGTCCAGACCCCCCGACCGTCCCTGTCGACAGAGTCGGAGATGTGTACTCGTTACTCCCAGTGGCTCCCGTCACCACCTGTCTCGGGACCCGACCCCGAGTTGTCGAACATGAACTAGGGACCGAGACCACCCCGTCCAAGTGCCTCGAGGAGTTAGAATGAAAAATGAGGATTCGGTCCGTTCTACCACCTTACCGGCGGTATGGTCCGAGTCTTCGTCCTCCGGACTCTAGTATAGGACTGAGGTAGGTTCCGAGTCGGCGGGACAGCGGACTCACCGACGGTACGGGACCGGTGGTTGGAAGAAATACGAGACGCAGAGGGAAGTAGAAGTGAGGTCGGAACCTTCTACCAAAATAAGACGGGTAAAATGTCTACTCCTTGTGATTCCGAGTCTGTCTTCTACGGTATCCAGGCGCCGAAGGCGTATACATTCTACTCCGGGGGGGTAGACCCACGACCATTTGAATTGACTCACCTCACACACATTTGATGTCCCACGACACTCCTCCAGGGCTGGTTCCTAGCCCCCGACCTGATCAGGACCTCAGTAGAAACGTTTAGTGTGGGTGGAGGGCGTTCCGGGTGGAGACGGGTACGGAGGCGGCGGGACAAGGGACGGGAAGGGAGGACGAAGAGGTCCGTGGTGCTCAAGACCCAGAGAGTGGACTTCGGGGTCCTCCGGGAAACACCTCCCTTTCGGTATGTCTGGGAATCAGGGAGGTTCAAGTTCCTCTCGTCGAGGAACTCCTCCTTCCTTTTCTACCTCCCCTCCGTCCGTCGCCCTCGTCCTTCCTTCCTCCTTCCAGGGGAGGACTTGGGTGACTAGGTGGAAGGGGTACCTTTGGCCGCAGGCCTCACGGTCTTCTGTCGAGTCCGACTTGGTGTGCTGGGCGACGTCTAGCCCAGGGGCCGAAACGGAGATCCAGACCCTTGGGGTCGGGAAGCCTCCGTCGACGGGAGTAGTGGGTCTGAACGAACGGGCAACCCCACTCTGCCCAGTGCTCCAGAGTGGGTGTGATTGTAGACCAGTGAGATACCGTTCCCAAACCAAAGACCTCTGAGGGGGGCCGGGCTGGAAACCGTAGTTAGAAATAGTGGGTCCGAGGGAGAAGGCTCAATTGGAGTAGCGGAGGGTGAGACCGCGGGGTCAGGAGGGGAGACCGAGGAGTGACAGGAGACTTGCACGGTGGGAGTCCGAGGACGACGGACTCGGCTCGAGGGGATTTGCCTGTCTGTTCGGAGAACACAAAGTTACAAATGCAGTGCCGGAAAGGGAACGGTACACGGCAGTCAGTGTAGACGCAAGGTGGTCGCCGTCGAGAAAGATTCGACGACAAAGGTGCGTCCTCCTCCACCTCAGTCGTCACGGACGGTTCGTTCCCAATTTACCATCTCACGACTCCGAAGTTCGACTCGTTACGGTTTGGGTCGGCCCGAAGACCGACGGGTCTCCGAGAAGGACAGAAGGACAAGGACCGAGGACCCCTCCCTCCAGTTCCACGGTCAACTGACTGGCACCCAGGGCCGGTGCTACAGAGTGCCCCGGGGCGACACTACCCCAGTCGACGCCACGTTCCCAGGGCGGGCAGAGAGACGGCGGGAGACTCACGACTCGTGCCGACAGGTCCCCAAAGAGCTTGGGCTCGGACCCGACGGGATGAGGCTCGTCGAAGGAGTGGAGGGAACCAGAGAGGATGTCCGGTAAGAGGCTCCCCGGTGGTTTTGGTTGTACACTTTACGTTCAGACCGAGATAGTGGACAAGGGTCGAGTCTTGGGATTGTCGAAGGGGGTAGGAATCCCCTTCCCCGGGTTTAAGAGTGGACGCCTAGGACGGGGGCGGAGGGTGGGAGGGTTGAGAATCCGAGGACGGGGTGACCGAGGGACTAACCCGACTTCTCGGGGCGACACCGGATCCAGGGGAAACGTCCGTAGGACCCCGCCCCTCAGTGACCTTAAAAGGGACACCCGAGACACTGGTCTCCGCCCGAGGGGACTCTCCGTTGACCGGGCACTCCCGCCGTAGTGCTCCCCCGGACTGTACTGTCCATGAATCGCTGACGACAACTTACTTACTTTGCGACTACAGGGGTCCAGAAAGATCTGAAGGGGAAGCCTTTAGAACTTCGGTCGAGGGAGAAGTCGGACTGAAGGACACACGGGTCTTGGGACGGACGCGCAGACCCCATCCTCACCCCCGGAGACCCTTCTACCATGACCAACTCTACCGTCTCACCCCCCGCGGTCCGGGTCGGAGTGGGAGTCTCAGGGGAGAGGCAGGGTGGGGGTCGAGACCCTCTGGGACCCCAGTCCGACCCAAAAGAGGAGGCCAGACCTTAAGGAAAGAGTTGGCACAGGTGTGACCCCAGTAGAAGTGACTTTTGACTTAGGTTGGGTTCTTTGGTCAGGGTGTTCTTGTGGGGATGAACCCCAACACGAGTCGGGCTGAGATAACGTCGGGGCACCCGACATCGGGTGGTCCGAGGAGACAGGTACCCTAAGAGGTCCGTCCTTATGACCGCACCCATCGGTAAAGGAGGAGGTCCCCTAGAAGGGTTGGGTCCCTGGCTTGGGTCCAGAGGACGTGGCGTCCGCCTAAGAAATGGTCGACTCGGCGGTCCCTTCGGGCCAACGCGACCGTCCGTCCGAGAAATGGTGATCCCGTGGGCCCTTCCGGGACGAACCCCAATCGTTCGTAGATTAGACAAATCTATGAAACCACGACTATACCTCGTTCTTGAGACCCTAGACCACTGAGCTGAAAGTCCTGTAATAGGATACCTTGGTAGGGTTGGAACCGTTTTGGGAAGAAGTGTTCCCACACACAGGAGTACTACCTCTGGTGGCGCCTCAGACCGTGCGCCCCAGAAGGTCGCCTACCTCGTAACGAGTGACAAGCCCTACTTGCAATATTTCAGACACGCAATTACAACTTTTGCCTTTGATTATCTTAGTCGTCTTCTGCCTCACACAGTGGAATACCGAGGTGCACTACTGAGCGTGTGTCCTTCTCTGGGACTGTGTTTGTCGGCACCCTGCGCCACCGTAGACCCCCCGCAGAAGAGGCGTTCAGGCGAGACCCAGCGTGGGGGCTCGGGGGCGGGGAGCGTCTCGGCCCAAAGGACCCCATTGACTGAGAGCGGGGACGAGACGAGACGTGCACTTCGGGCCCTGGGCATATGACGTCCGTGATTTAATTACGAACAATCTTCGTCGTGACTATCTGGGTCCGGGACCCGGGACGGACACAGAGACCACGGCCCATTCCGGTCCGGGTGCCACCTGCACGGATCTCTAAAGAACTTACTTAGGTCCTCGTCCCGGTCGACGTCTCTGTCACGGGACCTACGCGTTCTCGGGGACCTACCCTTTGCCCTGGACCCGGGTTGGACACCCAGGGGGACCCCGGGGTCCTTAGGTCTCCGGTTGAATACCAAGACTGTGGGTTAGCGACCCGACGTTACGACGGAACCGGTGTCGTCCGACACACTCGTCTCAGGTGCAAGACGGAGTAGCGTCGGTAGACCCCCGCGACGGGTCCCGCCCCAACCCCACCGGGGTTGTCGTCGTCGAAAAGTAACGGGGGGTCTACACCGTCCAGGGGTCGGAGAGGGAAGTGAGACAGGGGGGGTGGGGGGTGGTAAGACTACGAGGAGGACTCCGAAGTCCGGTAGTGAGCGAGAGACTCGTCTCTGAGGGTCCCAGACACCGGGGTCGGGGTAGGAGGGGAAACTCGAGGTCTGGGGTGTGGTTGACGGACGAACTTGGGAGATTGACCCAGGGGGGAACTAGTCGTTGGAGTCCGAGTCGAAGTTCACCACAGTAGTGGGTTCGGAGAGAAGAGGGTGTCCCGTGGGGGAAGGAACCTGGCCGGAGTAGGGTCCGCGGAGAGAGGGGAGGGGATCGAGGGAGGGTCCACCCGATTACATGGGAGGTTTACAGAGAGGGGACTCGGGGCAGGTGTGGGTGTGTTGTCGGCCAGAGGGTCACCGGAGGGACAGGTGAGGACTAGTCTTCGGGCTCCGTGGTAGACTACGACAGGAAGGGCTCTGGGGACACCCGAGGGGACGAACACCCCCCTGTCCGGTCCCAGGGGCGTCCCGGAACGCAGGGACGTGCGGGTCAGAGACGTAAACCCGGTCGGACCCACAGTGTACGGGGAAGGGAGAAGTGGGGAGGAGAACCCACTGGGAGTGAGTGGGGGGTCCGGACACGACTCGAGTGGGACGGGACTGGGTTCCGGGGAGGTCCGGGGACTGAACTCAGTGGTCGAGTGGATGTTGGACGGAACATTCCGGAACAGACAGACAGACAGGCTAGTGTATCTGGTGCAGCGACGGGCGTACTGTCCGGTCCGGGAGTAGACACGGAGACCTCACAGAGTCACTCGGGTCGTTTCACGTCCATTGAACCCAAAAAACCCCCACTCCACCTCTCGGTCCGCCGTGTCGAATACCCTAAAATCAAGGGGTTGGTCCCTAGCTTGGGTCCGGGAATCGTCACGGTCCCACCTTAGGATTGGTGACCCTTAAGGGTGTTCAAGAACGACTCACTTACTTTTTGTCGACTCGCGTGTCTTGGGACACTCCTCCACCCATCCCCCGGGAACCGAGGACGCGGGGGGTCCGGCGCACCCCCGGTCTTGTACTGGTAGCACAGGTTCCTTAGGACTCTGGGCCACGGCGGGGTCGAGACGACGTCGAACGACACACACGAGGTCTTGGAGGAGTCGGAGAGAACAGAGGGGGATTCCTTCCCCCACCCGACCCTCACCCGACCAGAGATTCCAGGAGAGTAGGTGCGGCGGAAGCCGTGTGGGGCCCTTTCGGCGAGTGAACTGGGGGGTGGTCGGAGAGTGCTCCTGACAGGGAGAGAAGGAGGACGGTGCGTCGAGTTCCTTGGGCGACGATTCAGGAATTTAAGAGGGTGTCTTAAAGGAATTTTACTTGTACATAGTGAAATGGGAGGTTGAAAGAAAATAAGAAAACATCCACTGTCTTCATTGAATACGAATACCATTTTTATTCTTGAGTTTCTTATGTCTTCAAACACTTTATTCACTTTTAGGGAGAGGGTGATCATTGACCAACCTCGTAAAGATCTTAGTCTTTTTTTTTTCAAATAAATGTGGTTGAGAGTTGTTTATTTACGAGCGGGAGGAGTCTCGGTGTGGACACAGGGGGAGGGGTTTGAGAGGTAACAATAGGGAGACCCGGGAGAGAAAGGTCCCACCGACACTTGAACTGGAGACGGTGAATAGGTTGGAGAAGGGCAGAGTCAAAGAAGTAGACGTTTCACCCCTATTGCTGTTCTAAGACAGACACACCAAGACCCGTCCTGCTCCGCGGGAACGTGTCTTTCACGAATCTTGCCGCGGACCCGTCTCGTTTCCGGAGGGTTCACCGTCCCAAAGGTCGCAAGAAGAGACTTGAGAGGTCAACGTAGGGGTCAATTTATCATTTCGTGACGTGTGGATGAGACACGGCCCGAAGTCCGTTTGACTTCAAATCCATAACTGCAGAACACGGAAGACCTTCACCTGTCACCACGACCCAGTGTGCGTGTGTACGTGCGTACGTGTATGTGCACGTGTGTGTGTGTGTGTGTGTGTTATTATGGGTGTCCTTATCGGGCTGTACTTATGTCGAGAAGTGTCGGGAACTTTGTGAGTTGTACATAACAAAGTAGGTTCATAATCCCGGCGGGACTCGTTCCCGGTTTCATCCGTAGTACCTCTTTTTTGGTCGGGTTCCGTAAGCCGTGGGTGAGACTCGTACACCAATTTCCCTGCCTCGGTCCTAAGTTTCGGTCCGGTCTCGGTGTCCCCGCGTCAGGGTGGGCCCGAGGTAGTCGGCTCGAGTCTTGACACTCTCCGCCGGCCCCTTTCCCGTCGCCTCCGACGACCTCGGCCGTCCCGTCCGGAGCCCCGGTTTCTGTGACCGGAATGACAAGTGTAGAGGTGTCGGTCCGGTACCATAGGGCCTCCCGGTTGGGTGTGAGTCGGAACCGTGTCACGGTGGGAACGGGTGGCCCGGGTCCCGACCCGTGTGAGTGACCGCCCGGGAGGAATAGTCAGTGACAGGGAGTCCTCGGGTCCTATTGGACGGGCGGCCCCCGTCGTCCCTGCCTTTCGGGAGAGTGGACGCCTCCCCCTTCGTCCACCCCCTCCGGTTCGACAGGAGGCCCAGTCTCCGTCCCGGACTTCCATCTCACCTGACTTGTACGTCGGAGTCCGGGACTGAGGGGAGCCCCTTCGGTGGGCGGAACGACTTGGAGTCAGAGGAGTAGATGTTTTACCCGTCCGGGTAGGACTGCGGGTCTCACCACCCCTCCCTCTGGAGTCGGTCGGGGTCCTTGTACGGGGCTCGTCCTTACTCGGCGGAGTTGCGGGCGGCCACACCTCCCACTGCGAACAACTCACGGTCGCACTACGTGGACTTCCTTAGTTATACTTAATCGAGTAGTTGTCTACTCGGGTTTCTCGACGGGTCCAGTCCGTCGATCTTTCAACCACCTCGGTCCTAACCGTAGGTGCAGACAGGGTCCCGACACGAGTCGGTGGTGTCTCCCCGGAGGACCTTCCTCCCGTCGCGACCACCCTTCCGTCGTGTCAAGTGGAGCCCACCTCACTCAGACTGGAGCCAGAGGAATGAGACTCCGAGCTTGGTGTTTCGGGGGTCGGGACCTCGGGCCGGAGGAGGTAGACCAGAAACCGTCGAGTCGAGGCCCGGAAGACCCTCTAAAGGTCAGGACTTCTACTACGGGAATCGCTAGGGACCTCCGGGGACGGGTGGACTCCCGGCCCCTCGGTCGTTGGGGAACCAGTTCTTCTCCCCGACCGCGGTCTCGGGTCGACCCCGGGCCGCCCCCACCTCCGGGGTCCTCTCCCCGTCCGTGGTCGAGTAATGTACCTCCTTGTTACCCCTTACCTCCGGAGAAGGACCCCCGAGGCCTCGCCATTGGGGAGGAGAAGAAGGAGAGGTTGGGCGGTCCTACTCCTGCCTCCCTGCAGGTAGGGTTGGGGGTGTTGTGGGTGACGGTGGAGAGACTTTAGGTGGAGGGTCAACGGATTCCGGTCTGATCCCCGTGCCTCTCTCGACTTCCTCCTCGAGTCTAGTCCTATGTCCCATGAGTGGGGTCGTCCTGGGTGGGGTGGTTATTGGCACCGATGAGGGCGCCCGACGTCGGGTCTGAGGGGGAGGGTGTCGGCCCGAAGCTAGAGCGCCCAACTCCGACTCGGAAGCAAGGCGTGGATGTGCGTAGACTGGTCCAGTCACGAACAGGGTTGCGTGTCTTCCAGGACCGGTGCGGTCCGGACCCTCAACCCGGGGAGACCGGTCCGTCCCGACCCTCTCCCCGGACGCTGAGAGAGGTCGTGGTTCCGACAGCCAGCGGGGTTCTTTGACCCTGGGCTCCCCGTGGGGTTGGATCACAGTAGGAGATAAGCCCTCGGAAGGCTGACGCGCGTCCGTTTCGGGGTCCGAAGGACGGAGGACGCCCTGGAGTTGCGCCTGGGGTCTGGGGCGGCGTCGAGGTTTCAGCCTCTCCTCCGCCGGAGGCGCGGGGGAGGAGGTCAAGGTCGAGTCCTAGAGGAGCGGAGCCTGTGCCTTACCGCCTCTCTCGGCGTGGCGCCTATGCGTAGCCGGTACTCAGATCTGAACTCCGACTGCCCCTAAGCCCTTCTCTGGGGTAGGGGTGCGGCGGGAGAGCCAAGACGCCAAAGGGTACTCACGCACAACGCTCCGCCCACGCCCCACCCCCCTCGGGCCCATCTAGCTAAATCCAACTTCCCACCCCGCGCCGCCGGCCTCTCGGAGTGGACTTTAACCCGCCGCTGCGCTACACGTCGGGGTCCTTGCCCCTCCGCCGTCCGCCCCTGCGCCGCGGGGGCGGGTCCGGCGGCGAGAGAGCGAGGCGGTAAGAGGGCGTGTCGGGACCGGTAGGCCCGCCGCGCGCCGCGCCTCCGCCGCCGCCGCCGCCCCTTCCTCCGCGCCCGCGCCGCTCTCCGGCGGCGGCGCCCCTAGCCGACCCCTGACGCGCCGCCCGCGTGGACGCGTCCCGTCCCGCGCCGAGGTCTGGCGCGCGGCGAGAGCCCTGACCGCGCTCGCGGAGGCTCGCGCGAGGGCCCAGGAGCCGGTCCGAACCCATACGGGGCGGGGCGGGGCGGGGAATGGGCCCTCGGGGCGGGGACGGCGCGAGAGGTTCCACGACTTCAGCGTCGGGGCGCCAGGGGCTCAAACCGAGGCGGGGCGGGAGTTAGGGTGCGTCATTATTGTCGGAGGGGAAGGCGTTTCGGGAGACACAGGGACGCCCGAGAGAAGGACCCCACCCGGATCGCAGGCCCATACGTCATTGATTACCGCCCTAGAACCAGGGACCCTGGGCTCAACTGGGGGAGCGACGTCTGTTTCTTCCGTCAGTCCTTTCCTCTCAGCACCTCCTTCCGTCTCTTTGTGATCACCCACAACCTACGACCGAGGATCCTGGCTGTCTAAAAACCTCACTCCATCCCACTTCAGTGTCGGGCCGAGAGGATCATCTTATCCACCACACTGAAGTGTAATCAATGTTGTCAGGATTCCGAACTAAAAAAAGAGTAGACACTTTATCCCTACTATTACCAGGTAGAGTACCAGCACTCCTACTTTATATTATGTTTACAACCGTGACCTCCGACCCTTGTGGGGTGGAAGTCGACCCTTGGTCCCGAGTGGGGAACTCCCCTGAGGGGGGGGGGGTGAGGTGGGTTCCTGAGACGGCTCCCAGAGGAGAGATTTCTCACTAAATTCGGGGAAAGTCAGGGTTTGTGAAGATTACCACTTAACTCGGGAAGGAAAACCGAAGAGAGTCGAAGAGGAGGGAGTACAGTCCTGAAACTGCAGTGGGAGAGGAGTGAATCGTGGAGTTAACATAAAGGACGTCTCGTGGGGGAAAACGTGAGTCTGTGGGGTATCGTCCGAAGAGTGTAAGATTCTGAACCCCGGAAAGGAGGACGGGGATGCCAACTGAAGAACCCTAAGAAAACTACCAAAAAACCGAGGGAGGTCACGGAGACGGGACGTTGAGGCCCAGTACCAAGGAGGACCTGAAGAGAGGGGATTCTCCTAATTCGGACACACAAGAGAGTGTCGTGTACCTGAAGACCCGAGAGTCCGACGACCCGTGTCGCTCCAGGGGTCGAGACCACCCAGTATCTCGGAGACGGTTTAGAGTGACCGAACATACCGATCAACTCGGCGTCTCCAGGACAGGAAGACTTTTCCGTGACAAAGTGTCGACACCTTCGGATACACGTTTAGATCTGTCGGGTGACAACGCGGATGTCACATCACGGGTCTTTCCTCGTCACCCGTGGACGGGACGTCGTTTGTTCGGGACTCGAGGTCAAGACTCCAATTATGGATCTCGACTTCCGGAAACGATGAAGAGAAGAGGCACAAGGACCCGGGTCTCCCCTGTGTATTAGAAAGGACAGAACCAAGTCCGAGGAAAGTGATCCTGGTTTTCCATTGGCGAACGACGATACCACGACTGAAAAGGAGGGTCCTTTCGTCAAAACGGTGTCACCGATTATTAAAAAGGAATCACAGACACTAAGAGATGATCCCTCGTGGGAACCCAGTCCTTACACACACCCACATCCCGTTGAGGTGGAAGGTCTTAGAAACCGAGTTCTCGTTTCCATATAATCGAGGGTTCCCGTTTCGTCTCGGTATAATCTCCCTTCCGTCCTCTTTCGCCTTCTCCCCTCCGGTCCGGGTTCAGAGCCGGTAGTCCTCGAAGTTTCGTCTCGACTCTTGGTCTGTTCAGGGTCCCAGTCCAAGAAGGAAAAGGGGAAAGAGTGAGACACGTTCCGTCGAACACTATAGCAACCGGACCGGACTTGGGGAAGAGTATCCTTGAACCCTACATCCAATTATTTCGAGAGTACAAGTCGCCAGGTTTTGACCTTTGGGAGTGTGTCATCTCTTTCCCGGTGAGACCGGTCTACCATGGTTTCAGTCGTAGGTCTGAGACCCGAACCAAGAGGAGACGTGGTTCGTCGACGTCGAATGGACGGGGTCAATTCTTACCTAACTCCCGGTCCCCTCCCGGGACGGTAGCTGACTAGGAGTCTAACCCCCACAACTTCACCCGACTCTCCGACCCGGTGACGTCCTTGGAGTAGGGTCCGGACCGTACGAGGTGTGGTAAGACCGACTGACTGGAGGTTGAGACTGGTTCGAGACCACAGTTCTGGTGATTAACGAGATCGACGAGTTGATCCCTGGAGGGACCAGGAGGTAGAGGGTGGGTGAGAAGGGACGATGGAGGTTCCACCCACTCTCCGAGGACCAAGTGAGTCTAATTCGGGATGACGGCGGGTCATGGGTCTGGAGGGTGTTTTAACTGTAATGTTGAAACGAGTCTATCCTAGTCTGTAAATACCCTGTGTACCTATAAGTGTTTGACACCCTCTTTGTGTAGAAGGATCGTTATGTTTTAGAGACATATTTCACGTAAACCGGACGCTGGTAGGGAGGGTTGTGACCGGGAACCCAATCCAAAACCCCATCACGAGACGTCCTTGGGGGTCCCTGTGGACCCGGTCCTCTCCCCTCTGTGCTTCGGTAGTGTTTCGAGGTCCGGTGACCTATCGGGAGAGGAGTAAAGGTCAGGTGACCCTTTCCCGGTCGTACGGTCCCTACCATCCTTCATCCCCCGCCACCAGGACGGTTGTACATGGAATCCCTTCTCTGGGTAGTAGTTTTTCCGTCCGTTTCCCTTAGTAGGACGGTAGACTCCACGACAGTCTGTTTGTGGCTGAGACCGGGATTCGGGAGACCGATAGGGTCAAAGTAGCCAGTCAGGAAGGTCCGAACGAGAGGAGAGGAAGGCCGCCACCGGGGACTACGAGAAAAGGAGGACGACTCCGATTCTGTCGTCACTTTGGGGGTTGGGTTGTGACGTCTTTTTCGACAAAGGGGGTACGTTATGCCCTGTAAAGAGCACTCAACTGTGTCTATGTTACCAACCTGAGGTTTCCGTCGAGAGGTCGACTCCTTCGGACTCCTGTAGAGTCCCTCTTCGGACAGTCACACGACCTGTCTGCGCCCTCTGTCCCCGGACTGGGTCCCAAGCCCAGGATCCTGTCTCTTCTCACCTCCCGTACCGACCCTGTTCCAGTGTCCCCTCCATCTCTCCTCTTCCGGGTCCCGGTCGAATTACACTGTGCACTCCTGCTTTCAGGGTGCTCCCCAACCAGAGAATCGGTGTGTGTGTGTGGACGTGTGTGAGGACACACACGTGTGCGACACCGAGTTCAGACCCGACACCCACCCTCCTTCTGCGCGAGGTCGACCGGTGTGCCAGGAGGAAAGGCGTCCCAGGAGGAGTCGTGTCTGGAGGTCGTCGCCCTCCCAACTCCACCCTCGTGGTCGGCGGGGACCTACCGTTCGGGAACCGAAGAGACCCAGTTTACGGGGTGGACGACGAAGGTCTTCCCAACCACGCGGCCCACCCTGGAGTCGACCCCGGGAAGGGTTGGCAGGGACCGGCACGTGGACGGACCCGGGAACTACAGGTCGATGGCCCTCCCGACTACACCGTCGAGCCACGACTGGTCGGGGCCCGTCTACCGTTACCGAAGGGACCGACGACAGTCGACTGGAGCCCCCGTCCTGACTCCACGGTACCTCACACCGGTCCCCTCGGTCCCCCGGGAGGTGGAGGTCCCTGGACCGGAGGAGGACGACCTCCGAGACCCAGAGGTCAGACGAGACTACCACTCCCTCACCACTCTCGTTCCCAATTGAGGATCGGAGTCCAAAAGTCGGGGCTTCTCTCCGAGGAGAGAGGATGACAGTCTGACGTTTGGGTCGTGAGTCCAGTCCGGGGACCACATGAAGACGTACCTCGTCTTTCCGACGTCTAGAGAGGTGTCGAGTCGGGGTCGAGGGGATCCTTCTGAAACCCCTCAGGTGACCGTCCCTTAAAAGTTTCTTCGTCGGTCCGGTCTACTGACAGACTTGTCGTTGACAGGGGAGGTCGGACGGGTCGGGGGCCCCAGTATTTCGTCCTTGAGTCCTCTTAGGGTGTGAGACGTGTTCTCGGTCTTTACGAAGGGAGACGAGGAGTCAGACTGCACCACCCTCCTCCCCCTTCCCCTCGTCCACAGTCTTAGGGTGGATTCGAGACTGGTGGGAAGATCCGTATACTCCGTCGCCCGGGGGTCCCTATCCATACCCCACTGGCGGTGGCGGCACTGGAGATCAGGTCCCAGGCCTCCGACTCCACTTCGACGATGGGTAGGAAGAGACCGGGTCTGTCGAAAGTCTCTGTGTACTCACATGTGTCTGCGTATGTGTGCGTTTGTCCGTCGGGAGGAAGGAGGCGTGCGCGCGTGTGTGTGTGTGCGAGCGAGACAGAGACGTCCACTAGTCGTCGAGACGTCCAACGTGAAGCGACGGTGTCGCCGCCGCCGAGCCCGTGGGTCCGAAACGAGTGCCTCGGTGCCTTGACGTCGACGTTCTCTCTGTCCCCGCTTTTCCTCGCAAGTCCTCTGAGGGGCAACGGGCCCTGTGTCGAGGAGACCGAGGAAGAGACCCCTTGGTCCCTCTCGGGTCTCGCTTCACTTACCC
This sequence comes from Capra ibex, assembly GCA_006410555.1. Taxonomy (NCBI): domain Eukaryota; kingdom Metazoa; phylum Chordata; class Mammalia; order Artiodactyla; family Bovidae; genus Capra; species Capra ibex. The sequence goes on from SJYO01033645.1 coordinate 6,009,421, forward strand.
GGCGCCGTGGACCCCTGTTCCACCGACGACCCTACGGTCGCCCACGGACCTGCGACCGGGAGAGGGAGACTCCACGACTGTACCTGGTCGAGAGCGGCCACCTGAGAGACCCGGAGGAGGGGGGCTCCGGACTCCTACCGTCTCCTCCCCCAGTGATGGACTCCGGAACCAACTGTGAATGAGTCTATACTGTTCCCGTCAAAGACATAGTTCCGTGTTCCCGACGACGGTCTCTACCCTCTTAGTCCCTTTTTTTTTTTTTCCGACCTTCTTCGGTCGGTCCTGGTCATTGAGACTCCTACTTCCGTTACTGACTCAAACCTTAGTCGCCGACTCGCTTGAAGGTGTATTCTCTATTTTCTTTCGACCGCGACACGATCTTCTGACCCCCCCGCCCCCTCTCCTCTTTGTTCCTACCCAGTAGAATTTCTAAGTATTGTAGGACCTAGATCCCGTCTCCCGTCTCTGCCGGAGTACGACCTATTGTCCTGTCCCGTTCGGGTAGTGTTACGACCCGACGGACAAAGTTCTCCAGGTCCCACGGACTCTCACGTCTCTGTGCGCCCGGAGGCAAGTTTCTGACATGGAGAATTTGCTACTAGTTCACCTACTGTTCTGCCGGATGACTCGGATGTTGTCCAGTCCGTGATATGTGTACACAATCTAAGTATATGTCTAAACATATGACTTCGGGACTAGGGGAGTCTTACCCTGACAGAAACCTTTCTCCCAGAAATTTCTTCACTAATTCAACTTTAATCCGCGAATAGCACCCGGGACTAGGGTCTACTGACCACAGGAAGATACTTTTCTAGTCCCGCGTCTGTGTGTGTCTCCGGTCTCGGACACTTCTGTTCCGCCTGCTGTCGCCAGGAGTCCGGTTCGCCTCTCCGGAGTCCTCTCCGGTCGACGGTGGTCGAACTGGAGTCTGAAGGTCGGGGTCTCGACACTCGCCTACGTAAAGACAGTAATCTCAGTGGGCCAGACACCGTGGAACGCGCTTAGGTTCACTTGATTACGTCGAACACTGGGTAATTGAGACTTCTGTGTCGGAGGTAAAAGTGTCTACTCTTTTGACTTCGGTCTCCCGATGCATTCGACGGGTTCTACTGTCGTAAGTCCTCCCTGTCTCGGTTCGGTCCTTTGGATCCAGACAGACGAAGGTGTTAGATGCAAAAACGGTGATTCATTAGAGATGTAATATCCTAGAGGGTAAATTCTGAAAGTCTCCTATATTGTTCTTTAAGTTGTACCACCGTACTTCTAATTGTAAGTTTGTAGTAGTTACCTTCAAATCTATAATTGTCTTTTCCTTTTTTACGAGAGTTCTCAACTTCTGTAACCTCAGTCCCCAAGTTTTAGTCAGAAGACTGTGTACGTCGGGAAAGGTCTGTTTACAATTTAGGTTTCTTCTAAAATTGACCTGCTACTATTAAAGAGACCTTCGACCCTTTTTACTTTTTGTTTACATGTTCACCTATGGACATACCCGGTTATGACTCATGGAGAAATTTTATAAAAGTTGTTAAAAGAGAACTTCGAACATGATGTTACTGGATCGGTATAAAAAAGTGATGTTCATTTAATAAACAATGATTTCACATATATACAAATAACTTTGTACGATTAACTGAGAAGACTTTGACTATTGAAGTCCTGACCTTTCATTTGTCCACGAGGATGGGTGATGGAGGTAAAGACCACAAAAGAGGTGGAAGTCCCTGCTCCCTGCTAATTCCCACGAACTCCTAAGGAATCTTGTACCCGAGAATGAGACCCCAAGGACTAGGAATTCCCCAGGTTCCTATCCGGAATTCCCCGTCAGGTGTCTCTGGTACTGCAAGACACATGTAAAGCGACACACACCCTTATCCACATTAAAAGGCCCCTCTCCGAAGTAGGAAGTAGTCTGAGAAGTTTCGTACTCATTGGGTTTCTCCTCAATTCTTGACTACGGAGTCGAATCTTCTACTCCTCTACTCCACATCAACCCGTCTATATTATGATTTTTAAGTAACTCTGGATACGAGTGGACCTGTACCAAATCGGTACCCCGTCTGGGTACTTCCCTCCACCGTTACTGGACCGGAGTCTACTCGGGGTCACTGGGTGCTGGGAGACCCTACCGAAGTTTTCGGGTGTGTCTTTTGGTTCCAAACCTTCTTGGTCGAGTAGGAACGGATGTTTCGATCAGTTTCCCGCCCAGTTAACGAATGAGTTCGACGAGTCAGTCGTCTATTAATCTACCAGAGACACGAGAATGAGAGTTCGATCCCGTATTCAGACGTCTTTTTCCGCGAGCCCCTTTAGTTTGCTCCGGCATGTCCTTTTGCTGTCGTAGTGATTTTGTTTCTCTTCACGTCGATCCCCTCTCCGCGGTCCCCTCTTTAGTTGAGTTTGTGCGTGATTTCTGTTTCAGCCAGAGTGTTGCCAAGGTGAGAGAGTTGGGCAGTCTTCACCACCTTGTGTCTGATTCAATTACTGGAAGGGAGTCGCACGGTTACAGTCAGTCCTGCCGGGGACACAGGGACCCGGGAGTGTGGCGAAGAGGGGGGGACCTGCGAGTAGACGTTCTGGCGGCGCGGGGCCGAGGGTCGGGCCCTCCCCGCACACGCCGGTGACACGTGTGGACTCGGAGCAGTCGTCTCCTCCGGCGATGTCGAGTCCCAGACCTTCTTTGCACCGAACCTCGACCTGGTCCGGAGTCCCCGGTAGGAGGGGTGGTGTCCCCGACTCCACGTCCCGGGCTCGGACTCTCCCCGTCTTCCGACCGAGGGTCGGGGGTGTAGTCCTCGCCCCTTCCCGTCTCCGCGCCGATCCGGACCTGCCCAAATGTCGACCAGAGAGCCGAGTCGGAGAACGAGGGGAAATCGATGAGCGGACGGGAAGGACGACCTGGTGTCGTTTCCCCTCCTCACAGACAGTCAGTTGTCGACGACTCATTCACGGTCCCTTTCGTGCTTCCCTACAGTTCAGGGTTGTTTAAGAACAAAGTCCTTGACTCAGTCTCTCCGTTCTCTTTGGACACACTTCCGAGGGTCCTGCCCAAAGACTGGTGGTGTGTCGGAGGCGAAGGGGTCCGTCGCAAAGTGTCTGACGGGTCACGGGGAGTGTGTGCCAGAGTGCATTCCTACCTTTATGTACGTTGTCTGCAGTCCTGTTACCTCGCTAAGGTCTTCAGTCCGAGGGGAGCCACCCTTCACTCTAACAATCGGCGAGTCAGCACAGACTCAGAAACGCTGGACCGCCTGGCATCGGACGGTCCGAGGAGATGGGCACCCTGAGAGGTCCGTCCTTGTGACCTCACCCCTCGACACGGGAGGAGTCCCTTCGGGGTGCCGATTGGTTCGGACGCACTTGAAGCCCGCCTTCTCCCCCTCTCCACCAGGAACGGCACTTGGAAGACACAAGTTGTCCGAAGAGAGTTGTCTAGCCATACGTGGTCGTCGTCCCGCTTACCTAGGACGCGTGACGACTTCGTCGACCTGGTCATGTTTTGGGCGTGTGTTAGCCTCCGACTACCTTAGGGCTCGCCAGTCGTCGAAACCCCTAATGCGTCATCGCCGACTTTACTTTCGATAAACTCCGACCGAAAAGTCAAAACACTTGTAGCATGTCATTGGTTCACGTCTTGTCTATGACTACACCCAGACTCCATTCGCACCTTGGTTGACTATAGTCCTATACAAAAGGGTGTTCTAATCAAATTTAGTAACAGACCGGGTCCGGACTCCGTAGTCTTTGTTTGTCTTATTGTTTGATCTCTCCGACCTCGATTTGCGCCGGACTTCCCAGGCACTACCTCGGAACGTCGACCATCTAACACGAATAAGTGCGGACTGTCGATATCGTAGAGCCTTTCCAATACTTAGGCCAGGACTCACTGATTCGAGGTGACTGTCTCTCCTCTTCCCCGCTTCCGTCACTTCTGATAACCGAGTCCGGGGCCCCGGTGACGACACACCGGGCAGGTCGGGTCCGACGGCCGAGACTGGCGCCCTTAGTGTCTCCGTTTCTGAGGGACTCTTCGTGCACGTTCCGCCGCCGCACTAAAGCAGACACCACGTAAAATGAGTCTCCGAAAAGTGTGCACCAAAGAGGAAGAGAAAGGGGTTACGTACACGAACCACCCATCCCGTCCACCGCTCTACGACAATAGGGACCAAGTGACCACTGCTGCGAGTCGTGTGCCACTTCGTGTTCGCGGTGACTCCTTAAGAAAAGAAGGTCCCAGAGGTTTCTTGTGCACATAGACAGGACAGGAGGCTGGAGACCCGGGGTGAAGGTCAGCTGACCGGTGCTACTTCCCGACTGGGAACTCTTAGTCAGGAGGACTAGGGCTGTCCGACTACCTGTGGGGACCTGATGTGCGTTCCTCTCCGCGACCGGAGACGTGGGAACGTCACCGGAGAACCCTAGTGGCGGTACCGGAGAGCTGACCGAGAGAGGGGTGTGGCGAAGGAGAGCGCAGGGTCGGGTTGCGGACCAATTAGAAATTTTTTACGGTCAAACTAGTAGGTGAGACAAAGTTTTACGCGGAAACAAGGGTCTCATGTGTGGTTGCTGAGACATACGGACTGTAAATTCCGGGAGGTGCCGACCTGGGTTCACATTGGAATACAAGAATATTTTTATCATTATTGTTATAGGCATTATTATTATCGATAGTAAAAGAAATCCTTGAAGATTCCGATTCGCCCCGAAGGGTCCACCGTGATCACCATTTCTGGGACGGAAGGTCACGTCCGCTACATTCTGTGCCTCCAACCTACTCACCCCTTCTAGGGGGCCTCCTCCTTTACCGTTGGGTGAGGCCATAAGAACGGACCTCTTAAGGTTCCTGTGTCCTCAGACCACCCGATGTCAGGTATTCCAGCGTTTCTCAGTCTGTGCTGACTTCGCTGAATCGTGCGTTCCGATTCATGGGACACATAGTGTGTCTGTCACAATCAATGACTGTCGTGGGTGTGAGACGTCGTTATCTTGGACCTAAAGCAGACCGCCGAGCACCTGCACCGAGTCTGTTATCTAGTCCTTACCAGATTCAGTCACTAAGAGTCTCACACCAGGGTCTTGTCGTCGTAGTGGTTGGCGACCCTTGCACAATCTTTACGTTTAAGAGTCCGGGGTCGGGTCCGGGGTCGCGTCCGAACAACCCCCGCCCCGGGTCGGTAGACGCCGAATTGTTTAGGAGGTCCCCGAAGACAACGAGTGAGTCCAACCTCTAGTTGCCAGATTTATTAGGCCTAGGATATAAGGTCAACCCCCACCGAAATACTGCGTCAAGACCGAGCACTACGGTTACACTTTTCGACCCCTTCTTCTCCACAGGACCATTTCCAAAATAAAAGAACTACTTTTCCTTCTCTCCGTGGGGGGACTACTGGACCGTGTCATATTTTGACGTTTTTTGAAGTGACACGGGGTTTGGGTTTGAAATGAAAGAAAATGAGTTGAAATAAAAAGGAAGTATGGTGAATCCCGAAGAACTGTGTTCTACATAGATAGACAAATGACAGACAGAGGAGAGTGTCTCTACGTGGGTTCCCGCCCGTCTTGAGACAGTCAGTACAAGTGTTGGTATAGGTCACGGATGTTGCCACAGACCGCTTCACACTAGTGAACAATATACAAATAACTTACTTATTCATGTCGACAGAGGCGCTAAGGAAGAGAAAAAACGAAACTCGTTCCTTAACTACCGACTTCGACACCGTCGGTGGAATTCCGGTTCTTTACTCTTAGAGTCTTTTTAACCGAGACTGTAACAACTCGGTAGTCTGAGTTTGGTCGTTGTGACACGAGACCCGGAAAACAAGGAAGTCAAGTCAAGTCAAGTCAAGTGAGTCAGCACAGGCTGAGAAACGCTGGGGCACTTAACGTCGTGCGGTCCGGAGGAACAGGTAGTGGTAGAGGGTCTCAAGTGAGTCTGAACGCAGGTAGCTCAGTCACTACCGTAGGTCGGTAGAGTAGGAGACAGCAGGGGAAGAGGAAGACGGGGGTTAGGGAGGGTCGTAGTCTCAGAAAAGGTTACTCAGTCGAGAAGGGTACTCCACCGGTTTCATGACCTCAAAGTCGAAATCGTAGTAAGGAAGGTTTCTTTAGGGTCCCGACTAGAGGAAGTCTTACCTGACCAACCTAGAGGAACGTCAGGTTCCCTAAGCGTTCTCAGAAGAGGTTGTGGTGTCAAGTTTTCGTAGTTAAGAAGCCTCGAGTCGGAAGAAGTGTCAGGTTGAGAGTGTAGGTATGTACTGGTGTCCTTTTTGGTATCGGAACTGATCTACCTGGAATCAGCCGTTTCATTACAGAGACGAAAACTTATACAATAGATCCAACCAGTATTGAAAAGAAGGTTCCTCATTCGTAGAAAATTAAAGTACCGACGTCAGTGGTAGACGTCACTAAAACCTCGGGGTTTTTTATTTCAGACTGTGACAAAGATGACAAAGGGGTAGATAAAGGGTACTTCACTACCCTGACCTACGGTACTAGAAGCAAAAGACTTACAACTCGAAATTCGGTTGAAAAAGTGAGAGGTGAAAGTGAAAGGAGTTCTCCGAAAAATCAAGGAGAAGTGAGAGACGGTATTCCCACCACAGTAGACGTATAGACTCCACTAACTATAAAACAAGGAATTCTTTTGATTTAGGGAGAAAACAAAAGTGGTATCATCGGTACAAAAAATAGGATCGTCGGGGTAAATAATGATTGTGTATATAAATTAGTAAATTAGAAACATTGTTCTTGGATTAAAAACTGCTCCTTTGGTTCAGAGTCTCTCGAATTCATTAAACGGGTTCTAGTACATTAGTACTCCGGGGGGAACGACGGATGTAAGTTAAGTGGCAGGTCCAGGCGATTCCATCTGAAGACACGACATGAGGACCTAGCGAGATCGGGTGGTGTAGACAGATTACGATTCGACCATCTCAGACTTAGTAGACAGGTCCTTAATATCTAGTAAACAGAATAAAGAGATTCGTCTGATGATGTAGGAATACCTACCCGTAGCATAGTACAAAATATACAGAATTCGAGGGAAAGGAGTGTGTAAACGACCGTTGTCAAAGTCCGAGTTCACCTACGGTAATGGAAGGACTCGTTGGTATTGGGTCTACTAATTGGAGAGACAAGAAACTAGAAGAGTGAACTTTCAGTCTCATAGTCGAACCGTTCAAGGTCTAAACATTCTGTCTTACTTGAAACGAATCATAGTGTCTGAATTCTCTCTTGATTCTCCATTATAGCTTCCAACGGTCATGAGAGTCCCGCTCTATTGTGTTTAGACAGGTGGACACTGCAGACACTGTTTCACGGATCAGCCCATTTCCCGTAGTTTGTAGACGACGCAGTGACTGTGCACTCAGATCTGGTCTACCGGGACGGACCGGAACTTCACGTTCTCGAATCTTTTTTTGCTTGACCGAAGTGCCTCTTTTAAGGGGAGGGTAGATTAGAACGCCTGTACCGTGTATTCCTTGTCGGGTTCTACTACTGGGTCTCACCTATCATTAAATACAGAAGGGGTCTTTCCGTATTTTCCGGGAAGAATGAGACCCCTTCCTTCTCGGTCCAAAAACAAAAACTTCTGTAAGCCCCCGAAGATTCCTTCTACTCGTGACTGTCCCTTCACGTCTCGACTTCGGTCCTCTTTCTGCACTTACCTCCACACCGAGATTCTCCGTGTCTATTGACTACCCTCGGACCCAGAAGGCCAACCACCACCCCGACCCGACTCACTCGGAGGTTCGTGGGGTTCGGATGTAAGACCTTCACACACGACGGGAGACGACCGGTCGGAGTTCGCGTGTCGGGCAGCCCCGTTGACCGTCTCCCCGGACCTCGTGGGGGTCGGGACGGGACCCTTCTGAAGGGGGAGTCGAAGTGTGGGTCCAGAGACGAAAGAAAAAGACCTATACCGAGTGAAAGTATCCATCTTTCTCAGAAAAAAAAAAGGAAAGGGTATCGATCGTTTCTTCCTTGTTCCGAAATGGACATTTAAGAGAAAAATCATAATCTTTCACATTTTCAGTCTTATCATCTTAAACTCGACTTTAGGATTTTTTCAGTACGTCAGGAGTGGTCCGAAATTAGGGTAAACGGCCCAAAATTCGAAGTGGACCGTCCCGTCATCAAAGGGTTTGAGTGGGGGTCGGGAGGGGCGGAGTGGGGTGCTCTGAGAGGGGGGTGGAGTGGGGGCGGAGGGACGGGCCGGAGTGAGTGAGAGTCTGCGGGGACGAGCCGTCAAGACTCCCCTCCCTGAGACGGTGGGACCGGGCAAACGACTCGAGAGGTGGTCCGCCGAGGAGGCGACGAAGGTCGAACGCGAACCCTCTACGACCCGGGGGCCCGTCACCAGAACCCGGACATCCCTTCGTCCAGTCACAGTGTGCCTGTGTACACAAGTCGGGTGTACTGGGAGTCGACGCGTCTCCAACGAGAAATCCCCCGTCCCTCTGACAAGGAGTCTGGTCGGGGAGAGGAAAGTCGTCACTGGCGGACCTTTCTAGGCTCCTCTCGTACTGGTCCGGACGTCCGTACACACGGTCGAGACCCCCGGGTTCACGGTTCCCGAGGTCCGGCCTCTACCTACCCGGACCGCCGAGAGGAACGAACCCCTGACTCCGGAAGGGAGCCGTTAGCCGGAGGGCTTCGACCCTACTCGTGTGAGAGGGGACACCTCGGGTGGACCGACCCGTTTCATCTTTTTCGAGACATCAAGAGATGTCAGACTTGAACGGTCAGAAACAGGGTCTCGACTTCCCGTCTCCAATTCTTCCCCCGTTCAGACGGATGGGGAGTGAGGACGGTGGAGGACGGACCTACTGAGCAGCGGGGACTCGTGGACGGTAGGAGCCCCCGAGGATGGGTGCGACACGAGAGGTGTATGTGTGTCGTCCGTCTCACTCGAGAAATTTTGTATTTCTCCAGTGCGGAGACGGGACGACTGGGGCAGTCGCGGAAGAGGGACGTGTGTACTCCCTTGCGATTGGGAGGACACCTGCGCCTCAGATGTGTCACGACGAGACCGATAGGTAGGAACAGAACGAGGTCGAGTAGCGAGTCCTGTGCGGTCGGGGTGACCGGAGGGAGGAGAGCAAGGACCCTGCCCGTCGAGCGAAGGAAGAGACTCAGAAAAGAACGACGAGGGAAACGGACCCTACGAGAAGGGGGAGAAGATCCTTCCGACCGAGACGAGTGATGCACCCCGGGACCACGAGGTGGACTTCAGTGGGGGGAGGGGTCGCGAGAGAATCGTCCAGTAAACCGAACTGAAAGGACGTTTCGTGAACCATAGCCTGTACTAGGACGTGCCAAGGAAATGGTAGACACAGGGGCCCCCCTCAAGTTCGAGGTGGCCCCGCATTCACAAGACCAGAGGCAGGAGTCGGGGGACACTGACTTCGCCTCCATCGAGACGTCACGGGAACCCTATCCGTGTCCGGGGGCCTCCGGTCGACATGAGTGGGCGTGACGAACTCGAGGGACGGACCGAGCTCGACCCGAGACGGTGACCCCACGACTCCAGAAGGTGTGTCCTTCCCTGTCTACGGTCGTCTGGACCCTTTCTCCGTCCCCTCATTAGCCTTACGTTTGCGTGTCCTGACGTCCCCGTCCACCCCTGTTCTGCCCCCCGCAGGATCCAAGACAGAGAGGGGTGACCGACGTTGATTAAGTCGGGTCGCACTCGCCGGACACGGGTCCTTCAGTTCAGTTGTCGGACCTTCCGTCGCGAGCCGCCACAAGGAGACGTTTGTAGACCCTTAGGGGTAAGGGTGGGGTCCTCGGGCCTCCACGACGGGGACAGACCCCTACTCCCCTACACCCCCGCCCCCTGCCGCGGAATGTCTCAGGGGCCATCGCCCTCTCGACGACCATTTGAACGAAGTAGGCGAGCTACAACTCGGCCGACCGGAGCCGCACCAACTGCTACCCGGCCCCCATCAGGTGCGGTTACTACGTGAACCGACGGAAGACTTACCTGAGACCCCGCAAGGTCCCGAGTATCTACATGGCTCTCCCCTTGGGAAAGTCAAACCCGTCCATAGCGGACTTTACGTGGGTGGCCTGCTGGACAGTCGTACGGCCCTCGGAGGAGGTTTCCGGTTCACAAAGAGTGGGCTCCTCCTCCGACGTCACCAGTCTCTCGGACGAGACGTAGGAGTGGACTGCATCAGGGGTGACCCCAGGCACGCCGCCGGTTTCGGGTGGCCCGTCATCGTCACCTTCTTGACGACCTTCTTTCGTGACGTCCTGTCGGTGTAGGTTGACGGCCGCAAGTGCGACTTCAGGCGCAGGTCCTCGTCGAGTAGCTTGTGGATCTGCGTCCGTCCTCTTTGGTCCTCGGAGGTCCCCCCGGAGCTGGTACCAAGAGGGGGTCAGTGGTGTACGGGGGGTCCCTTCCCACAGTTTCGGAAGACGACACCCGTTCGGTTCTTCCTAGACCTCCCTTAAAGGACCTGGGTCCCCGGGGTCGGGTAGGGGGTCGGGGGTGCCCCCACCGGGCGACTCTCGTGAGTGGGCCTGGGGCGAGAGGGTCGACTGGGTCTCCAGGGGCGCGCACTCCTTCGTCCGGTGTCGTACGGCCCGGTCCACCACCTAGGTCGGGAGGACGGAGTCGACCCGGTACTACCGCAGCTAGGTCCCCTTCGGACAGAACGGGAGCCGGGTGAACCGGTCCCGGAGCCCCAACGCTAGGGTCCCCTAGACCTACGTCTACCCCAAGGGGAGGTACGCCAGCTTGGACCCCAACAACCACCGACGGCACATTTTCTTGAGAGCGGTGTCCTCAACGGGTTTGTCCCTCTCACCCCCGCACGACAAGGCGAAGTGGACCCCCGCCCCTGCCGTGTGGCCATGTGTGCGCCCGGAACGGGGACCTTGGACGGGGAGCCGGAGGGGTGCCTCCTGGCCTCGACGGTGGAGGTGGGAGCTACGCCCCTCCCCGGTACGGGTCCTCTTTGCCGTCTTCCACGGTGGTCTTGGGGCGCGGGACCGACACGGGTGACGACGAGACTCGTGGTTCTTGCCGACTCCCTGTCGTCCGCCGCCGTCCCTACCACGACACCCTGAGCCCCGACCCTTGACTCGAGGGGTCCGACCAGTGCTGGGAACAGGAGTCCCCGGGGACACATTGAGAGGAAAGATTTTACAGTTTCCCCCAGAAGAGTTGTCGTGTGTGTGTTTTTGCGAGTCAGATCTAAAACCAATTTATGCACTATGGGCTTCGGACCTAGACCCCGGTACTCCCTTGATTCTGTAGTCGGGAGGTTCGCTTACTACGCACACGAGTAGTGTAGGCTCGAGAAAAGTCGGGTACCTGGCATCGGGGTCGGAGGAGACAGGGACCCTGAGAGGTCCGTTCGTGTGACCTCACCCGCCGATACGAGAGGAGGTCCCCTAGAAGGGTTAGGTCCGTAGCTTGAACACAGAGGACGGGACCGTCCACCTAAGAAATGGTGACACGGTGGACCCTTCGGGGTTCCCTTATTATGAAAAGGATTTTAGTGTTCTAATGGGTGACTCACCGTTTCGATGGGGTCCGGTGTTTTAGCCCTATGACCGTTGCATTCCTGTGTACTTTGTTGCGTCTACGCTCCTGCTAGACTACTTAGAGTCCTCGACCTCCACACCGGGAGAGAGAAACACCCCCGTCCATGTAATGGTGTTCCGCGAGACGGGTAACGGGGTAGACCGGGACGTAAGCCGGGAGACCAATGAAGGAGTAGTGACTACCCGTTCGCGGTGCTCTGTCAGACCTGTGGTGGGGCATCGCCCGGTGACGTGAGGAGTGGAGTCCTGACCGAGGTCGGAGTGGGCAGGACGGAGGGCGGGACTCCCGAGTCGGGAGTGGTAGGACGACGACCGTCGAGACGGTGGGGCCCGAGAACGGGACAGGCCGAGGTGAACTCTTCGACCTACACCAAAGCTCACCTCCAACCCCACCACGAACCGAGGCGGTGGAGAACCTACATCGGACGAGGAGTGACAGAGACCTGCCACGGGTGTGAAATCGGTCTCCCTTCCGGAGGGACGTACGACTGACCGGCCGGGCCTTCTGGGACCAGGGGAGCCGACGCGCGCCCACCCGACTGCCGGGAGTGGAAGGACATGTCCAGGGTGTCCGCCATCATCTTCTCTGCCGTCCTCTCCGTGGGTTTCGCGTCCATCCCCGACTCCGGGCACCCCGACCGGTCGTCCCTCGACCGCAAGTAGGCCCCGGAGAGCATCGACCGTTGGGTCCGGACGTCGTCTCTCTCTCCTGCCTCCTTCCTGTCCGACCCTGCGACGAATCCTCGCTCGGACTCCGTCGGCCACCAATTCCTTGGACGACTTCCAGCGTCTGGTCTTTCGGTTCCTCGGTCCTGGTCTCAGGACGTGTGCAGGGTGGGGAAGTCCGACCGCGCTAAAGACTACCTTGGTGGTGGTCGGTTTGTTACCCCGGGTTCAAGAGTGGGACTGAGACAAATTGAACACGATACTGACATCATTCAATAAATCAGGGAATCGCTGAAAAGATAATTTACTCTTCTTTCAAAGGATGGACGACCTCTAATTTATTTTACTGTCTAAACCTTCAAAGACTTTCGTGACTTGTCCGGTACTGAGATGTCCTCTTTCCTTGTCCCCGAAGGTACAATGTCTTCTCCCGTCGAGAACAAGTCGAGGGCCAGTGTCCCCGGGACTCCGACGACGACGTGTCTAAGCGGGTCTAAGTGAAGACGGGTGGCGGGGTGTCGACTCTTCGGGTGACGACGCCTGGGTCTCAGTACTTGACGCCCCCAGCGAACAGAACAAAAAGAGTAGTCAACGACGGTCGTCCCATGAATTGGAGGTGTTGAGTCCCTGGGGACGAGAGAGTAAACGCTAATTGTTAGGGCGCTCCGTGGTAAACAGCGGAGGAAAACTTTTACTTCTTATTCCGATTCTTCCCAATGCACTGACGACCCCAATGTCTCTACCATTCTCTATCCCGACCTCCCTGACTGAGGTCAGAAAAGGTGAGGGAGATTGTTGATAAAAGAAAGAGTTAAGGATTACGGGAGAACAAGAAACACTCCTGATAAAGTGTTTGAATATGGGAGAACTCTGGAGGTTAAGGTATGAATGGGTGGGGAGAAGTCGTCTACCGGAAGGAAGGAGTACTATTCCTTTACCTTCGGTAGTCCATCCTTTGTGGAGTGAAAATCGGCGCTGTAGATGTCCGAGTGGACGCGGGTGGGGGGGCGCTGGGACGGGGTCCGATTCCGGAGATGGGCCGAGACCTCGGGAGGAGGGAGAGAAGAGTGTGTGATGTGGAGAGGGAGAGAAGACACAGGCGAGATTCTTGTGACCCCTTCACCAGAGCCGAGAAACGCTTGTTTTGTTTTGTTTTTATTTATGAAAGGTCAGGGGGACGTCTGCAGGGGGACGTAGGAGAAAGGAGGGAAGTGTCGGTCGGAGTGAACTAAAGGAACTTGGGTCGAGGTGCAGGGGGAAAAGGTGAGGGTGGTCTCGGCGGTACTGCAGGTGCGGTGACTTAGGATACCCGTAGAAGACAGGAAAACAAAGACCCGGAGGGTCGGTGAGTGGGATGACGGGCGCGGGTAGAGGTAAGGGTGGTAAGGCAACCGAGGACCAGTGGAGAGTCGAGAGTGGACCGACCGATGAGTACAAAGTGGTCGAGGTGACACGGAGGGTCGGGACTTCACGACCGCAGGGTCCCGAGACAGGACCCAGGAGACGAGGTGACACGAGGTCGAACCAAGTCGGTCAGGACACCTAGGAGATTCCGATGAAGGAACGTCTGTTAGTGGTGCCGAGATCGAACACGGGGCTGACGCTGGATCTGAGGGTTTAGTGGGATCGGTTGAAGGACGGTCTCTAGAGGTGACCTGACTGAAAGTCCGGAGTTCCCATCGTCCGAGAAAAGAGATTTGACGGGAAGGTGACCGTACGGAATGGAGTCTTTCGCGTGACAGTAGGTGGAGCAGCGGACTCGGTTTTCGTGCCGGCAGTCACAATGGACGGGAGGGAGTCGTCCAGTGCAGTCAGGGTGACAGGTTCATAAAGAGGTGGGGCAGAAGAAGGCAGGTAGGGGACAACGGTAACTGGACCAAATCCGATTCTGATAGATATGACCTGTTGACACTGTCGGAGGGTGGACGGAGAGACGTAGTCGAGAACACGGGAGATTAGGTGGCAGGTGTGGCCCTCGTCTCACCGAGAAATTTTACGGACAGGGACTCCCGACGTAGACGTGGTCCGAAGGACCACAAGAGTCCGTTCTCAAGGTTTAGGATTTGTTCCGGGTGTTCGTGGGACGTCAGTCGACTCCCGGGTACAAAGATCGAAGGAGGGAACGGTGAGAAGTACGAGAACGATCGGAAACGTGTACGTCGAGGGAAAGGAACCAATTAAAACTGAGAAGGAAGTTCGGAGTCGGAGTTCCGGTGGAAGGGCCGTCCACTAGGAGTCCATGACCAATTCATGGAGATTGTCTGGGTTCCATATAAACGGACGAGTGTAGGAACGGGTGGTAAGAAACCTTTAGAAAAATTCACTTTGTATCTATGTTTTCGTGTGACTACCCACCGAATTACCTAATAAGATTCCTTTTACGGAGACGTTGGTGATGGTTTCAAGTTCTTAGTCGTAGAACGACCGGTGGGGTCTTCGGGTGGATGCACGAGGCGGTCAGTCCAGGGAAGGGACGAGGTAGTTATTGGTGGCCGGGTTGAAACAGTTATTAGTCCAGGGTCGTAAAATTTTACAATTGTAAGAAGACAAAAAAGTTTCGTGTAAACCTTCCCTCCCGAAATGGAAAAGTCAATAAGGAACGTAAAAATTTCACAAAAGATAAGAAAAAAAGTAGGTTTACATGTAGACATCCGTGTAAAACGAATCAGGACCAGTACATTTTCTCAAGTTGCACAATAAATAAAATAAGATACGTAAAGAACGGTAAAGGAAGAAAAGGAAAATCTAAAGAACATTTTCTTGAGTTCTAGAAACTGAACGTGATTAAGGGTGTTAGACCTAAAGGGACACAAGAATGCCCACGTCAAGTTGTATAAGGAGACCGGACACACGGCGAACGTTTGACCACCGACTATGGTCTCTGACCGCACCTGAGTCCAAAGGACATAAACCGCTCTGATGTCCCCTTTATACGGACTGTCAGTGATAGGAACCACAATCGTCAGTAATCACTTAGCGACCCTCGACGTTCTAAGGAGACAAGGAAAAAGTAAATTATTGACCCTGTGAAAACACCTCTCTACGAACGGGAGTCGATGATGACCCATTGGGTGACCATTTCTAGTATAACAAACCGGGGGAGAAAGACCATTGTCGTGAATTACAAGAACACCACTGGGTGGGGAAGGGATTAGAGTCAAGTTGACCCATTTCATCTCGATTCGGGTGGAACCTGAGACCCTCACTCGAGTGAGGATCTAAGTTCAGACTTGTCCCTTCCCCCGTGGGGGAAGGGACCGGAATCACTGTCAGTCCCTGTCAGTGTACTGGGTTCGGTCTGGTTGCTTTTGTGAAGAACCCTGAAAAAGACTTCGAAAACCTTTGAAAGAGTCCATCATGATTCGTGTGACTTTTATTCGGAGACCACCGCTCGGACCGGTGGTGAGTTCCTTTCGGACGGACGCTTACTTCGTTATGTGTCCTTCCGTCACGACTCTACCTCTTGCGTAAGGTTCATCGTAATCGAGCTGTGGACCCAGGTCGATACGGACTTCCGATGTAGGACCCTGTGAACCGATATACTCAATTCTTTTTAAGGAAAAAGTTTTCGGTAGAACGTTTGTTCTCGACTAGTTATATCAGTCAGGAGAACGAGAAGGTGAAAGTGGTGGGAGACTTGGTGAAGGAAGGAGTGGGACTTACCTGAAATGAAGGGACAAAGTGCAGACAGTAGAGATATCTGATACAAAATTTGAGATACAGACAGCACGACCCGTCCGAAAGATCCTCGATCTGGCAGGACTGGATTCTTTTGCGAGTGAAGTCAAAACCTCTTCACTTCAACTTTATTTGGAGGACTTTACCAAACTTGAGGACAGGTAGTCCGTGGAACACAAGAGGGTCTATACATTTTATGTCATAAGGGGTTCTAGTAGAAACTCAGATTTCCCGGGACTGTATCCGAGGGGAAAGACGGGGGAGTCGGGTCGGAAACAGAGGTCTGACTGATGTTCCTACAGACGTATTTCGATTACACCCGTTTCTGCCGACCAAGGGAGTGTCTAGAACCTGTAGTTACAAGGAGGAAAATTTACCGACCCCGAACGAAAGCCGGGACAGACTACCATTCTAGGTTTACCCCTGGAGTTCCGGCGACGCGGAACCCCTCTGATCCGGGCCCTGGGCGGAAGTGACGACCGTTCCATAAAGGACCCGACCCCTCGTGAGAAGGGTTCACCCGACAGAATCGGAGGAAGGACGTGACAATAGTGGACCGACGACCCGGTTTACGGGTGATGGACTCGTCCTTATCTTGTGCGGCACTAAGATCCCTGGGTCAGATATTTGGCCGACGTCCCCCCGTCCTTTATCCTCACTGACAAGAACTCTTGTCAGAGACGAGGAGATCAGGGCCCTCCACATCCGCCCTCCCTGTGACACTCCCGGAGGAGACCCCGGAGTCGGAGAAAGAATGGAGACTCGTTAAGGACGAAGTGACCCCCCACCCGGTAAGCGAGACGCGACTCGTTTACCTTTAGTCACGGAGCCTCCTCTGAGTCGGTTTCGCTCGTCCCCACCCCTTGTGCCTTTGTGTTTTATTAGAAGATGTGAAATGATGGTCTATAGGAGAATCATTCTCTTGTAGACTGGAGAATGGGTGACTGGAGAATCCTTCCCCTGTGTGGTTACTTTTTTTTCCGTTAGATCGGGTTCAAAATCTTGACTCATCTTGTTCTAGAGTGAGACGATGAATCTTTGACACACTGGAGTCCGTTCCGAACTGAAGGAGTGACCATTTTACCTCTCGAATCATAGGTGGAACGTCTCGTCTACCTTTTTACTCTCCTTTATCGTGTTCGTCCACGATCTGGATCTTTGCGAGTCGGGGCACTGGTCGGGTGCCCTATTCGTGAGTGATTACCGTCGACGAGAATGACGACAATGGTTGGTCGAACTCAATTCTCCGTGAGTCCCTGTACTTGGACCGAGGTAGGGGGACCGACGTGCCCCCACAGTCGTAGACTTCGGGACAGAGCCGTAGCCCCGGTATGGAAGGCAAGGTCCACGAATAGGTCCGCCCGGTCACGAAGGCAGAGAGGAGGGGCGGTCTGGCGACCCGGCTCGGGAAGTCACCCCTTAGGATGTCTCCCCATCGTCCCGGTGTCCTGACCCCCAGTCCAGTCAGACCACTACCGCGTCGTTCAGGAGTGTACGCCGAGACAAGAGACTCGAGGCACGCTCGACTTGATACCACAAGAACCACGATTCTCCTGATTTCGGTTCACTTCACTTCAGGGAGTCAGCACAGATTGAGAAACGCTGGGGTACCTGACATCGGATGGAGGAAAGTACCCTATAAGGTCCGTTCTCATCACCTCACACAACGGTAAAGGAAGAGGTCTCCTAGAAGGGTTGGATCCCTAACTTGGACCCAGAGGACGTAACATCCGTCTGTGAAATGGCAGACTCGATAGTCCCTTCAGTGACTCTATTAGGAATTACAAAGGAGTCACTACAAGAGATTCAGCACGTCCAAAAGAAGGGTAACACTGGAGAAGAGAGGAAAGGGAACGGAGGGAGTAGAGTCGGTACAGAGTAGTATCCGTCCACTCTTGTTAGAATATACCGACCGGGACCGTCCAATCGACCGATGTCGATACCAAAAATCCACTCTTTCCGATTGAAGTAAGTCTATTTTTTTTTTACACATTATCCACCCCTTCCCCTCTCTCCGACTGTATCGGGGAAAGTAGTCTTCGTTATGGTCAATACAGCCATAACTCTTCGGGTGACTACGGTTGTGGTCCGATACAGATATAGCAGACTCTCCATTTTCATATTTTAGTCAGTACTTGATCTTTGTCTTCGACTTGTACACTGATACTTGTCCTTTTTTCTGGTCTTCCTGACGACATTTTACTAGTCACCATCCATTGACACTGTCGATAAAGGTGAAAGTAGAGAGACATAAAAGAGTTCACAGGTGTTACTGTACGTAGTGAAACTGGTTTTTTTTCTTTTTTTTTATTCGACCAAATTTTTTTTTTTTGTTTTTTTTTTGCTTTTTCCTGCACTGTCACACTCCCCGACCCCGTCCTCATGTGTGGGTCGAGGAGGTCCCTCCCGTGCGGCATCCAGAGTAGCACCGAGAGGACCTAGAGCCGGACCGTCGGGAGGTAGACGACCGACCAGTGCCTCGGGTGCCCGAAGGACCCGTCGAGGTACGCCGACTACTACCGGACTTTCGCGAACATCCATTCCCCGCCGAAGACGGGTAAGTCGAGTTACTAGGACCCTTAGGGTTTCTGCGGCCGGCAGTGAGTGCTCCGGGAAGTAGAGTCCAGGGACGGGCGGGTCTTTTCTCGGGTCTGACACGTCAGAACCTCCCACCGGAAGGAGTAGGCGAGACTCAGGGTGGGGATCCCTCTTTCCTCCCCCGTTCCCTCCGATGCAGAGGTACAATGACTCTCCCTTTACTTCGGGTCCGACGACCTCGTCTACGGAGCCCATTACGTCGTTCAGTCCCGGTTTCGACCCGGAGTTAAGGTCCAAGGGACCACGGCCACACCTCGGCGGATTTCTGTCTCTGACTGGTATAGAGAGACCAGTGTCTTTTCAGGGGTGACCGGAAGTGTCAGGAACCGGACGGACAGGTTCGGTGTCCCGCGGGACACGTGACAGAGATGGGGTCGTATTCGGAGGTCCTTCAAGAAACTATTCTCGACGTTTGGCCAAGGAACCAACCTTTAAGTAAGAGAGGAACCCGGGATCAATGATCTTGTCTCTCCACCCCTTGTCGGACAGGGAGGGATTTAGCCTCCGAGCCCCAAGTATCAGTGTTGAGTTGGAATTTCCCAAAAAACGTCAAATGTTTTTGTGTCGACGTGAGTCTATTCTTCTTTTTGATATCCTCACAAATTCTCCGCTTAACTCCGACAAATACATTCCTACTGAAGCCTGCCCGCCCTCGGTCTGAGGACCCCAAGGACAACCGGTTCGTCGTCGACTGTCGTTCGGGCCTGAACGGCCGCTCAGGTAGAGAGTCCAGGAGGGAGGAGGGGAGGCAATCGCCTCCGTCTTCCAACCGACGACGGACCGTCCCGGAGGGCGGCGGCGGAGAAGGCCGTGCACCGCCTTCCTCCGCGAGGTGTGGGTCGCGGAGGGGGGCCCTCGGGTCGAGTGTACATCTCGACACACTGGGTCCGAGGGTCGTCGGTGGTGGCCAGACCCCCTCCGCCCGCCCCTCGGCACCACCGCTGTCGTCGGGTTCTCCCTGTCGGGACCGCCCCTTCCTTCCCCTCCTCCCCCAAAGGAGGACCGGAGAAACTATCGTGTCCCGGGGCGTCGCTAGAGAGTTCGGAGGCCCCGTTGTAGATTTACGCTCTGGACCTTTGGGTTCTCGGTCCCCTCGGGTCCCTTGCGTCGACCCCTTGTCTTCGACGCGGACGCTCTGGTCTCTAGAGGGCCCTCCCCGGTGTCTGTCCCGGGGTGACCCCAGTCTCCCGTCAAAGACTCGTCGTCCTACCTTCGTCCTCATACACCCCACCCACCCGGACCTCGCACACTCCTCGATACCTGTGGGACGAACGCAGAGAGCCCGGATTACTCGGAGAGACGTGGGTTTAGCCCATTCGAGATACCCGGGGGTGAGACTGGACAAGAGGGGGCCGAGGCTCTTTTGCGGTCCGGGGTATACCGTCCCCCGGGATGACGATTTAGAGAGACTCAAGACGAGTCGTCCCGGGGTTTGGTGGTTGAGGGTGTTCCCCGTTCGACTCGGGACCCTGGGCAGAGAATGAACAGGTCCAGTATCTCTCATACGCTCAAGAGCCACTGGTGGAGGTGTGGTCGGAGGAACCGGTAGAAGTACTACCGACGCAGGGCAAGAAAGGGTTTCCCAAGTCTCAGTATGAGTTTCCAGTCCGCCCAGTGGGGGGTAAGGACACCCCCTCTCTTAGACATTACGAGTGGTGACGACCCCTCTTCCTTCGACCCGCCCGTGAGTCGAGGGACGGCTCTCCTTTGGTTCGTGCACCCCTCTGGGCAGTCTTGTTTGACGCCTGTTGCTGAACTTGGTCTTTCGGTTGGTAGACTCCCGGAGCTCCAAACTCCTCCCGTCCGGGGACTCCTCTCCGGTTGTCGGGAGTGGTCACCTCGGGCTCCGACCGCCAGGGACACCGTAGTCCTCTCTCCACCCGTCGAGACCCGCGGTGGTCACAGGAACACCCTCTTCTTATGTCGTCCTCTGATATTTATGTGCGAGGGTCCCCTCGGGGGACAGGGTCTTTCTCCGTCTCCTAGCGGTGGAGGGCGGACGAGTCGTCGGAAAGGGTCTCGAGGACCCCCGGGACGTTTGAAGACCGGATCAAAAGAACCGTCTGAACACGATGCTCTTCACCGGAGTACCAAAGGTACCGTTGTGAGGACGCCGGTCATCGTTTGTCTCGTCATCCGAGGTCGAGAGTCTGTCGACCCTTTCCTCGTCGGCGGGAACCGGGTCTCCAGTCTCTTTAGTCTCGTCTCCTCGGTGTATAAAATTTTCTTCCCCTAAGAAAAGGTCCAGAAATCAGTACAGACCATCTTTAGAGACATAAAGGATCGTTTGGACCCTCTTTCGCCGGGGCACTTTCCGACGTGGGAAAGACCTCGGGTGTCTTTCGGGATCTCGTACGTCGATCGTCCTCCCTTGGTGCAAGGTCGGGTCCAGAGACCGGTACCAGGGACTTTTGGGACTCGGGAACCCCGCTCACAGGACCGGTACGTGTGCGGCCAGGCCGGAGCTGAGCCGGGACGACGGAGACCCAGGACGCGTCTCGACGAATAGAGAGCAGGTTCCAATTCCAACCATGATTTGTAAATAACCCGCGAATGATCCTCGGTTCATAAGACGAATCGTCAAGTATGATAATACTTGATACTTATTATTATTTCCCAATGATAATCTACTGTGGAAGAGGTTCTTCGGAGGAACCGGGAGAAGTCTTTCTAAGAGACCGTGGACGGGCAAAAGGTAGTGTCGTCAATGGTATACCGTCCCTTCGGCGGGTGATGAGCGATCAAAGGAGGTGACCTCACACTCATGACCCTCGTCACTAGTACAACGGAGTCAGAAGTAGTAGGATCCTGGGTCCTACCCCGGCGCGTGCATCGTCTTCGAATTATTATATGTCTCTTACCGCGAGACAGACATAGAGACCCGATAATCACCCGACCGGAGTCTCCACGACCCTCCACCCCGTTACGTCGTCCTCTTCTCTCCGGACACACAAATTACCATACCATCAGTGCTTGTGTTGAGGCCCGAGTGTCGGACTCGAGTCCAGGGTCTGACGACGAGACTCGAAGCGTCCGTACCAGTTTGATAACGAAGGGACAGACGTCCTGTCCCTGTCGTCGTGGATGGAGACTCCCGTCGCCGTTCCTCATGTCCGTAATTACAAGTATCTCGTGCATGACTCTTATCGCGAACTGAGTGTCAGTCGGGAGTCACTTACGACCGAGAATGGTCGTGACACACTAAACACGTACACACAGACACACACCCCCACACCCCTCCACCCCTCCACTTCACTTACGGCTTCATAAATGAGTCGACGGACGGAGCTGTAAGTCAGAAAGGAGAACAGAAAAGGGAGGTCCTTCTTGTCCTTTCCTTCGCCCCACGTCTCTCCGTATCTTTGTTAACACACGACTACAGGATCTCGGGAGACAAGTACTCGTGAACACAGAAAAATTCTGGGCAAACCCAGAATTTTTTACACATAATATTTCCCAAACACCCCTTTTGACCCGACCGATGGACTATGTCGTTGGTCTCCGGATACACCATGACTTTACTTCTAAAACAGCTAGTAAATGTCTCCTTCATCCCTGTGAGGGAATTTCTCCGAACTAAAAAAAAAAGGGTTATTCTCCTCGTTTCGTTCTCCCCTTTACGGGGATCTATTTGTCCTTTGGAGTGGGAGTTTGAGGACCGCGTTCTTCTCGGGATTATTTGGAACGACCGAACTTGGTCCTTTTATCAATTCCCTCGGTCCCCACAGACCCCACTTTATTCAGCGATGTAGGGTACAGACTTGACTCGACCCTTGAAAGGTCGTTCTGTGGTCTAAGGGACTACAAAAGGAATTGTGTCAAAGGTAAGACACCCGTCGACTGGTCGAGGTAGGCGAGGGTCGAAGGGATCGTCGTCACCAGTCGGGTCGGGACTGACAGAGGTGAAGGAGTCAGTCTTGCAGCAAAGTAAGTCAGGCGCCCCTCGTCCGCGGGTGGCAGAACAGGGCGTGAGACGCGTGCATGGAACTTGTCGGAGCCCTTGTGCAGTCGGCCGACCGGGGCCTGGTGTTTCTCCGCCCTCAAGTCAAAGGAATTCGAAGACAGGTTTAGAAGGTCTCTGACTTCGTCCTTGGACGTCTTCGGTGCCTCAGGAACAACCACCATTGTATTGTTTGTCGGTGAAGAAGGGTTGTTTCACCGCTCTTGGAACAAATACGGTTTGGTCATCGTGTCAAGAGGACCCAAGAACAGGTCCGCACTACACCACCCCCCAGTCCCGGTGGAGGCGACTTAGGACGGAAACGGTAATGATCGACGCACCGAAATCCATTAATGAATTGGGGAAATCGAAGAAGGGGGGATTAGACAGTATGTGTCAACCACAATCATGGGTAGCGTATCTTGACAATTCCTTTCTTTCGGTTTATTACGTCTTCTCGTAAGTCATGTCTGGGGCCTTCTCTCCTTGGACTCCCTCACACTCGACGAGGATGAGCTCGGTAAGGAGCACTAGTCTCCGTTCAGCGAATGAGGGAGAACCGGAGTCCGGGACCCACATTGATAGACGGGTAGTGATCCCCCGACACTCTTGGTGTTCCCTCTTCTCTACCCCCTCGGTAGACTCTTCGTTCCCGTCAGGACACCATACATCAGTCTCCAGGGTAGTCGACTCCTTGTTCTGACGTCAACGGGACCTTCCAGAGTAGGTGGGACCAGGCTGTCTGAGGGACAGAAAGACGTGAGTGCGAGACCAGACACACCCACAGAGGACTGTGTCGGGATACCGGACCCGACCCAGGGGTCGCAAAGTAAACCGTCCATCGGGGAAGGAGTCCGGAGAGGTCCCGGGACCGGTAGTTCAAGAGTAGGGTTCTCCCTCTTCCATACACAGACCTCCTAAGGGAGGGTACGTAGGTACCCACACCCTGAGGTCTTTGTGTTCGGTGGACCGGACTCCCGACCTAGTTGCACCCTGTCCCTGTCCCTGTCCTTTGCTGGTAGCGGACTCTCGAAAGTCCCAGACAAATAAAATGTCCTGGTGTTTTTACATAATGGATGTGTCGATCCGTTTCCTCTTTTCCTTTCTATATGAGTAGACTTACGTCTCAAGGTTTATGATCGTTCCTCTCTATTCTTTCGGAAGGAGTCACTAGTTACGTTTCTTTGTCTCCTTTTGTTGTCTTACCCTTTCTGAACTCTAGAGAAGTTCTTTTACTCTCTATGGTGTCCTTGTAAAGTACGTTTCTACCCGAGTTATTTCCTGTTTTTTCCATACCTGGATTGTCTTCGTCTTCTATAATTCTTCTCCACCGTTCTTATGTGTCTTCTTGACATGTTTTTTCTAGAAGTGTTGGGTCTATTAGTGCTACCACACTAGTGAGTGGATCTCGGTCTGTAGGACCTTACACTTCAGTTCACCCGGAATCTTTCGTAGTGATGCTTATTTCGATGACTTCCACTACCTTAAGGTCAACTCGATAAAGTTTAGGACTTTCTACTACGATACTTTCATAACGTGAGTTATTCGGTCGTTTAAACCTTTTGAGTCGTCATCGGTGTCCTGACCTTTTCCAGTCAAAAGTAAGGTTAGGGTTTCTTTCCGTTACGGTCTCTTCCGAGTTTGATGGTGTGTTAACGTGAGTAGAGTGTACGATCATTTCATTATGAGTTTTAAGAGGTTCGGTCCGAAGTTGTCGCACTTGACACTTGCAGGTCTACAAGTTCAACCAAAATCTTTTCCGTCTCCTTGGTCTCTAGTTTGACGGTTGTAGGCGACCTAGTACCTTTTTCGTTCTCTCAAGGTCTTTTTGTAGGTAAAGACGAAATGACTGATACGGTTTCGGAAACTGACACACCTAGTGTTATTTGACACCTTTTAAGAGTTTCTCTACCCTTATGGTCTGGTGGACTGGACGGAGAACTCTTTAGACATACGTCCAGTCCTTCGTTGTCAATCTTTACCTGTACCTTGTTGTCTGACCAAGGTTTATCCTTTTCCTCATGCAGTTCCGACATATAACAGTGGGACGAATAAATTGAATATACGTCTCATGTAGTACTCTTTACGACCCGATCTACTTCGTGTTCGACCTAAGTTCTCTTTATGGTTATTGAAGTCTATACGTTTACTGTGGTGGGTACCGTCTTTCGTTTCTTCTTTATTTCTCGGAGAACTACTTTCACTTTCTCTCACTTCTTCAACCGAATTTCGAGTTGTAAGTCTTTTGCTTCTAGTACCGTAGACCAGGGTAGTGAAGTACCGTTTATCTACCCCCTTGTCACCTTTGCCACTGTCTGAAATAAAAACCCCCGAGGTTTTAGTGACGTCGGTACTTTAATTTTCTGTGAATGAGGAACCTTCTTTTCAATACTGGTTGGATCTGTCGTATAATTTTTCGTCTCTGTAATAAAACGGTTGTTTCCAGACAGATCAATTCCGATACCAAAAAGGTCACCAGTACATACCTACACTCTCAACCTGATATTTCTTTCGACTCACGGCTTCTTAACTACGAAAACCACCACAACCTCTTCCAAGAACTCTCAGGGAACCTGACGTTCCTCTAGGTTGGTCAGGTAGGATTTCCTTTAGTCATGACTTATAAGTAACTTTCCTGACTACAACTTCAACTTTAAGGTTATCAGACCGGTGGATTACGTTTCTTGACTGAGTAACCTTTTCTGGGACTACGACCTTTCTAACTTTCACCCTCCTCTTCCCCTACTGTCTCCTACTCTACCAACCTACCGTAATGACTGAGTTACCTGTACTCAAACTCATTTGAGACCCTCAACTACTACCTGTCCGTCCGGACCGCACGATGTCAGGTACCCCAGCGTTTCTCAGCCTGTGCTGACTCACTGACTTGACTTGACTTGTCGATCCGTACTAGTGGAAAGACTCTTTAAGTAGTTATGAAAAAACCACCACCCCCTCCCCACGAGTGGTACCCCGTATACCCTAGAATGAAGAGGCTGGTCCCTAGTTTAGACACGGAGGACGTAACCTTCGTACCTCAGAATGACGACCCGGTGGTCCATTCAGGGGTAGTTATGTAAAATACTGTAGATTGTCAAATTTGTCTAATTGATAAGTACACCAAGTTTTAAGTTCAATGTTTTCCCATGTGTCATTTTCTTCAGAGGAAGAGGACGTGGGGGCCCTTAAAATACGAGGAGAGATCTCTGTTGATTACAATAGTCATGATAATATACGGACTCTACGAAAGATTCGCACAAAAGAAAACTTAAGAGAGTCGTGTAAAACTTCTTTTTATGATGGGAAAAAATATCTACTCCTTTTACTCGATGTCTCTCCTATTATTTAAACGACTTCTAGTGTCAATAACCCCTGTCCAAGGATGGGCTGTGACAACCAGTCTGAGTTTGGTACAAAAGAAGGAATTCGGAAGATCGCCGTGTAGTCTGTGACGAGGTCCCCGACTCTAAGAACATTCAAACACAATACTGCTTGTGTGTGGTCTGAGGTCCACTAGGTGACTGGACGAGAAGACGTCCTTTCTCCGGGACCGTCCACTCGAACCAAGTGTCGGTGGAGGACGATGGATGGGACCCCAGAGGGTGGGTCGGAGCAGTTGTTACCCTCAGTGATCTCAAATGAAACTCGTGTTACTTTGGGTCCCCTAGGAGGCGGCGTGTCGTGTCAGGGAACTGACACCCTCGGAATGTCTTCGTAGCTGACAAGAGTCCGGGGGGGCGGCGGAGACTGCAGAAGCTATACTGTGAGGGTCCGTCACTTACGGTCTCTAGGTGTAAGACCGTGCTCGACTCAGGACCCGAGTCGGCCTTCGTAACACGATCGACTCCTCGTCCGTCCCTGAGAGACTCTCCGACGTTACCCTCTGACTGTCCGACTTTCGGTCTCGAGGCGGAGACGCTTAAAGATAAAAACTCGTGACTGTGGGAATCTTTTCGTCTCGACTCTGTCACTGCGTGACGTGACGTGAGCGCGACCGGAGGAGAGTCCGGAGTGGGAGGAGAGTCCTCCCTTTATGCTCTCTAACGAAGGTACGGTGGACGTCCTACGGATCCCCATTGACCGCTGAAAGTCTGAAGTGTTGGAGATCTGTCTCCGAGGAGGTAGACGCGGAGGGTCTTTACACGGACAGAACGTGAACCCCCGGGCGTAGGAAGTGTCAGGTGATCCGACTTGTCCTCCGACTTCGATGTTTGTCCTGACCGTACGTACACTTTCGCTCCAAGGTCGCCGGAAGACATCTGAGATAAAGATCTGGAGTACATAAATAAACCGACGTTCCCCAGAATCCACGGCGTGCTAGAAGTGACGTGACAGAAAACAAAGTCACGTACCTGGGAGATCAACACCACACACCCGAGGTCTCTCTCGTTCGAGTCACGACATCGGGGACCTGAAGCAACGAGGTACCGTGCACCCTAGAATCAAGAGGTTGCTCCCTAACTGGGTGTCACACAAGAAACGAGACGTTCCGCCTAAGAATTGGTGACCTGGTGGCCCCTTCTGAGATCTGGAGTAACTAGTTTTCCTCTCTAAGGAGCGTCGTGGAGACTTCATGTCTACTGGGTCACTCTTGGGAAAGACTGTTCTCTTCAGATGTCGGTTCCGTCCGTCGTCTTCCGTCCTGAGGCTTGAGTCGTTGGTTTGCTACCATTATCATTGTCGTCATTGATTGTAAAGTACTCGTAAATGTCACTTGGTCCATGATAAGAGGGACCTCCTCCTTTACCGATGGTGAGGTCACAAGAACGGACCTCTTAAGGTACCTGTCTCCTCGGACCACCCCATGTCAGGTACGTCGACGTTTCTCACTCTGTCCTGACTCGTGCGTGCGTGTCCAAGATAAGATGGACGAAATGTATGTAGTGGAGTAAATTAAGAGTAAAATGTCAACTCCTTTTGACTCCGTGTCTCTCTGATTCATTAAACACACTGTAGTAAGTGGATTGCTTATTGGTCTTAAGTTTGGACCTGTCACACCGAACCACAGACGTAAGCATTGGTGGTCCGAGGTTACGGAGAGTTGGTCATGAGTGGGGGACTTGTGACTCCGGTTGTGAAACGATGGTTTAGGAACAAGGAACTCCCCCTAGTTTTGTCAACACTCAGTGGGTCTTCGAACGGTTTTACGTCCTGGAGTCCGAGGGAGGCTCTGGAGGTCTTTGTCTTATACGTAAACATCGTTCGAGGGGACCACTAACGAAACGTGTAATTGCAAAGATCGAAGATAACTGTTCGACGGACGGAACCGAAGATCAAACAAAAGTAAATTCAAGGAGAGAAACTCTAGGACCAAAACCGGGAGATCTTTACGATAATGAAGGTTGAGGGGGTTGGGGGTCAGTTCGGGACGTCTCCCGAAGAGGTCTTTCCCTCCAGAGTGCTACTGGAGGTCCTCGGGGTCGGAGGTTCGTCTCTTTGACGTCGGCGCCGATCCCGTGGTGGGCTCTCCGGACGGTTCTTCCTTACACCTCGTCACGACGACGACCCGTTTTCACGGGACCACAACCGCCCGTGTAAGAAAGTGGTCTCTATTGGAACCCGGAAACACGAGGGAATCTCGGGAGGAGAGGTCCACCGGTCAAAGAGAAATGAGGTTACTCCCTGCTGAGGTCTCTTTTGACCGGACCCGTGACCTCCACCGTCACAAACCCGTCGTCGAGTGGGAACCGTCGAGGATCGGCTCGAGTGTGCCGGCTGTAAGTCTCGTGTGTCGGGACACACTCGCCGAGTACGAGTGGGAAACCTAGTCTGCGGTACACGTCGAGTCGACGTAATACATTCACGGGACGTCAGTCTTCGTGTCGCCTCCTTTGGTTGAACCCTAAAGGTTTTTATGATTCTCCTGTCATTAAGTCCCTGAGGTACCTCGATCGGAAAGTTTTGTTCTGTCCGTTTAGAAATCCGTTTCTGAAGAGGTCTCTGTCGTCTAAGACACAACTCTTTATAAAAACAAATAAACAATAATTATCCTCCTTCCTTTCACTATCACTTGAGAAAAAACCCCAGGTCTAGCGGGAACTGGTCCAGAGGGACAAAGTTAGGTTCCAATAAATTGACATTACTACTATGACAACCGACCGGGTTTGACCGACGTATACCGTAATTATCTTTAATTGAAGAGGATTCCCGACGGGCTCACTACGTCACCATTTCTTCGACGACGGTCACGTCCTCTGTGTTCTCGGCTCCCAAGTTAGGGACCCAGACCTTCCAGGGGACCTCGTCCTTTATCGTTGGGTGAGATCATAAGAACGGACCTTTTAAGGTACCTGTCTCCTCGGACCGTCAAATGCCAAGTACCCCGACGTTTCTCAACCTATACTGACTCTCTCGTGCACGTGTGTGTGTGTGTTAAAGAGGACCTTTACCCTGCTTGACTCTCTCATCGTGACTATATATCTGCACCCGACAACTATTTTATCGACCCCTCTTCGACGACATATATTGGGTCCCTCTGCTCGGACCGCGAGACACTACTGGCTCTCCCCGTCCTACCGTCGCCCCACACTCTCTCCGAGTTCTCCCTTCCCTATATACAAATGTCTATCGACTGAGTACGACAACATTCGTCTTCGATTGTGTTGTAACATTTCGGTAATATGATGTTAAATTTTTTTTTCTTTAATTCTCACGAATCCGGTTTACCTTTTCCTGTTGGGTTTGGGTATCAGGTATCGTCCCTACCTAGAGATACATAGTGAACCTATTTTTATATAAATAAGAAGGGATTGAAGTTTCTGTTTCTACTTCAAGTTTCAAAAGTACGGAAACCCCGTCTACCTTTGTAAAAGAGTCGTCATCTTGTTATTTTTACTGAGACGACCCATGTCTCTTTGAGTTTAAGGGATGGTCGTCTGGTGTCAAACGTTAGAGGAAGAACGACCGGTTCGAGGTCCGTTCTTAGTGGGTTGTACCCGTCACGTGTGCACAAATCGAGGGACGTCACCCTTCCCTCAACAAGAATGGTCCGTAGGGCCCAGTGGAAAATGATTGACTCGTTAAAGTCGACTATAAAATAAAGATGGTTGAGGAGGACAGGGGTTTCAAGGACTGTCCACGTCGTGTCTCGGTCTCTTTTGCTGTCTTTATTTCCGACTCCACTTACTTGACAACGGGTTGTGGACAGAGTCAACATCATCCCTCTCTTTCCATTAATTTTTTCGTTCTTTACGTCTCCGAATAAACCTCATGGGTAAAATTTTAGATCTTCGTCAAGTGTGTGTGGGGTGGGGTGGGGGACGAAAAAAAAAAAAATAAGAGTGACGTCATACAGGAAGGTCTCCGTCATTTAAACCCCATTCATCCCGACCCCTTTCACCTTGTCCCGATTAATCATGAACTGTTTTTTTTCAGGACTCCAAGTTTACGATGGTACTCGGTATTTGAAGGGTGGCGGTGGTTCCGTTCCTCACGCGATCGGGATGAGGATGCGATTATTTAGATGTACAAGAGCCGACGGAAAGAGACAGGTAAAACTGAGAATCTTTCACAGGAAGTACCAATAAAATTAGACTAAATAGACGACTTCTTGCGTCACACCCTCAGTCACATCCTTCACGTCCTCCTATTGTCTCTGTGTCTAACACCGGGGGACCGGAGACCGTCTTCCGGACCTCGGGTGAGAAGGCACCTCCGAAGAGTCTTCGTCGTTGACTTCATAAACGTCTCGATCTTACAAGACGACACCGTGTCAAGAGGGTCCAGTGAAGGTCTAGGTCTTTGTCGGTGACCTTCTGATGTGGATAACATCAATACGTCTCCACGCAGGCCGAGAGAGAGAGGGGGTTGGGGGTTGTTTTACGTGTTTTGGCGGACGTCAAGACGGAAGTGCGACTTGGACCCTCGTCTCATACCACCCCCACCATACTTACGCAGACACAGATTTGGGTTCTCGTTACTAGCATAAGGTAGATAAAACCCACTGAAGTGGAGAGCAGACTACGGTTTTGTTTAGCGTGAAGAACGGTTACTCGACGTTGTGCATAGGGTTCAACAGTCCGACCCCAAGAGCCCGGTCACGAAGAGACCGAAACGACGTGTACTGTCGAAATTTCTGGGATCACGGGTCGGGTATTGGGTCTTGTTGCTTTATCTTGACCCTCTCTTCCCCTGGGTCCGTAGAAAGTTTCCAGGAATTTACTAAGGACACACGGCGTTCCAACTCTTGGTGACGGGATCATACAGGGGGTCAAAATAAATAAAGTACCGTAGTTAAGACGATTTCCTTCCGACCAATGAACAGAACACGGTGCTTTTGTGTCCGAGGCCCGCGAGACCTATGGTGTAGACACACAGGGGACGACACAGGGATCGTCGTCACGGACCGTCTATAATCCGTAAGTAATTTATTAACGAGGTAATTGTAGACGTAAGGACGTACCGGAGACTGAAGTCCTAAACTGGGCTCGTAGACTCAAATTAGTCGTTGTCTCAAAAGCAGTAACTAGACACTGGAGGTGATGGTGTTTTCATATCCGTCAGGATACGTTACAGGAGGTTTTGGATCATTTTCTTCTTGGAGGAAGCACTGTTATGTTGGTCGTTCGTCAGACCTAAGATAAATGAGACGGACCGTGCGACGGTGACCCTCTCCCCGTCTCAGACTCTGAGTCAGGTACGATCCCTACCGTCCAGTAAACTCTCACA
This sequence comes from Capra ibex, assembly GCA_006410555.1. Taxonomy (NCBI): domain Eukaryota; kingdom Metazoa; phylum Chordata; class Mammalia; order Artiodactyla; family Bovidae; genus Capra; species Capra ibex. The sequence goes on from SJYO01033645.1 coordinate 6,040,523, forward strand.
AACAGTTGGGGTTGGAGGATAGATATCTTTGACCTCGTCTCCGTCTCGTTATGTCGTCGACTTTTGACACACCCGTCCGAGAGGTGTCCTGACAAAAATCAGCAAGAGAGTTATGATATAATTCACCCCGCCCTCCCCGTGACTTATCTGGGTGACGACCCCCGTGAGTGAGAGGAACGTCCCGTGTGTGGAACCTTTCCTTTCTTACCACCTCTCGGCCGCATAGGTCCCTTATTGAGACGGGGAACACGTTGTTCCGGTGTTCGTTTATAGGAGGTCTTATTACGTTTGTTTGGTCTCCTGATGACGTCCCGCACAATGTGTGTCTGCCCTTGTGTCACAGAGTCTTGGGGAACCAAAGTTTGTGACGAATCTCTCTTTCGTGTAGGTGACGGAGAAACAAGTAGAAAAGGGTACTAGGACAGGTGAGGTAGAGGACCCACAGTAGTTTCTCCCCGGGAGCTATGGTGACGAAAGGACGAGGGATAGAGTGATGTAGTCAACTATTTTCAGATTAAGTGTTAGCGAGTAGGCACGAAATTTTAGTTAGAACTCTCTTCTTCTCCTTCCTCCCCTATAAAAACCAAGGAAAAAAAAAAAAGGACCGCTCAGGTATCGACGACTCCCTTAAGAGGTTTCACCCAATTCGTGACAAGAGACGAGAGATCGAGTCCTGTTTCACAGAGATTGACTTGTACGGGAACTCGGACCGTGAACCGAAATAGACTACGATTCGGTCTCAGAGATCTGTAGAGGGTCTCTGTCCTACTAGAACCACCTCCCTTCCGTCCTACCTACTTTTTTTACCTAATTTTTTCGGGGCCCCGAATTTCTACTGGAAGTCCTCGACCCGTTACGCGAGAAATGAACTTCTTGCGTCCGTAGACGACACGACAGTTAAGTCCTTGGGAGGGACAGGAGTGGGGTGGGGGTGGGGCGGGGTCCAAGTGCGGATCTGTCCTCAGGGATAAGACGGTGAGTGACCGACGTTCAGGAGCCCGTCCAGTCGAACAGAGAGATCCTAAGCTCAGAGTGGGCATGTTGCCCCTAGTACTAGACAGGGTGTCCTTGCAGCACTCCTGGTTGGTTTCCCCCGTCGTGGGTCACGCCTGGGCGCCACAGTCTTCGATCGGGAAGACTCCGATTGGGGGGCTGGGGTCCGGCAATGATGGCCCTGAGTGACGAAGGGGCCCGGGCCGAAGAGGAGTGGCCCGTGAACCGAGGCAGCGGGACGACGTGGAGGAATTCCAGCCTTAGAAAGCCGTCTCCGCTGACCCTGGTCTCGGAGGCGAAGACTCCCACCCACGGGGTCTCCGGTCCGACGCTCGAGGCCCGGGTGCTTGGCGCGGGGGCGGGGCCCCGGGGGGAGTGGAGGTAGCCAACTAGGGCTGACTCCTCCTCCGGCGCTTGGTTCCCAGCTCCTACATTTGCGTTGCGTGCGTCACGCGGGGCGCGTGCCGGCGGTCGTCTCGGCCCAACAGTACCTCGGCGTTGGGGAACGCCTTGGTCACGTGACTCCTCCGCGGCAGGGGTGCCCCGCGCCCGTGGACCCGGCGGCGGCGGCGACTCCGTCAGCGGCGACGGCGGCGGCGGTAGTGGCGGGACTGACGACCCCGACGGTGGCGGGGCGGGGATATCCGCGGCGCCCGGACCGGGGGCCGGGCGGGTCACTGGATACTGCGGTACCGAGGAGGGACCCCGGGGCGGGGTGCTGGGACCTCGCGGAGACGATAACCGATTCACGGAGAGCGGCCCGCTAACCGAGACTCCGCGGGGCCAGACAGGGGCGGGGGAGTGCAAGGGCGGTACACACCCGAGAGACCTCTCCTCGGGATCCCACTCTACCCCACTACCTCTCACCGCGAAGGGTCCCTCCAGACCCGCACCTGCCACAGACCTCCCTGTCACCTAGGGTCTGCAGAACGAACTTCGACACGCCCGACCGCCCCAACGACACTGAGGTTTTTCACTGATTGTCCTGCTTGTTTACCGACGGGATGCAGTAGTAGCAGTAGCTATCGTAACAGTGGATGGAGTGAGAGATGTAGCAATGTTGAAAAATGATGTCGGTGACAAATAACTCACGTAGAAAATTCGGTTCGTCGTACTATTATGGGAATGTAACTGGACACCTCTCCACGGGACGACACGTCGTCGTCTACCCAACCCTCATCCCTGACCTTTGCACCTCCTACACTAAACTCCATCATTACTACGGAAGTCTACTTAAAAAAGGAAAACAAGACACAAATCATCTGAGTCACCATGGAGACATACGTTTCGTGACTTGACTTCAGACACACTCTAACTGTTCACCCCGGGAGACGAAGACCCCCAGTAGTTTACTTAGACAGAGTTAAACCGGGATCCACACGGACACGAGTCTTGTGAAGGACTTGAACCCTTACTCTTTACTTCCTCAAATCGTTATATCGGTCGTTAAATCGTCGTAATGAACCTTGTTGAGACATTTGGTGTCACAATAACGTCAGGATCCGAGAGAGTAACAGTCCCGAAACATGTTTGACAAGGGAGTTTGGACCTAGTGTATGGTGTGGGGTGGGGGAAAGTCAAACAGGACACAGAGACGAGTCACACTGAAGTGGTCCCGAAGGGTCCACTGAATCATTTTCTCTTAGGTGAACCGTTACGTCTTCTGTACCCAAGTCATAGACCAGACCCTTCTAGGGGACCTCTTCCTTTACCGTTGGGTGAGGTCATAAGAACGACCCCTTTAGGGACCTGTCTCCTCGGACCATCCGATGTCAGAGTCCCAACGTCTCAGTCTGTGCGGAATCGACAAGTCCCATCTCCAGCAAACGACAGTCACATCTGTCGTGTAGAGTGACACGAAAAATAGTGACCGGACTATGTACTATAACCTTAAAGAGTAGACAGACGGAGTAATCTAATATTAGAGGACCTCCCGTTCCTGTCACCGAGTAAATGTCGATATAAAGGTCCTAGATCGAGTCACGAACCGTGAATTACGAGTTCCTAATAAACTCATTTTCAATCTGTCCCTGATCTTAGAATCCAACGGTCCTTGTAATTACCAGATAGGGTCAATAAAAATTTAGAAGAGAGGTTTCAGAACGGCTTATTACTCTACGGTGGAAAACAATAAAAAATTTTTTATAAATAAAGATATTATAAATTTAACTCTGTATCAACTCGTAATGAAAAGAAAACTCTGAAACACAGGACAGAAGATCGGGGAAAACGGAGGTGTTCCTCACCTTGTCTCTCACCTTCCTCTAACAAGAAAGGATATCGGAGTTTCTACCCATAAACGAAGAAGAGGAGACTCGAGGGTACTACGAAAGAGATATCTCGTACTCGAGACACTCCCGTCCCTGACGTAAATAGAACGAGTGGTCACATAAGGGTCGTGAATCAAACCATGGACTGTACGTCACCCACGTATTTACAAACGACTCACGGAGCCACTAGCAGTAAATAGAGAGAGAAAAAGAAAGACAAAATCAACTGTACAGAACGTTCAAACCGTCAAATAAACAACTCCTTTATCCCAGTAAAAGGGACGTCTCTCGGGTGTAAGACCTAACAAGAGTAACCGACGTAGAGACTCTTAGTAAATTGTATGATCAGAGATTAGGACATGAAGGACAGTTATCAGTAAAAGGGACGTCTCTCGGGTGTAAGACCCAACAAGAGTAACCGACGTAGAGACTCTTAGTAAATTGTATGGTCAGAGATTAGGACATGAAGGACAGTTAACCTTAGGTCCTAAAAAAAAAAAAAAAAGGTCTGTTCCTATCGAATATTTACTTGAAAGGGATCCTTCGTCCGTGTTCTATAGTTGAACAAGGAGTAAAACACTAAAATTCTAACTCGTGACAAAAGGTTACGGTACCGAGAAAGATAGAATATCCAATAATACTTTCCGTCACACCAATTGGGGTTCCAGAATGTGTAAACCTTACTGACACAAGTTTAAGACTAAGACGAAAACGAGACTCACTAGAATCCATTTGATCAACTGGAGAGACACAGGGTGAAAGAATTGGATATGTTATTAATCCTATGTCATTCGTAAATTATTATCGATCGATGATAATAAAATTGGTGGTCCTAGAGACAGACGAAAATAAAAGGAACGTTGTGGGTACGGGACCCAGAAATGTGTATTACTCACGAGGTATTCAACGACTCACTTATTTTCTAAAATCAATCAAAAAATTTTAGGAGTTTTAATATGGTTATTACTTTTCCCTTCAGTAGTGGTAGTTAGGGGTTTGTTTAGTTAATCAAAAATAGAAGTACATCGGAAGGTCTGAAACAGGTATTTGTAGACTCAAGACGTTGAAATTAGTTTCGTACGTTACAACGTACGCAGAAACTTGTTTTATAATTTGTACAAAGTATTCCGACTCGTGGTTTCTCGACTACAAAAGTTTGACACCACGACCTCTTCTAAGAACTCTCAGGGAACTTGTCGTTCCTCTAGTTTGGTCGGTTAGGATTTCCTTTAGTTGGGACTTATAAGTAACCGTCCTGACTCCGACTTCAACTTCGAGGTTATGAAACCGGTGGACTACACTTCTCTGCCGAGTAACCTTTTCTAGACCGACGACCCTTTCTAACTCCCGTCTTCCTCTTACTCCGTCGTCTCCTACTCTAATGACCTACCGTAGTGACTGAGTTACTTGTACTCAAACTCGTCTGAGACCCTCTACCACTTCCTGTCTCTTCGGACCACACGATGTCAGGTACCCCAGTGTTTCTCAGTCCGTACTGAATCACTGACTTGTTGTTGTATAACGATACAGTAACAGAAACACAAACAATAAAAATAAAAGTTCAACTTTTTCTACTTAATAGAATAACTTACTAACGTATAACAAACCCATATTATTGTCCTATTATAGGTTCTTAGTCCTGCATTTAGACCGTGACCTACCTTATGACCTCACGTTTCGGGTGAAAACCTGAAACGTCAAGTTTTCCCTGTATCTCTTTAACCTCTCTCTGGTTTCTTCAGACATTTAACGATTCATCCACTTTACATGAAAACTCAATAATGTAGAAACTCTATTTTCTCTTGACTCAATATGTAGAACAACAAATAAATAATTGTGGAACGATAAATGTTCGTAGAGACTTCTCATCAAGGGTACACCTACGGTTTGTCAATGAGGAACAAAGGTGATTTCTTTCACTTTGAGTGAGTAAACAGAGGCTAAGAAAAGTTGGAGTACCTGACATCGGACGGTCCGAGGAGACAGGTACCTTAAGAGGTCCGACCTTATGACCTCACCCATCGGTAAGGGAAGAGGTCCCCCAGAAGGGTTGGGTCCCTAACTTGGGTCCAGAGGACGTAACGTCCACCTAAGAAATACAGACTCGGTGGTCCCTTCGGGTACAAAGGTGATTCCCGTCTTGCTTTCTTAGATCAAAGCCAGTCTTTCTCATTCTCTAAATTCCTCCCTGAAATATGATTCACCCGAAGGGACCACCGAGTCAGCATTCCTTAAGTGGACGTTACACCCTCTGGACCCAAGGTAGGGACCCAGTCCTTCTAGGTGACCTCTTCCCTTACCGTTGGGTGAGGTCATAAGACCAGAGTTTTTGAGGTACCTGTCTCCTCGGACCGTCCGATGTCAGGTACCCCAGAGTTTCTCAGTCTGTGTTGACTCACCTAAAGTGAAAGTGAAAAATATGATTCACCAAATCCTTACTCTGTTTAATCGGTTCATAACCCTTTAAAGAAAGAAACGATTTTTATAAATTCTTTTGTCTCCAGTCTCAGGACAAAAGAGAAAAACATCGTAAGGACGTACCTCTAACCGAATCCGTCAAAAAATGTAAGGGATTCTTGATGTGAATCATAATAAACTGTCAACCAATTTTCCATTGGAACCTTTACTTGTCTCTAGTAAGACAGCAAAAACTCTGACGTAGGTTCATGACGTAAAGCCTGAGAAAACAACTGGTACTACCGATGAGGTAAAGAAGACTCCCTAAGGACGGACGTCATCATCTATATTGCCAGTAGACTCAATTTAAGTGGGTAAGGTCAGGTAAAATCAAGCGACTAAGGATCTTACAGCTGCAAGTGAGAACGGTAGAGAACAAACTGGTGAAGGTTAAACAGAACTAAGTTCCTGGACTGTAAGGTCCAAGGATACGTTATAACGAGAAATGTCGTAGTCTGGAACGAAGATAGTGGTCAGTGTAGGTGTCGACCCATAACAAAAACGAAACCGAGGTAGGAAAGTAAGGAAGACCTCAATAAAGAGGTGACTAGAGGTCATCACACAACCCGTGGATGACTGGACCCCTCAAGGAGAAAGTCATAGGATAGTAAAACGGAAAAGTATGACAAGTACCCCAAGAGTTCCGTTCTTATGACTTCACCAAACGGTAAGGGAAGAGGTCACCTGGTGCAAGACAGTCTGGAGAGGTGGTACTGGGCGGGTAGAACCCAACGGGGCGCCCGTACCGAACCAAAGTAACACAATCTGTTCCGACACCAGGATCACACTAATCTAACTGATCAAAAGACACTCATACCAAAGTCACACAGACGGGAGATACGGGAGAACGTTGTGGATGGTAGAATGAACCCAAAGAGAATGGAACCCGCACCCAATAGAGAAGTGCCGACGAGGTCGTTTCGTGTTGGTGACGAGGAATGGAACCTGGTTCCCATAGAGGAGTGACGGAGGGAAGGACTGGAAGTTGTACCCTATGGAGCAGATCCGGCAGGACGCGGACGCGTCGGTGGCGAGGGACCTGGACCCCAACAAGGAGGGCCGTCGTGGGGGATCGGAACCCCCACCCCACCGAGGAGGGTCGACGGCGGGGACTGGAGCCTGCCTACGCTCCACCGAGGAGGGCCGTCGGGGACCGGAGCCTGCACCCCATCAAGGAGAGCCGGCAAGGACGCGGTAGCGTCGGACCGTGAGATCCGGCGACAGGGACTGGAACCTGTACCCCATTGAGGAGAACCGGCGACGGGAAGCCCGTACCCCAGGAGGGCCGAAGACGGGGACTGGAACCTACACCCCATCGAGGAGAGCGGGTACGAATCACGCGGTCAGCGTCCGTGGGCGTCTTTACCATACCTGGATTGTCTTCGTCTTCTATAATTCTTCTCCACCGTTCCTATGTGCCTTCTTGACATGTTTTTTCTAGAAGTGTTGGTTCTATTAGTACTACCACAATAGTGAGTAGATCTCGGTCTGTAGAACCTTACACTTCAGTTCACCCGGAATCTTTCGTAGTGATGTTTGTTTCGATCACCTCCACTACCTTAAGGTCAACTCGACAAAGTTTAGGACTTTCTACTACGACACTTTCACGACGTGAGTTATACGGTCGTTTAAACCTTTTGAGTCGTCACCGGTGTCCCGACCTTTTTCAGTCAAAAGTAAGGTTGGGGTTTCTTTCCGTTACGGTTTCTTACGAGGTTGATGGCGTGTTAACGTAAGTAGAGTGTACGATCATTTCATTACGAGTTTTAAGAGGTTCGGTCCGAAGTCGTTATGTACTTGGCACTTGAGGGACTACAAGTTCGACCAAAATCTTTTCCGTCTCCTTGGTCTCTAGTTTATCGGTTGTAGACGACCTAGTACCTTTTTCGTTCTCTCAAGGTCTTTTTGTAGATAGAGACGAAATAACTGATACGGTTTCGGAAACTGACACACCTAGTGTTAGTTGACACCTTTTAAGAGTCTCTACCCTTATGGTCTGGTGGACTGGACGGAGAACTCTTTAGACATACGTCCAGTCCTTCGTTGTCAATCTTGACCTGTACCTTGTTGTCTGACCAAAGTTTATCCTTTTCCTCATGCAGTTCCGACATATAACAGTGGCACGAATAAATTGAAGATACGTCTCATGTAGTACTCTTTCCGACCTGACCTTCTTTGTGTTCCACCTTAGTTCTAACGGCCCTCTTTATAGTTGTTGGAGTCTATACGTCTACTGTGGTGGGAATACCGTCTCTCACTTCTCCTCGATTTTTCGGAGAACTACTTTCACTTTCACCTCTCACTTTTTCAACCGAATTTTTCGAGTTGTAAGTCTTTTGCTTCTAGTACCGTAGACCAGGGTAGTGAAGTACCGTTTATTTACCTATTTGTCACCTTTGTCACAGTCTGAAATAAAAACCCNTTTTCGGAGAACTACTTTCACTTTCACCTCTCACTTTTTCAACCGAATTTTTCGAGTTGTAAGTCTTTTGCTTCTAGTACCGTAGACCAGGGTAGTGAAGTACCGTTTATTTACCTATTTGTCACCTTTGTCACAGTCTGAAATAAAACCCCCGAGGTTTTAGTGACGTCTACCACTGACGTCGGTACTTTAATTTTCTGCGAATGAGGAACCTTCTTTTCAATACTGGTTGGATCTATCGTATAAGTTTTCGTCTCTGTAATGAAACGGCTGATTCCAGGTAGATCAGTTCCGATAACAAAAAGGTCACCAGTACATACCTACACTCTCAACCTGACACTTCTTTCGATTCGTAGCTTCTTAACTACGAAAACTTGACACCACAACCTCTTCTGAGAACTCTCAGGGAACCTGACGTTCCTCTAGGTTGGTCAGGTAAGACTTCCTCTAGTCGGGACCCTAAAGAAACCTTCCTTACTACGATTTCGACTTTGAGGTCGTGAAACCGGTGGGGTACGCTTCACAACTGAGTAATCTTTTCTGAGACTACGGTCCTCCCTAACCCCCGTCCTTCTCTTCCCCTGCTGGCTCCTACTCTACCGACCTACCGTAGTACCTGAGCTACCTGCACTCAGACCCACTTGAGACCCTCAACCACTACTTGTCCCTCCGGACCGTACGACGCTAAGTACCCCAGCGTTTCTCAGCCTGTGCCGACTCGCTGACTTGACTTGACCTGACTTTCCATTGGTCCTCGTCCTCTCGCCCTCCCTCACTCAAATTTACTGGGAGCGGGAGATCACCAGTCTGACTCTTTCTTCGTCGTCAAGTCAAAGTCCGACTCGACCCTCGGGATCCCCGGGTGGGAAAAGAAAATTCAATTTGCGTAACACGTCAAGTCGTAAGAATCGAAGTGATGAAGTGAGTTTCGGATGAAACTACAGACGATAAACTCGATAAACCGAATTCTTCGACATTTTGAATAACTCTCCTACCTGACTTTTCGGTTTGCTGAAAAGGTACAGGTGGAGACACCAATTGATCATAATTATTTGATGAACCCGTTCAATGAATTAGAGGGACCCGGAGTCAAAGGAGTAAACATTTTACCCCTATTACTATTGTTACTACTACTACTACTATTTATTATTATTATTATTTTGTCCACGTTGTACCTTAACCTTGTTCTAATTTTTCTATTTATAGAGTCTTAACTCTTAGGTCTTTGTCTGGGAGTGTATACACCCATAAATAAATACTGTTTCTACAGACATTTTTTCACCTCATTTTTACCAAAAAGGGTGTTACTTTTACCCGGTTGACTCACTGAAAGTCGCTAAAAGTAACATCCTTTTTGGTAAAAATCAATGAGTCAACACAGGCTGAGAAACGCTGGGGACCGTCCGATGTCAGGTACTCCGACGTTTCTCAACCTGTACTGACTTCACTGAATCGTACGTGTGTTCTTATGACCTCAGTCAACGGTAAAGGAGGAAGTCCCCTAGAAAGGACCCTGACTTAAGGACAGAGAACGTAACGTCCGTCTAAGAAATGACAGACTCGGTGACCTCTTCGTGGTCCAGTTGACCGATAGGATCACAATTTTTCCTTTCTTTTCTTTTAACTGGAGACACAGTCCCGGATGTGTGTTTAGTTAAGGTTCATCTAATGTACGAATTATACTCTCCATTTTGTCATTTCGAAACTCTTCTAATGTATCCTCTTATAGGAATACAGGAACCCGCTTCTGTCTTAAGAAATTATGTTGTACCTTTCACGATTAGTATTTCCTTTCTAACTATTTAACTTGATATAATTTTAATCCATGACACATAGTTTTTTTCGTAATAAATCTCTCACTTTTCCGTTTAATGTCTTACTCTCTTCTATCAACATTATGAATAAAAATCTCTCGAGTCTAGGTATTATAAGTTGTTTAAGAATGTTTATTTTTTCTCTTTTTTCTATCCGTTGGATTCCACTTTCAGTAGGTCGACAACCCTGTCCGTGGAAGGTGGAGGAGGTGTTGTTTCCTATATGTCTCCTGGTTACAAGTGTCCTTTTCCACAAGTGGAAAGATTCAAGTCACCTTCTTATGCTTGTTAGTGTCACTCTACAGTGACAACTGGGTGATCTCGTCCATTTCAATGTTCTTGACTGTTTTGACACACCCCCTTTTACACTCGGTAGTTTTGTGCGTATAAGACAACAACCTTCACATTTAACTATGTTGAGGAAATCTTTCGACACAATATTTGGTTTAGACTTTTGGGTTCACGGGAATCTTCGAATCCTTCTATCCTACGACCGAGGCTAACCCAGATCACACCACTCAGGTCTTAAGGTGCGTAAACAGAGACAGGAGAGACCGACACAAACAGGGTCTCACAAACGAGGATTCCTACAGGCCTCAACTTTGTCGACTACCGACGGGTCTAGGATAGTTCTTACCACCAAGACCCTGAAGGGACCACCAGGTCGCCAATTCTGAACGAAGGGGACATCCCTCACGTCCAAGGTAGGGACCAGTCCCTTGATTCCAGGACGGACGACAGATACAATGTACGAATTAGTACAAACTGAGAAACGTCGGGACACCTGGTCTCGGGCGGTCCGAGGAGACAGGTACCCTAAAAGGTCCGTTCTATGGATCTTACCCAACGGTAAAGGAGAAGATCCCCTAGAAGGGTTGCGTCCCTAGTTTGGACCCAGAGGACGCAACCGTCCACCTAAGAAATGGTAGATTCGGTGGACGGACGATCCACCACGTTGGTTTTTTATGTTTCTCTTGACCGAAATTTTTTAAGAAATGAATAATTTTTTGTTTGTTTGTTTTTTGTCACCGAGAGACTTCTAACGGGATCCTCGGAAGGATCTGACAAGACGACCAGTTTCTTCAACTCCTCCTAGTAGAACTCCTTCTGACAGGATGTCTGTGTGTCCTCCATAGTGGAACAACAATTTAGGATGCCCCCGAACTCCTGAAGGGACTACTGAGTCACCATTTTTAGGTGGACGTTACGTCCTCGGAGTCCTCTGTTCCCAAGCTAAGGACCCAGTCTTTCTAAGAGATCTCCTCTTTTTACCGTTGGGTGAGGTCATAAGAACGGACCTCTTAGGGTACCTGTCTCCTCGGACCACCCGATGTCAGGTACCCCAACGTCTCTCAACCTGTGACTTCGCTGAATCGTACGTCGTGAGTGCGTATCCCCGAACTTGGTTAACAGTTTGGGCTCCTTCCCTGTTGTAACTCACCCAACCCGGAGTGGAGGACGACTGAGTGGTGAACTCTGAAACTATTGTAACTGGTTTCCCGGTTTCTTTACTTACTCATGAAAAGATTAGAAACAGCATCTACTGGTCCTTGACTGTCCTACAAACTCGACACTAGTCTACTCCACGCCGGTAGTCTGAGACCCGGGTCTCCGACCACCCCCTACCCGACCGTCGACACGAGTCTAGGGGGCCCTGAATCTGGAGACAGTGAAAGTAGTTTCCTTTCGACGGGAGTCTCCACTCCGGGGTCGGATCCTAATCAGTGAGTCAGCACAGGTCGAGATACTTGGGAACCTGATATCGGACGGTCCGAGAAGGCAGGTACCCTAAGAGGTCCTTTCTTATGACCTCGTCCAACGGTTAGGGAAGAAGCCCCCTATAAGAACGTAACGTCCTTCTAAGAAAGGGTAAACTCGGTGGTCCCTCGTTTTCCTCATTTACATTCTTTCGTCTTGGTCCCCTTCCTGACGTTGACCCTCATTCCCCGTAGTCAAGTCGAGTCAAGTCAAGTCAGCGAGTCCGCACAGGCTGAGAAACGCCGGGGTACTTGCGTAGTGCGGTCCGGAGGGACAGGTAGTGGTTGAGGGCCTCAAGTGAGTTTGAGTGCAGGTAGTTCAACCACTACGGTAGGTCGGTAGAGTAGGAGACAGTAGGGGAAGAGGAGGACGGGGGTTAGGGAGGGTCGTAGTCTCAGAAAAGGTTACTCAGTTGAGAAGCGTACTCTACCGGTTTCATAACCTCAAAATCGAAATCGTAGTAGGGAAGGTTTCTTGTGGGTCCTGACTAGAGGAAGTCTTACCTGACCAACCTAGAGGAACGTCAGGTTCCCTGAGAGTTCTCAGAAGAGGTTGTGGTGTCAAGTTTTCGTAGTTAAGAAACCGCGAGTCGAAAGAAGTGGTAGGTTGAGAGTGTAGGTATGTACTGGCGACCTTTTTGGTATCGGCATTGGAACAAATTAAAGTATCCAAGAACTTTAAATCAAGATACTTTAATCAAGATACTTTTGACTTTAAAGTGTCCAAAAACGAGTTCTTTTGTCGTTGACGAAAAATTCGAGTTTCTTCCCTTCGCACCACACACAAACATCCAGACACGCGCCGTCCTTGGGTCGATCGTTCTCATCGGTGTTTTGTGTACAGAAATCCGGCGGTCTTTTTCCTGGAGTAATTACTCGGACAGAGACGATTAGGGCGAGGTCCCGGGACCGTCCCTCCTACTGAAGCTCCTCTACCTAATGACTCCGGTGAACGAACCCGACGGGAGTCAATGTTCGGAAACAACCTCCTCACCGCAGGGGTGGTGGCGAGAGCGGTGTTTCTCATCCGAAAACCGACGATAACACCCTGGGTACCCGTATTGGGTCTAGGACGAAGTAGTCCTTAATTTAGTTCGTAGTCTTTCGGGGGCTCCCCGAAGGGACCACCAAGTCACCATTTATTGAGTGGACGGTTACGTCCTCTGTGCCCAAGCCAGAGACTAGACCCTTCTGGGGTGTACGACTCCTCGTCGATTTGGGAGCTCGGTGACGATAGCTCGGACGGTCTCGGTCCCTCGGTGCTGCGGCCTCGGGTGAACAGGATTTCGGACACGAGACGTTGTTCTCTTTCGTGACGTTACTCTTCGGACGTGCGGCGTGGATCTCTCATCGGGGGTGACGTCGTCTCTGGGTCGTACCATTTTTTATTTAATTTATTAAAAAAATTTTTTCGGTGACCGATATTTCTGTCTGTAGGAGAAGGGTGAAGGGAGAGTGAGATTCTAGAACACTAGAGAACAACGGAGAGAAACCTAAAAAGACGTAAAAGAAAGAGAAGTCTGGTCAAAAGAGACGGACGAGATTGAAGACCGATACAGATTCTCTCCTGCTGGTCACAGAGAACTTAGGACCGAATCCTTCCCACTAACCGGACCCTGTGACCAGGTCAGTTATCACCTGACCCCCCAACACACACACGAGTCAGCACAGGCTGAGAAACACTGGGGTACCTGACCTCGGGCGGTCGGAGGAGACAGGTACCCTAAGAAGTCCGTTCTTACGACCTCACCCAACGGTAAAGGAAGAGGTCCCCTAGAAGGGCTGGGTCCCTAGTTTGGGAGTACAGGACCCAGAGGACGTAACGTCCACCTAAGAAATGGAGGACTCGGCAATCCCCACGCGAACCTCTTGGAGTCACGGAACAATTCACTGGACTCATCCTTGACACTTCGTCCCCAAATTTGTGTTCAGGCAGACTTAAGTTTCGGATTCTCAAAGAGTGACGTAGTTGTTTCAAAAATCTTTTACGGTTCCCGAATATAATACAGTTAAAATAGAGGTATTTTTAATTATTTCTCCTATTCTAATTAAATTTAATTAAAAATTTTTTTCGGTCGATACTTTATTATCCATGTCCTACTTGGGTAGAGAAAAAGAAAAAAACCTTTTTTAAATGTACACAGACTTTTAAATACTTTTGTTTGTTTACTAAGTCTTTGTATGTAGTCTTCCATTACCCTCAATTGTAACTCCTTCCACTACATTGACACAAGAGTCCCTATCCAATGACCCTAACCCTTCCCCACCTACCTCCTTTTTAACTGAGATACAAAGACACAGTAAACTTAAAATTTTTATACATAACAAGTTAAATACCAATTAATTATTAAAAAAAGTTTTCTATGATACAATTGTTTGATTGAATTTTTTACTGTTCCTGTTACTGAAACGAATCAAGAGTAAGTTTTCCTTGTACGAGGGCAGGACAATGGTTCACCACTCCCCGAATCATAGGTCTCGACCCCTGATTCCACAGGGGACAAAGGGAGGGTACAATGAGAATCTTCGGGACGTTGGGGTGGGTCGGAGGAAAATATTCTGTCTCACATAATTGTCGAGAAGGGTGTGGGCGGTTGTCCGGCCACCCCGATCTTTACACTACACTAAGGTCGGAGAGATCACCTCCAAGAGTTTAGTTTCACAAGGATCCATAAGTTTTACGTCTAAGGTACGTCTCATACTGAGTCCCCTCAGACCCCACTACGGACCTTTAGACATAAAACCTACCACGTGTCCGTCGATTCTACGACCACTAGGACGGACTTAGTGTCTGGCCTTCTTCGACGAAATTCCGTACCGACCCCGTACGACCCATGGGCTCCAAGACTCCAGGGAAACAGTTCGGTCCACTTTTGTTGGTTTAGTGTGGCTCGACTGCGATCCGGACGGTCGTAGCGCAAAGGGTCATGGAGAAGGTCAGGGTGGTGCTGGGGTCGAGTCCTCTTCCGCAGGACCCCGAACCATTGTGACCGACCCCCTCCCCTTCCGTCTCCTTGGGTTGTGACTCGTCGGAGCTTAAGACCGAATCCCGTATACAACCCCTTTAATCGTGATTAATCTCGAGAAGTATTACGTAACTCGAACAGGACACGGTCAAAGAGATGATTCGTTTTATACATTCATGTCAAGTCAAGTCAAGTCATCGAGTCAGCACAGACTAAGAAACGTTGGGACACCTGATGTCGTGCGGTCCGAAGGGACAGGTAGTGGTTGAGTACCTCGAACGAGTTTGAGTACAAATAACTCAGCCACTACGGTAGGTTGGTAGAGTAGGAGACAGCAGGGGAAGAGGAGGACGGAAGTTAGAAAGGGTCGGAGTCCCCGAAAAGGTACTCAGCCAAGAAGGGTAGTCCACCGGTTTCATAACCTCAAAGTCGGAGTCGTAGTCAGGAAAGTTACTTATAAGTCCTGACTAAAAGAAATCCTACCCGACCACCCTAGAGGGACGACAGGTTCCCTGAGAGTTCTCAGAAGAGGTTAGAGTGTCAAGTTTTCGTAGTCAAGAAACCACGAGTCGAAAGAAATATTATACATGTATATATATATACATATATATAAGCATTTTTTTTTTTTTCAACCAAAATGGAGAAGAGATGTCTTCACCTCCACCCCCGGAGTGTCTCAAATTCAGTAAACGGGTTCCAGTGGGTCACCGTCTCGGTCTCAAACTTGGATTGGGTCCCTTTACTTATAGCCAGGATTCCGACCAGGAGTGTGGTCCCTATCGATCTACCCAGTTACACCAAAAGTTTTCCGAACGGTGCGTACTCACAGTCCTTTCTCACCCTACAAGGGTCTACAGGGACCTCCCCATTTTAGTGGGGGTCACCTCGTACCGGTTTGGTCCCCCGCTTCCGGACTCACTCCCCGTCTCCCTCGTCAGTATTTCCAACTAGGTTTTTGGACCGGGTTTACCCCCGGGCCTATGCCACTGGGTATCCCAATTTTTTGGGGTGAAACTTTGGTACAGGACATTCCAATTGTCTTTGACCACTGATTGTCTGTAAGAACTCGATCAGTATGTCGAATGATTTAGGGGGACTTGACCATCGGACGGGATTAATAAAACTCGTTCGGGTGAAATTAATAAAACAACATTCGATGTATGAGAGGTTCGAAGTGAGTCGGATTTACTAATCTCTAAACGGGTACAACAAAAGGTCCTTGAACTTCAGTTGACACAGAAGAAACTCGAGTCAACAAACCTTGGTTGCTGTGATTCTAACCCGAAGACGTCCACAGACTATTTGTGAGAAACTGTAATACCTCCCGGGTTTTACGGTAGGAGTCTAGGTACGACTCGGGGAGGAAAAAACTTTAGGCTACTCCGTTGAACATTGAGCTATACGGACTCGTCTTGTGCCTAATGAAGTAGAAAAGGGAAGGAAGTTAGTGGAAAGGGGTGTTGATTCCGGTTGGACGAAGAATTAGGGTACTGATAGGGTTCGGGGAACGGAAACCCCTCCGTCCACACTCTAAACAGGAGGACAGAGGAACGAACCGACTTCACTTTCACTTTCACAATCAGTGAGTAAGCACAGGTTAAGAAACGTTAGGGTACCAGACGGGTCCCTTAAGAGGTCCGTTCTTATGACCTCTCCCAACGGTAAGGGAAGAGGTCCCCTAGAAGGACTGGGTCCCTAGCTTGGACCTAGAGGACGTAACGTCCGTCTAAGAGATGGTAGACCCGACGGATCCCTTATTTGGGAAAGAAACGACGTTTGGAGACGCAGAGTCGTAAACCGAACCGAACGGTGTAGTCCGTCGTTCGAATTGGAGCAAGTCCTTGTCTTTGTGTATACACCTTAGTATGTTATAAACATAGACAAATTAAAGTGAAGCGTGTTACAAAAGTTCCAAATAGGTACAACATCGCACATAGTCATGGAGTAAAGAAAGATAACTACAACAAGTCAACGATTCAGCACAGACTAAGAAACACTGGAGTATCTGACGTCGTACGGTCTGCGGAGACAGGAGGTGATAGAGGACCTTGAACGAGTCTAAGAAAAGGTGACTCAGACACTACGATAGATTGGTATGGTAAGGTGACACATATATAAGGTGAAAACAAATGGGTAAGTGGACAGACACTTGAGAACTCTATAAAGATGGAAAACCTATAACACTTATTACGACCGTACTTGAAGTTTCATGAGAAGGAGAATTCGTCGAAATAACTCTATCTTAAATGGATGGTTTTTGTCATGGGTAAATTCACACGTCAAGTTACGAAATACAACTTCGTATACATGTCTTAACATGTTGATGGTGGTATCAGATTAAAACCTTGGTAAAGGATTGAGGTCTTCTGGTGGGGGGGTATGGGAATCGTCAATGGAGAGGCAGGAGAGTGAAGGTGGGAGTCAAGATCCGTCAGTGATTAGATAAAATACAGAGATCTCTTCACGGACAAGACCTATAAAGTATAGTCACCATAGTTGTACTACACCAGAGAGTATGGACCGAAGAAAGTAAATCGAAATATAAAAACTCGAAGGAGGTAACGATGGACAAAACATTTATTTTAAAACAATGTTGTGTCAGGGTAAGTAATTTTTTTATATATATATACAAGCTACCGACGCAACTCGATGTTTCCGTCTTAACGATGTCTTTGACACCGGGTTTTTCGGGGTTTGTCAACGAGAGGTCGGAAACTGTCTTTTTCAAACAGTTAAGACCTAAATCCGAGAAACTCAACCCAAAAGATCGTAGATTTGACTATTTCCGTGGGTTTCTCTTTTTTGGTTTACTCCTCTTTAACTACTGTTCTTGGGGCCCAGTTTTTTTCCTTTCTTTGTGCCACGTCCCTTTTAGGGGTAACGGACCCTCGTCTTCCGGCTAGACGAATCGTCCTCTCCGCTGGACTTGTGACCGGGGAACCCCGGGGCTTGTTACATGACCTTTGATTCCCCTCTCCGCACATGTCTGTGACGCGACGGAAGGGCCACCCCCTTATTACTTTCGAGACAGTCCCGTCCCCATGACGGACGGTAACGGACAGTCGTCCAACTTACGTGAGAGTGGAAAGGGGTGGAGGGGGTACGACCTTACGTGAAATTTTTATACATAATCCTCGGAAGAGACATTATCGGAGAATTGGTCATAACTCCTAAGTCAACACTCGTTCCCTCTGGGGGTACGGACGACAGTTCCTGAACTGTCAGTTCACCCCCTCTCTCGCGATTCCGTCTTTACGGATCCCATCCTAGAATAGCGAATAGTAAAGACTTCGTGAATGGACACGGTCCCTGGACGAGTCGAGTAAACTAGGGGTACTGGTAAAAAAAAAAAATTAGTGGTAAAACGTCCACTCCTTTGGTTCCGTGTCTTTCTAGTTCCTTGGGGACGTTCCAACGTCTCGATCAACCACCGTCTCGACCCCAAATTTAGGTCCGTCAGACTGAGGTCCCAGGTACAACCCACTTATTTCCTACCGAAAAGACTCCTTAGTCGTACCTGGTCCACAAGGGTCTACGGACAAAGAATGGTAGGTTAGACAGAAACTACGACTTTTGAGTCGAAGAGACATGTGGCATGGCTTAGTTTAAAGTATCTGTCTCAAGACCCAGTTCATCTGTTCCCATCGGAATAACGAAACGGTCCTTTTCCCCCGATGTCTCCCAATTACGGGAGTTTTGACACACAGGGGTGAACCCCTTCTATCAAGTCAAGTCAAGTCAACGAGTCAGTACAGGCTGAGAAACTCTGGGGTACCTGTCGTCCTGCGGTCTGAAGGGACAGGTAGTGGTTGAGGGCCTCGAATAAGTGAGTACGGGTAGCTCAGTCACTACGGTAGGTTGGTAGAGTAGGAGACAGCAGGGAAAAAGAACTACGAAAAGTTGACACCACAACCTTTTCTGAGAACTCTCTGAGAACTCTTTTCTGAGATCGTTCCTCTAGGTAGGTCAGGTAGGATTTCCTTTAGTTGGGACTTATAAGTAACCTTCCTGACTAGGACTTCGACTTTGAGATTATGAAACCGGTGGATTACGTTTCTCGACTGAGTCACCTTTTCGGGGACTACGACCCTTTCTAACTTCCGTCCTCTTCCCCCTTCTATCACTCATCAAAATATCATCAACAAGTTTCTCCCGTACTAGTCGAACACCTATAAGAAGGTTCCCCAGTCACCACTCCATTCATCCTCAGTCGTAGTACAGGATGTAAGTCCAGGTTGACCAGACCCCAGATGTACGACACCCGTCGTTTGGTAGGAATTAGCAATTGCAGAGGGTGAATCTCCCTCAAAGTCCCTTTTCTCGAGTCACTACGACAACACACAACCCCCGGCAGGGACCACCAGTCTGCCATTTGTTCGACCGACGGTACCTCCTCTGGACCCAAGCCAGGGACCCATCCCTTCTAGTGGACCTTCTCCTTTACCGTTGGGTGAGGTCATAAGAACGGACCTTTTAAGGTACCTGTCTCCTTGGACCACCCGATGTCAGGTGCCCCAACGTTTCTCAGTGTTCTGGCTCGGTGATTGTACATGAACAACATACATAGACAACGACCCCTTTGTCCTGGAACCGGGTTCCGACGAGAACTGCCAAACAAAGAGGGACCAGAACTCAGGGCAGGGAAGGGATTAACTTAGACGGGTATTGGAATACTAATATGTCACCTCACTCTTTATCTAAATTCCCGGATCTAGACTATCTATCTCACGGACTACTTGATACCTGCCTCCAAGCACTGTAACATGTCCTCTGTCCCTAGTTCTGGTAGGGGTACCTTTTCTTTACGTTTTTTCGTTTTACCGATAGACCCCTCCGGAAAGTTTATCGACACTTTTCTTCTCTCCGCTTTTCGTTTCCTCTTTTCCTTTCTATATTCGTAGACTTACGTCTCAAGGTTTCTTATCGTTCTTCTCTATTCTTTCGGAAGAGGTCGCTAGTTACGTTTCTTTATCTCCTTTTCTTGTCTTACCCTTTCTGATCTCTAGTTAATCTCTATGGTTCCCTTGTAAAGTACGTTTCTACCCGAGGTATTTCCTGTCTTTACCATACCTGGATTGTCTTCGTCTTCTATAATTCTTCTCTACCGTTCTTATGTACCTTCTTGACATGTTTTTTTCTAGAAGTGCTGGGTATATTAGTACTACTACACTAGTGATTAGATCTCGGTCTGTAGAACCTTACACTTCAGTTCACCCGGAATCTTTCGTAGTGATGTTTGTTTCGATCACCTCCACTACCTTAAGGTCAACTCGACAAAGTTTAGGACTTTCTACTACGACACTTTCACGACGTGAGTTATACGGTCGTTTAAACCTTTTGAGTCGTCACCGGTGTCCTGACCTTTTCCAGTCAAAAGTAAGGTTAGGGTTTCTTTCCGTTACGGTTTCTTACGAGGTTGTTGGCGTGTTAACGTAAGTAGAGTGTCCGATCATTTCATTACGAGTTTTAAGAGGTTCGGTCCGAAGTCGTTATGCACTTGACACTTGAGGGGTCACAAGTTCGACCAAAATCTTTTCCGTCTCCTTGGTCTCTAGTTTAACGGTTGTAGGCGACCCAGTACCTTTTTCGTTCTCTCAAGGTCTTTTTGTAGAGAAAGACGAAATAACTGATACGGTTTCGGAAACTGACACACCTAGTGTTATTTGACACCTTTTAAGAGTTTCTCTACCCTTATAGTCTGGTGGATTGGACGGAGAACTCTTTAGACATACGTTCAGTCCTTCGTTGTCAATCTTGACCTGTACCTTGTTGTCTAAACAAGGTTTACCCCTTTCCCCATGCAGTTCCGACATATAACAGTGGGACGAATAAATTGAACATACGTCTCAGGTAGTACTCTTTCCGACCTGACCTTCTTTGTGTTCGACCTTAGTTCTAACGACCCTCTTTATAGTTGGTGGAGTCTATACGTCTACTGTGGTGGGAATACCGTCTTTCACTTCTCCTCGATTTTTCGGAGAACTACTTTTACTTTCTCTCGTTTTTTCAACCGAATTTCGAGTTGTAAGTCTTTTGTTTTTAGTACCGAGACCAGGGTAGTGAAGTACCCTTTATTTACCTCTTTGTCATCTTTGTCACAGTCTGAAATAAAAAAACCCGAGGTTTTAGTGACGTCTACCACTGACGTCGGTACTTTAATTTTCTACGAATGAGGAACCTTCTTTTCAATACTGGTTGGATCTACCGTATAAGTTTTCGTCTCTGTAATGAAACGGCTGATTCCAGGCAGATCAGTTCCGATAACAAAAAGGACACCAGTACATACCTACACTCTCAACCGGACACTTCTTCCGACTCGCGGTTTCTTAACTACGAAAACTTGACACCACAACCTCTTCTGAGAACTCTCAGGGAACCTAACGTTCCTTTAGGTTAGTCAGGTAAGATTTCCTCTAGTCGGGACCCTAAAGAAACCTTCCTTACTACGATTTCCACTTCGAGGTCATGAAACCGGTGGAGTACACTTCTCAACTGAGTAACCTTTTCTGAGACTACGACCCTCCCTAACCCCCGTCCTCCTCTTCCCCTGCTGTGTCTTACTCTACCGACCTACCGTAGTGGTTGAGTTACCTGCACTCAGACCCACTTGAGACCCTCAACCACTACTTGTCCCTCCGGACCGCACTACGCAAGTACCCCAGCGTTTCTCAGCTTGTACTGACTCGCTGACTTGATTTGACTTGACTTTCCTCTCGTCGAGTATGTATGGGAAAAGACGTCTCATACTTTAATCACAAACTTTACTCTATTCGTTTTCGTCCTTGGTAGGAAACCCTGAGTGGTGTCACAAATCAAACTTTAATATGAGAAGTTGGTTACAACTCCTTCAAATATTCTGTACTAAACTATTCTTTGTTTTGACATTAATGAAACCTTACTTGAACAACTCCTGTCATTACAAGTGTTGTAATAAGTTACAAAAGAAAAATTCTGGGTACTCTATTAAAAGGAAGCCTGTCTCTTATCCTACTTAACTCCGAGACAATTCGGTACTTAAAACATCAACTAGTATACTGAAGGAAACTCAACCGACGGGGTACCGAGTCGATTAAAACTCCTGGTGTATCTCGTTCACAAACCTTGAAGAGTTGTATTTTATATACACCAGTTAACCAAGGTCCGAAGTAGAATAATAAAAAGTAGGAAATAGGTTTAGGAGAGACTAAAAGAATGAATGGAACTGAAATAGAATGATATACATAAAAACATTACGTGGATCCCCTCATTCTATGTCATATTTGAGTACATATTCGTGTATAGTAGATTAAACATCAATGCCGGTGGAGTACACGTCTCAACTGAGTAATCTTTCCGGGGACTACGACCCTCCTTAACCCCCGTCCTCCTCTGTCTCCTACTCTACCGACCTACCGTAGTACCTGAACTACCTGCACTCAGACTCACCTGAGACCCTCAACCACTACCTGTCCCTCCGGACCGCACGACGCTAAGTACCTCAGCGTCTCTCAGCCTGTGCTGACTCACTGACTTGACTTGACTAACCTTGAGTCCCCTTCCAGAGCCTCCGACTTACCTCCCACAAAGGACATTAGTCTCTTTAAACCTTGTGTCTCTCCGAAATACGGGTCCTCGGGGTGTCCCGGGACGAGCCACAGTAGAACTGGTTTAAAATCACTCCGAAGAGGGAAAGGCGACCTGAGGCGAACGGGGTATGGACTCGTTCGTGGCTTTCTCATCTTACACGGAGGGGACAGTCGCAGAGGACCCTTAGTCGACTGGTGTCGGTCTTCTAAAAGAATGGTCTAGGGTGAACAGTAAAAGGTACCGAACAAACCGAAGGGAGGTTTCTAGGACAAACGGAGGAGGAAATAGGATCTTTTCTTTTTGGAAAGAACCGGACTAGAACTCTACGAGTGCCTAAAGACTCTGCCCACACAAGACAGATAACGTCATCTTAAAGAAAGATCACTTACAGAGAGGGATCGATGCAGGACTAAACAAAAATAACCTGTTACAAACGCGACTCTAGACTCTACACACCTCCTCCCTTTTTGTCACAACACCCATCTCCTTTGTCGTGTATGTTTCCAGGCCTCCACCCACCCTCGTAACTGGTGAATGCTGGGGTACCTGACACCGGATGGTCCGAGGAGACAGATACCCTAAAAGGTCCGTTATCATGATCTCACCTAACGGTAAAGGAAGAGGTCCCCTAGAAGGGTTGGGTCCCGAGCTTGGGCCCAGAAGGCGTAACATCTGTCTGCGAAATGGTAGACTCGGTGGTCCCTTCATTAGACTTCTTAATTTCTAATCTACGATTTATTTATTCGGGGACCAGTTCCTGAGTCCAAGGGAGATACAAAGACGAGTGAACAGGAGTCCACAATCGACTAAAGGAGTTCCGCCGTTTTATCGATGTCGTCAAGGTGAGTGGGATGTCTTCCGAAGGAGGATGAGGAAACATTCTACCTCCTTTCAGAAGTCCCTTCGAGGCGGTCTTCTGGAGGGAGTCTAGAGTAGTCGGTCCTGACACACGTACCGAAACGGGACCAGTTACACTATATTAAATCTAGTTAGTGCTAAGTGGGAACCCCAGACCTTCTCCGACCGGATCCCTTTCGTTGTCCGGTGGACTGCGAACTTGTTTTACCCCCGAGAAACCAGATCTTCTCTCCCAGTACCCACTTGTGGGTTGTCGCCGACGGTAAACGTGGAAGATAATTGTACTAATATTCGGAACTCCTTAAAGACCTCCTCCATCTACCCTATCTTAAGTGAGAGAGTTTTATTTGACGTTGGTATATGTTTGTAAGGAACGTCCTTATCTTCCGAAACACTACTAATGACAAGGCACTTGATAAGAATCATAGACGTCATCGTTGTCACTATTGTCTTTGGGGGTGTCCGGACGAGGACGTAAAGACGCGTAAAGTTCTTGTCTCACTTCTCTCCGTTATTTTACAAATTTTCTGACGTTCACAACAAAGAGGAATACCGACGACCTTTTACGACCTTTGTCGCTGACTAAGGGACGTCCTTCAAAGAGAAGACCCCTCCATCGTTTTCTTCCCGTGAAAGTCGACCGTGGAAGGTCTCGTTGTCAGGGGTAGTCGAGACCAAGTCTCTCTAGGACGGTGGAAACGGTCGACCAAGACACAGGATGCCAAGGGGAACACCGAGTCGACTATTTCTTAGATGGACGTTTCGCCCTCTGGACCCAAGTTGGGGACCCAGCCCTTCTAGGGGACTTCTTCCCTTTCCGATGGGTGAGGCCGGACTTCTTAAGGTACCTGACATATCAAGTACGCCAACGTTTCTCAGTCTGTGTTGACTCGTTTAAAGGAAAGTGAAGACACAGGATGACTTCAAAGGTGTCCATACTGTTCCGGTGGTTTCTTCAATCTAAGACCCAGAAGGGACCACCCGGTCCCCCATTCTGAAGTACGAGAGTTACGTCCCCCGGACCCAAGGTAGGGACCAACCCTTTGATTCCAGAGTGTCCGGTTTTGATTCTCAAGGGTACAGTGTTAATTTCTAGAACGTACGGCCCTGACCCTCGGTCACTTCCGATTATTTATTCACTTATAAAAAATTTTTCCCTCTTCTTCTTCAATATAAGGTGCTTTTTCCCGTACTTTACCACCGGGCTCCGACTTAGACGAGCTACATGTACGGTGTGTCGGATGTGCCATAAAATATTTGGACTCAGTGACAAATTTGTTTACTCCTCTACCGTACATCTCTAAGTCTAAAGGTCGAGGAGAACGGTTTTATCTCCAAGATCGTTATATCGGGGTGTAAGGGTTTGTCGTTTGTATATCTGGGTCTCAGAACCCAGGGGACACACTTCGACAGACACCACGTACGATTCAGCGAGTCAGCACAGGTTGAGAAACGTTGGGGCACCTGACATCGGGTGGTCCGAGGAGACAGGTGCCCCAAAGGGTCCGTTATTATGACCTCACCCAACGACACAGGAGGAGGTCCCCTAGAAGGGCTGGGTCCCTAGTTCAGGTGCAGAGAACCCAGAGGGCGTGACTGTCCGCTCAAGAAATGGTGAGCGTGGCAGACCCCTCGGGGGGTAAGGTGGTGTTAGGGGTAGGTCGAGCGGAGGGAGGGAACACGCTGACCGCCCGGAGTAACGACAAAAATAGCCCTCAAGTGAAGACACTATTTATCCCCAAGAGGAAGGGACACTAACGTCACCCTCCCTCTTCGTCTCTGGGTAAATCGTCTACTTCCACCAGGACCGTCGAGGTCGCGACCGGTCCCGTCGAGAAAGGGTGGGTCGTCCGCCGAGATCCGTCCAGAGTCTCGACTTAGGTGTCCGGACGCACCGTCTTCCCTGTTTTAGGACATTTAGAGAGACGACTCTCGAAGGTGGACTGTCAGTGTCGACGACAAGTGCATCGTTTGTTGTACGATTCATGCGTTGGACGCAATGGACCAGGTCAGTGACGCAATGGGAGACCTCGTCCTTAAAAACAGTAGGAACGAGGCATATAATCTTCGAGTCCCTGTAGTTCAGTATAACGGATACCGGTGTGTCGACCCTTCACCTGTCCTTTGACTCAGACGTCTCCACAATAGGACGGGTGCATTTCTACGGGTCGGGTGTCTCTCGTCTCGACCCTAAAGCTGAATCCAGGTTACCGGATCTTCAACTTTTGACTACCAGTCTCCCCGTTTGATCAAAACCTTTGATCCTTAAACCCCGGGAAACGTCCCAAGCGACCGGGGGTCAGACGACATCCGGGGTGATTGGGACAACTGAGGGTGGGACCGAAGAGGACCAACGGACAACGAACGGACCGGAGACTTCTTCCGCTGTTGGAAGGACAAGAAAAGTACGGGGGAGTGGAAGAACGTCTCAGGTTGAGTCCACTTATGCTCGAGAACCAAGATCCTGTCTCGACCTGCAGACACTAACAGAGACAACTGGGGTAGGGTGGTTCAAAGTACCCTCGACTCTCGACTCTAGTTCCTCCATACCAAACCCACGTCCAAGTCGAGGTACTGGCGTTACGAGAAGGCTTCTAGTTCGAAACAACCTAACTAACCCAACCGAGGTCCTAGGTGACCAAGTGACCCCCACCACCAACTTAACTGAGATGGCAAAACTCAGTAAAGAAAGATAAACTCTAAGGTACATTTCACCGGGACGAAATTTAGTCCCAAACAATTTCCCATACAGTCCACACCCAGGAGTCCCAGAGTAAAAGGAAAGACCCCCACCCCCCGTCCTGTTCGACCCAGATGTACTCGTCCATAGTCCCGTTCTCAAACCCTAGTCCGACCTACCCCGACCACCAATGTGTCTCGGTGGTCTTTCAGGTCCTCTGTTCCCTCCCACCTCCAAGTCCTCGGCTCAGGTTAAACCATGTCCCCTTCCTCCTTTCGGTACCTCTCTCCTCTCCGATCCTCGTCTGGTCCCTAGTGTCACGTCTCACCTTTCTTCTATCCCCCCAACGAACCTCCAAATCTTGGTCTGTCCACGGGTCCTCGTAGACTGTCTACGATAACCTACTCTTTAAGTTAAGTTCGGGGTCTACCCGATGCAATAGGGTGACAAGATCCGTACCCACGAATTCCGAATCCTGTCCTGGTACAATTGATGTTTTGTTTCCTCTAAATTCGGTCGATTTTACGAAGACCGATGTTTCCCTTTCGGATGACTTTCTCCGAATTTAACACGGACTCAAAGAATTAAGTTTGTGAGTCACTACAGTGGTTCCTGGGTCCAAGAGAAGTAGAAAGGTGAGACTGTCACACATCCGATCTGAAGGATTTTTACTGAGAAGAGTACTAAGGTTTACCGACGGTCTCGAGGTCGGTAGAACGACTCCTAGGTAGTTCTCCGGTCTCGTCCTTGTAAGGACAAAACACAGGGAAAACTTCTCAATCCTTTCAAAGGCTCATCACCTGATCGGAGATCATCTGAAAAGTGTAGAAGAATCAGTTAAGGTAAAATTGATCATTCTCTGGTCCTCTGACCCTAATGGTACTAAGTACAAATGAGTAGTTCTAAATCACGGAAGAAATGGGAGACGTTCAGAGTCTTCTTTTTCCTAGTTTCAATACCGTTACCGTCGTTTCTGTTTCTTCGTCCCTAACCATGACCCAGGTTTTTTTATGACATACACGGTGTTTCACAAGAGTACAAGAGACGACTTCAGAATCCCCGGGGTAATCGTCCCATTGTACGTCTTCCGGGGGATGGGGGAACAATCGTATCACCTGGTATCACAATCAACGAGTCACTACAGGCTGAGACACTGAGGTACCTGACATCGGACGGCCCGAGGAGACAGGTACCTTAAGAGGTCCGTTTTTATGATCTCACCGAACGGTACGGGACGAGGTCCTCTAGAAGGACTGGGTCCCTAACTTGGGTCCAGAGGGTGTAACGCCCGTCTAAGAAGTGACAAACTCGTATTGATTTAGATTTAACGTGGGAGCCATACTTTTACACACTTTGACTCCGACGGGACCTCACCTCTGACCCCCAGATGAACCAAGAGGGAAGACGAAATTCCCCCGAGGGGTTTAAAGGATCTGCTTGACTAGATTAGATCGGAGGAAGGGGGACAAAATATCCGTTCCTTTGATTCAATACCTCCCAGCCCCTAATCTACTGAAACCTGTGTCTTGATTTCTGGTCCCATAGAGTTTCCGTCACCTTTCTACTAGAACGGAGTGTCTCATGGACCTTACTTCTACATTTCTCTGATCAAGTCCGGAACGTATATCACGAGAGTTATTCCTGATCCCCTTACTTTTCACTCCATTCCGTCCCTGGGACACCTACCACTGGACCCCTCCTTCGTCTCTCTCCGAGCGATCGACCTACCTTTTAGTATATTGGGAGACCCCGATGTCTCGTCGGACCCTCGGTCTGACGTCTGGCGCATCTTCACGTCGACGGGGATGGGTCGGGCGTGGGAGTGGGGTGTCCGAGGAAGGTTTAGGAAGGTGGACGGACCCCGAGGAGACTCTGATAAAGGAGGAAGGGTTCGGTCAGACATGGACCTGTCTTTCGACTACCACTTACCCTCAGTGTTTTCATCTGTTTCCGGTGGGTGTACTCTTGTTCGTCCGGTAGAAAGACTCGAACGATACCGTCCCCTCAGTCGGTGGTAGTGAACATCGTACCGTTTCTAAGTTTCCGTCCGTCTCCTCACCCTTCCGAAAGATCTCTTTTCCCTTACGAAGTCCTCCGATAATTTGACTAGTCTCTCCACCTCCACCCGAGTAATCTTCGCCCTCCCCCAGGACACACTAACGAACCAGGAATCAACCTTCGTCCCTCACCCATAGTTTTTATCCCTTTGTCCGACAGTAACGGGTTTAGGACTGAGAAGACCCGAGTACAGTGACCTCCATGGCCAAATCGAAGGTCCCGACTGACGACGGTTTCGACACCCAGTCTCAAGAGAACAGTATATACCAAACCGAGTCCAGGGAGACACAAAAGTCAGAGTAACATGTCTCTCCAGTGGGTCGAGACCCTAAACCCCGTCCTATGATTGAAGAGACCCGGAGCCAAGGGAGTAGACACTTTCCCCCGACAATTATCATGGACGACGTCCCCGAAGGGACCACAGGACCAATTCTGAAGCGGAAAGTTGTGTCTTCCACACCCAGACTGGGGACCAACCCCTCGATTCTAGGATATACGGAGGACTGGTTTTTTTTTTTTTTCTTTCTTTTCTTTTTCAAGGTGTAGAATTTTTTCCTTTTTGTTTTGTCATGGATAACGTCTACAATTAGACCCAGTTACCCACAGTCTACAATTGCCCATTATACGAATCTTATCGTGGACCGTACACCACTCGTAGATTGTTTATGATCGTTATTACTATCAGTGCCACTGACAGTAATGAAAATTTTTTACCGCTAGCTACTACGAATCGTCTTTCCCGTGACCGAACTCTCTTCCCCCAGACCCACGACGGGGCAGCGTGACGTCGAAACCCGCTCAGTCAGTGTGTAAGACTCGGAGTCCGAACAGACACTCTAGACCCCGACTAAGTCTGAACGAGGGTCGAGATGTCGACATGTGAGGGGTGGTCCCGAGTCGCTATGGGACGTCAGTGGGGGGGGGTGGGGGGCGATCAGTGGCGGGGGAGGGAGGAAGGGGGGAGGGGGTCGGAAGGAAGTAGACTCGAGGGTCGTGTGGACCCGGTCGACGAAGTCACGTCGACCGATCCCACAGGGGCAAAATCCACCAAGGTCCAGGATTTAAATCGGGAGAGTGTCCTCGGTTCCAAACGCCACCCCCGTCCCGGATACAGGTCACTCCGTCGATACCCTAGAAGTCTACTCCCCGGTCTTCCTGACTCATGGTGTGAGATCAAACAGGAACCACAGAGTCCGAATAGTACACTGGGATACCCCTGGAGTCAAAAGAGTAGATCATTGGTTTAAAGTACATACAGTTGAGGAATTTAGCAGTACAATAGAGGAAAGTCAGTGAGTCAGCACAGGTTGAGAAACGCTGGGGTACCTGACGTCGTGTGGTTCGACGGGACGACGACGACGATTCAGCGAAGTCAGCACAGGCTGAGACACACTGGGGTATCTACTGTCGGGTGGTCCAAAGGGGTAGGGACCCTAAGAGGTCCGTTCTTGTGACCTCACCCAACGGTAAAGGAAGAGGTTACGTACTTTCACTTTTCACTTTTCACTTTCCCTTCAGCGAGTCAGCACGGGCTGAGGATCACTGGGGTACCTGACGTCGGATGATCCGAGGAGGCAGGTACCCTAAAAGGTCCATACTCATGACCTCCCCTAACGGTAACGGAAGAGGCCTATTCTTGTTATTGAGTGACATAAAAGTCTTGCTACGACTCGTAGTTAAGTGTTGGTAAAGCACACCGTCCTACCTGTTCCTAATAGGGGTATAGAGTTCTTTTCACTCCGGCCCTTTTCCAAACCTCTGAACAGACTCCGGGGATCGAAGATTCTTTACCTTGGGTCCAGAGGTCTGAAGGCTAGTTCATTCACGGGACGTTTTTGTCTTCATTTCTCACTATATCAGACCTTTACACACACAGTCACAACTTAGTCGAAGGACAAGGATTTAAAAGGTAAAGTAGGTGGTAAAAAGAAAAAAAAAAAAAGACCCGTCGAACTGAAGGTGTAGAGACGGAAAAACATGGTTTGATAAAATACGAACAAAAAACCTCCGTATAATTTTATAAAAAACTCCAAAAAAAAAAAAAAAGGTTCAACATAAGGGTGATAAAGTCCCATAGAAACAACTACAGTCTACACATATATACTGTGCATATACCAAGAGAAATTCGGAAGGACCGGAAAAGAACCTCCTTTAAAACCTCTATTTGAGGAACTATACATGTAATAGGGGAATCGTTGGACAATGGTGACCTTAGTTTCCCTTTTTCACTAGAATAAAAATACAATATTTGTTCTATGAAACAAATTTTTTTTCCACACCTCCCCTTGGTTTCTCTTCCCCTTGACACTTGAACGGTCCCTTCCGTGTGAAGGAAACGAAGAACGTCCGCTTTGTAAGGACCCCTACCGGGACCGAGGAAATTTATGGTATCTCTGCTCCACCCCCGCCACCACGACTCGCACCCTTAGACCCTACGACCTTCCGACCGAGACCAACAAGGGACCCGAGGTACACGTAGTCTTGACCACAAGACGACGTACACCCACGCTTAGGTAGGAGTCTGTGGCATGTAGAGACACGAAAAGACACACCTCCAGAACCTGACATCCGACAACCCAACACAGGACACTTAACTCCGACGGACTTAAAAAAAGTTTGATAAATCTAAAAAGAACTTAGAACGAGTTCTTTCCCGAGTATTGTACTTCTTACAACAGAGTTAGAATACTGATATGTCTCCCTCGTCTTTGCTAATACAGGGAAGAGACAAATTCCCTGGACCACTGCCGAAATTTTAACTAATCTTAGTTCTGGTCTGTCCGGTGACGTAAGTTCCGACAAGTGTGGTACTGGGTGAGAGGAAAAGATATATGGGGAGAGCGGTTTGTTTTGGAGAGTGGTGAGGGGTACATGAGAAAGGAGTCGAATTAGAACAAAGGACCAGTCAGATGGGGACGAGGACCTCGGGGACGAACGGGTCCTTATAAGTTTGTGGGACCGGGAACACTTCTGCAGCAGAGAGGTAGAAGACTCTAGAGTCTCGTTATGACGTAAACAATGCCCTCGGAATTACACACAAATATAAGAACAGGGAACTTCGTCTAACCCCAGGAATATGGTCATGTAGGATAGTGGTCATGGACCGTACGTCATCCACGAGTTTTTTACGACCCATATGAATTCCCGTGACACCAATTCGTCGACACGAGTCTTCCGTCTCTGAAGACAGACTGAGGATGATGACGGAGAAAGAAGGATACGAGGAAGGACTCGGAGTCACAGGAGTAGACATTTTACCCACTTACTGACTACCGCGGGTGGAGTTCCGCACAACCCCTCCCAACACCTTTACTTGCTACCTTGTCTCGTGAGTCGTCACAGAACGGAGGTCGTTCATGGGTCTTTCACCGTTGTTAATGGTTTATCCTTTGAACTCCAGACCTTCGTCGAAACCAGAAACCTAGTTGGGGACCGGACCTCCCTCTTGTCCAAGACTCTTTCTGACAACACGGTCTTGAGTCCGAACGTCTACCGTCCCAACCCGGAATCAAGTGTCCAGGGTAGGTCTGGGACGGACAGGGAAGAGTGACGTGTGTGTGTTCTACAAAATCAATTTAAAAATTAATTTAGCGTGTGTTAAGTCCCGTAGTTTCAGGGTGGTTGAAGTAATCTTTGGTGGACCCTCCCACCTCCCTGTCCTTCTCTCCCCACCACTCTTCTGGGTGAGAGGGGTCGGAAAACGATGTCCCTGTCTTTTGTAGTCCTCAATGGGGGGTTTTCGACCCACCTTACTTTGTGGGTTGTCTTCCCTGTCCTCAGTGCTTTCGGTGGGACTCCGGACCTTCCACCCCTACTTGCCTTCCCTTCTAAGAAAGTCGGAATTTGAGTCCCTACAAACGTTAACAATCGACTTACGAAAGTAGATCTAGTCCAATGGTGGGGTCGGGGTGTCCTTGACATAGAACTCCCCCGGACCGTGTCGACTCCATCTTTCGAGACTCGACCGGGAACGAGGGAGTCGTGGAGGACCCCTCCGTGTCAAGGATCTTCGGTTTCACCGAGGGACCGAGGTGAAGACCCTCCGACAAGGGACTCGGTCCATCGACACGGTCCACCGTCGACGGGGAATCCCCGTCCCCTTACTCCACCCCCTTTGACCACGACCCCTGACCCCCTTCTCACAGTGACTCGGACGACTCGGACAGTTCCTGCATGGTACAATTTGTCACCTTTGTACCCCACGTCTGCCCCCCTGTCCCTCGAGAGGGTACTACGTCGGGTAAGGGTCCGATAAAAGGTCGTCGGGAACGCCCACGGTCCTGGTCCGAACCCATGGCGGATGGAAAGTACCCTGGACGACCAGAGTGGTGTCTCTTCTCCCTTGCAAACGGGTAAATGAGGGAGTCGGGTCGGGTATGAGAGAAGGTTTTCTTCCAACCAAACCCCACCCCCACACCCAGTTTCGATACGATGGACGGGCCCTGTGTCTCTCCACTCCAAAGAGTTTGGGATTCAGAGACCACCCCCCCAGTGTCGGGGTAGAGGGGACTCACATTCACTTCTGACCGACCGAAACGGTTGCGACAGGGAAGTTCCAACACCGGACAAGGGTTGGAGTTTCCAGCACACCTCCATCTTCCGGGACCTTCCCCCGTGTCAGAGACCGTGCACGGGGACAGGACGAGGGACGTTCGACCACGAGGAGGTCTCTTGGATTGACCGAGAAGAGTGCCCCCGCAGGGAGGAGGGATACCCTCCTGTTTTGGGACCTTGATCCTTTCCCCCAACTCTGCCCAAACCGTTGAAAGACTGCTGTGACCCTTTGTGACCGCCAAAGTAAAGTTGGTAAAGTTGGTGGTCTAAGGGCAGTGCAGACATTCCGGTGTCAGAGGCCCAGGTCTCTCTGTGGAAGTAACGTAAGTCCCCGTACGAGGGGTCCCGACCCGGCACGGACCCAGAGACCTCTTCGAGTGTGGAGGTACAACGAGAAGAGCAAAAGGGACCCCACCCCGAGGAGGACACAGAAGAAGTAGAGGGCCGGGGACTGGGTCCATATTCGTCTCCTCGGGGGGTCGTGGTAGTACAACGAGCAGGTGGTCTCTTTCGAGAACCGAAGGAGCATCATCTCCTGTCGGTCGTGGCAGACCCGTGTCCGAAACCGACACGGCCTGTGCAACACCCAGTCCCCTGACCACTTGAACTAGACATCAGGGCAGTGCATCGGCTACCGCTTCGGTTTGTCCGGCGGGTCGCAGTAGTATGGGGTCTTCACCCGCGACGGGTCGACCCCCTTCCACTTCTCCCGGGCCTCGAGGGGGTCGTGGTCCTCGTCCCCGTCCTTCTCCTGCGTCCGCAACTGCAACAACATCTTCCAATCTGCGGTCTACGACGGCAGGTGGCGGCCCTCGTGGAAGAACCACATCTACCGCAACTCGCTCTGCGTCTCCGACCGCTCGTGTGGCTTCTCCCAGGGGCAGGTTCTGTCCCACGGGAGGCGCGGAAGGACCAGGTGAGGCTCGGTCTTCGGTGGACATCGCCCCTCTCCCCTTGCTCGTACCCCTCCTCCTTCCTGTCTCCTCAAACGGTGGGTTCAAGTGTCTGACACAGTGCGACTAGAGTGGTAAGGTAGGGGGGGCGGGAAGGACGTTCTTTCCACACGTTTCAGAGGTGATGCACGTTTCGCGGCGTGTTCCCGACCCCCTCAATCAGGTCCTATCCTTGGGAAGGAGTACCCCGAGCGTAAGGCCGTCTCCTCTCTCGGTAATTTTACTAAGGAAAGGGTTAATGAAGAAATTAACGTTAACATTGCTCCAGGTATTTTGTCCTGTCCCACGACACTGTCGAGACATTGACCTGCTGACCCGACCGGACCCCGGGGGAGTTTTCGTTGCACCCTTTACCCAAGACTTCCAACTCACACCGATGTCGTGAGCCACCACCTCCACTGGGACCCACTCACTGAACTCCAGAGTCTCGGAGTGAGTCGGAGGGGCAGACACTCGACCCTCAGATGGAACGACTCGTCGTGAATACCGGGCTCCAGAAACCCCGACAAATGAGAAAGACTCTGATAGTAAAACACTGTGGAGGATGGGTACCTCGGAGGAACCGTGGGGTGACGGGTGGGAGTCGAACCGTACGACCCGAGGGGTCCGGGAGCTTGGGGTAGAGACACGGTGCTAGTGGGACTCACCGGTGGGAGTAGAGGGACGAAGAGTGTGGTCCCAAGTCGTGGGAACTAGTAAAAGACTTGGTCTTTACGAGAGGAGGAAGAACCTGTAAGGTGAGTAAGAAATTCCAGTTTCGGTCGGAGAGGTCCCGACTTCCGAGAGGACCATGGGGGGTCGTGGGTCTGGAGAAGGACCGAAGGTGGACGGATACGAAAGGAAGTTCTGGGAACGGACGGGACCCGACGATCCGTGGACGGGTACCCCTGTCATGTCAAAGAGATCGAATCTGAGGTGAAAGGGTCTTCCGTCCCCGGTTTTAGAATGTGCGTAACATAGAGGGCGGTGTACCAAAACCACAGTTCTCTAGACCTGAGGCTAGCCCGAGACAGTAAATTTCCGACCCACCGGGTACCTTTCAGATGAATTTAAGAGACTCGAGGGTACAGGAAGGCGACATCTGTAGACCCAAGTGCAAGAACTGGAAGGGTGAGGTTAGTTAAATGAGAGATGGAACGTCGGTCGTACTAGAAGGATGTCCTGTCTAGACGAGCCCCGGACAGGACCGAATTTCGGAGAGACCCGTAGAGGTGTCGGGAGTCCTTTGTCAGGCCCTAGTGAATTGAACCCGTCGGAGTGCCCGTGTCGGACGAGACCGGGTCGGTACTTCTTTACAGAGAGGTAAGGTCTCCTTGGACAAAAGGGACGTGACGGAGCTGAAAGTGCGGCTCCTAGCTGAGTGTGGTACCACCGTGTGCCCTGTCAGGACACCCTTTCGGAGCTCCCTTTCGGTGTCTAGGGAACTAGGTGCGCTACCCTTCTGACTGTGACGACGATGTCGAGCCCTCCTTTCGCGTGCCAGTACGGGGCTGAGCTCTGCTCCTGACTGAGGGGGCACCTCTGAGGTCTTCATGGAGTTCTAGGTACAGTCGTGACGTCTCCTTAGGAGTAAAGAAGACGGATCTTGCAAGAGAGGAGTGAAGAAGGAATGAGGTAGATCATGAAGGAGACCTTGCGGCCGAATCTTGGGAGGGAGGCCGAGAAGAGAGAGGGGCAGAGGTGGGGACGGTCCCAAAGACGTCGTAGAAAATACAGGCTCAGTGACGTATTGAGGGACTGACGATCCGTTCGCATCCTCGACGCAGATGGAAAAGTCTTAGACGTAGGGGTCTCGAGAACCGCGTACTAACCGGTCACTCATTATAGACGACTCACTTACGTGTATCCAACAAGACCTCCACCAGAACTCCTAGTCTCCTCTGTTCTGACCCGACATTCGTGCACCCGTCACAAGAGAAAGAGCCGTCTTGGAAACGTTTGTCCATGGGGGTCGGACCAAGACCCCCGTATCGGTCTCCCGGGGGTCGGGAGGACGACCAATGGAAAACTCAGGTCTTCTCCCTCCCTGACGGGGAAAATTTTAAGGTCTGGGGTCTCCCTTAGAGTCGGTTCTCCCTCGTTACTTACTATAGCAGGTTCCTTCCCTCCCCCTCCCGTGTTCCTACCCTCCTCCTCCCCCGGACCTCTCAGTGGACTCTGGGTCCAAGGGAGTGTTCCTCCTGGCCCCACCCCACCCCACCTCCCCCACCCCCCACCCCGTTGTGACGCCTCTCCTCCGGGTCCGCGACCCGGTCGTCTGTCGTGATGGAGGACCCGCGGACAGGGTTTCGTCTGCACTTACGTGAAAGGGTCTTCGACAGAGTGGTACGTGATGCGACTAATGAAAAGCCTGACCTCGGATCAAAGGGATTTCTGAAGTGGCCCGACGTACATTTAATCGGTTAGTCCTTCAGGGAGAGAGAGGGGAGTGTGGGGGTTGAGGTATTTCAGCCGCCCCGACTTCACCTCTAGGGACCCCGTAAACAGATTCACTCCGGACCCTCAGGTATGGTTGAGGGACCCCCTCCTTTACCCTCGACGACTCTGCCTCGACGGTCCCCAGAACCGTCGACGGGAGTGAGGTTGGAGACGGGAAGAGAGAGGGTGGAACTTGACTCTGACCTTTCCGGATCCAGGTGTCACCGAGTTGCTCCTTTTGTAAAAGATCCTGTCCACCGTACCCTACCCAGGGAGGGGTGGTGACCACGTTGAGTCGGACCCCTGAGTCTACGATTGGTTCTGCTACATCCAGTTGGTTCTACTTCAGACGTCTTGGTCCTTCTTGGACTTGTCCAAGTTTCTTTCTAATACAAGGACCTTCTGACTCGGAGTCCTCCTGAGACTCCCCCACCCTCCGACCCCCACGAGGATGGATTGCCCGACGTTACTTTGTGAAACACTACTACTATTACTAGATGGGAGACACAGCAGGTCATGTTGTCGGTGACCGGTGTGCACCACTGACTCGTGAACTTTACGCCGATGTCTTAGTCGAGTGTTGACTCATCGACTTAAAATTTTTAAAGTGACTCAAACTTACCTTTATCTGTGTACACCAGTCACCGATGACTTGATCTACCGTGTCAAGATTGGAGATCCCGTCCCAGGGGTTGGAGGTCCGGCACCTGGTCATACAGGACAGTCTAGTTGCCATCGCAATCTAATCTTTATTTTACACGTTATTTACACTACCCGTACTTAATAGGACTTTGGTAGGGGGGTGAGGGTTCAGGCACCTTTTTGACAGAAGATGCTTTGACCAGGGACCGCGGCATTTCCGACCCCCGACGACGAGATCCCCTGTTCTTGTCTCGCCTCACTAATCTTTATGTCCGGATCCCCCGGTCGGTCAAACTCTTAGGTAGGGTCCGACCTATGAAGGATCGACACCCCGGAACCTTCACTGAATTGGACAGACCACAGTCAAAGGAGCACACATACATCAGCCAGTACCACTACTATTATGGTAAGTCCCTTGGAGACCCCTTGTGTCCTCTACGACATACGTTTATTAGTTGTGTTACAGGGGTAATTATTAAAAATAAAAGACTCCCAGTTCAGACCCTTCTGTCGATTCAGTAGAGTTTCGCATAGAGAACGGTGGCAGAGTCCGTAATAACATTCGGACGTTCCAGTCTCCTACTACCATGTGTATATAAATAATTTTCTACGTTACAGGAGATCTTTCTCGTGACCTACTCTTCAGTCCTGTGAGCTTGAGAACTCTTCGTTGTCTCATGTCACCAGTTCACATTCCTCGGTCTAATGAAGTCTAGTCTAGGGCAGAGATGGTGAATGATCGATACACTAGAAACTGTTTAGTGAATTGGAGAGACACGGAACCAAAAGGGACACACTTCATATCTAACATTAGGGTAGAACAGACTTCCTGGGACTAATCCGGGGATCGAACGACCCACTGGAGGTCTTTCAATGAACGGGAGAGACCTGGGGTCCGAGAAGAAGTATACTACCAGTTTTGTTCCCTCGGCCCCGTCTATTTCGGGTTTCTACAAACTGTCCCAACAAGAAATCCCAAAGTCGAGGGTAGGAGGGGGTTAGGGGTGAGGGACACAGGGACCGACCGGTGAGTGGCTACTACTGCGACGTCCACTCGTCCCGTATCTTCCTCCACCAAACGAACTCGTCGTCCATCCTCTCGTCGTGTAACTTCTGCCACCACTCACTCGCTGGGTGCAACATCTTCCGGTGTGGGTGTATGAACTCCGTCTCCAATAACTTCCACTAGTACGGTTACTTCTGGTGGCTGTCCCCGTCCTGCGACGCCCGGTGGAACTCCAGGTCTACGTCCCGCCCCTTCAGGTGCCATGGTCCCGTCGTCCACCGGTCCCTCGACTCCGGGGACGTGTCGTCGTGCCAGTGATCCGTGACCATCTTCCACTGCTTCTACCCCCACAGGTCGGCGTCCCTCCCCGATAGGTCGTCCATGAACAATTCTTTGTGGTACCTCTACCTGCACTGGGTCATCTCTCTCTGCTGGTCCCGCTAGACGTCACGGGCGTCGTGTTTCCCGAAGAGGACCGACCGGAGACAGAGAGGGCCCCCCAGCCTTCAGGGGTAGTCACGGTACACGTCCTAAAAACTGGCGAAGTCTCTCCGGGACAAGTACCATCGTCTCCTCGACCCAGTCGAGTGTCGGTCTGACTAAAGGACCTCATGTCCCGCCGCTCGAGTGTAGACGAAAGACGTTCGACTTCAGGAGTTGACAGTGTACCGCCCACCGGACCTCCGGAGGGTGAGAAGAGAGTCTACCTCTCCAAGACTAAACCCCACTCGAGGTGGTGGACGAGGGTGGGAGTCCCCCGAGTAGTCTGTTCTATCCCCTTTCCACGGGCTATCCGATTCCGACCTGCCTTTACTGTTCAATCCCGTCTTCCCCGACCTTGGCTCGTCCGTCCTTTGGTCGCCCTTCACCCCCTCCCGTCCTTACCTTCCTCTTTCCCCCTCGTTCTCTTTGCGTCCCGCTTCCCCGAAGTTTTCCCGCCCCCTGTCGCACTTCTTCTCCACGTCTCTCTTTGTCCGAACCCGACGATACCCTCTCTTTTCCAAACGTCCCGCTCTTCCCCCTCCGTACGTTCCTCGACTTTCCTCCCACACCACCTCAAACGTTTCTCCCACGTCCGCTCCAGTCCCCGCGAGTCCCGGGCCCAGGAGACCTGGGCGTCACCTGACCTGGCCATGTTCGGTTGCCGCGCGCCAGAAGGGTTCGAGGTCGGAAGGTGAGCCGGGGCTTCGGAGGTCTGTAGGCTCCGGGGAGAGGGCCCTCTCCGCCCTGGTCCTGAGTAAAGGACTGTGCGGGGGTTGTGGGAGGAATTTCTCGGGCGCGCGGCAATAGCGGGAATTTCGGTGTCGGAGCCTCTTAACCGGAAGGCTTAGACCGAGCGCCGCCCGGGGACCGTCGGGCACCCGCGACGGGCGGGCGTCGACCACCACGACCCACAACCTAGAGCCATCGGCGCCTTCCCAGGACACCCACGATCTCGGAGCCGGGGGAAGGTCGTTCGGGAGGAAGGGGCGAGGTAGAGGAGCTCTCCGAATTGAGGGAGGCTGAGTCGAGTAGATGTCCCGGTAGAACGGGGAGTAGGCCCGTCCTGGCGCAGGGGCCTCGGGACCGAGGTGGGGCTCAGGGGGCCCCAGGTCTCTTGGCACCGGGGCGGCGTAGGGAGGTGGATCGGCACGAGTGTGAAGGCTATGTAACAACGTTACCGGAGGAAGAGGGATGAAAATGTCGGGAGTCGGGAGAGGGCTCGGACTTTGGGTGGTGGGTCATTTCGGGGGTGGGGTCTAAGCTCCGGGAGACCCACCGGGCTAGGTTGGGAGTTCCGTAATGGGGTGAGGGGGAGAGGCTTTCGGGGGAGTGGGACGGGTCCGGCCTGGGTCGGCGTTCGAGGACCGGGTCCCGACCGACAGGGATCGGCCCTCCGCTGGGGCCGCGAGTGGAGGAGACGTGACCGGCGGACGGGTGCGGCGGACCGCGACGTGGACGGCGCGGCGCGGGTCCCGGCCCGGGCGCCCTCTATTGAAGGACGAGGGTCGGGGACCACACCCGCGGCACGGTCGGAGCGGTCGGTCGAGGGGTGCACCTTAACCCAGCCGGCGTCCCGCTGGGTCCGGCGTCGGATTAGAACCGACGCTCAATAGGGCGGTCAGCACCCTCGTCCAGGGGAAGAGAAAGGTTCCGGTGGGGTCTGGGCCCATAGGGCGGGCCCTAGGGGGTGGTGAGGTCAATGGCGCCGAACGTCCAGGGTCATGGGGCGACGTAAGCTGGCCGACGGCCGGACACGAAGGTCTTTACACAAGCCCCCTTGTCGGCTCTAAGAAGGGCGGCAGTCAGGCCGCCAATCACCTTCCAGGGGGAGGGGGAGGGTCCCTACCCCGGACCCTTTACCAGCGGTCGGACCCAGTAGTGGTCCGTCGGCCCTCCTGGCTGAAAAAGGACCAAGGGCGAGATCGGCGATTGCAACCCATCGAGTGAAGAGGTCTCAATGGCAGGAATTGATCCTCCGACCTGAAACGGTCACCCAGAGTTGGAGGATCGACTATACCAACTTTCATTTCTGACGATAAACAAACATTATAAAGTTTGTGGTAAACTAATCAGGGAAAACTAAACACTTACTTTTCAGACTCTAAATGAACTTTTATGAATCTTAAGAGTTCTGGTGGGACGAAGGGACGTTCTTTTGGGGTTTCCAACTATCTATTTTGCTCTGTCCGTTAACAACTTCAATCGGAACCCATGTACCTCCTATGTTCTCAGAGGAATGAAGATACATGTAGACTTTTAAAGTTATTATTTTTCCATTTTGGATACCTCATGTAAATCTCAGAATGAACGATTGACGTATTTGGGAGTGGTCACAAAGTTTCTCGGGCACCGCCCGATACCCTTGACCTCCCCAACGTTACCTTATTCGTGGGTGGTTGTCGGGGTCGGTCACGTCTGGGGGTCCCACTCAAGACGGGGTCCGGACGAGAGAAGGAGGACTTTACTCTGAAGGACGAAGGATCAATACCCGTCCAGAGATCCACCTCCTATGATAAACTAGTGGAACAGTGGAACGTATAGTTTAATGGGAAAACCCCTTCCTTTCCGAATTTCCCTGACTCGACCAGGAGACTGAACCTCTCAGAGTGAGGTCCCGGTTTGTAATTTCCCACACCCAAAGTCAAACACTTCTTGTTGGGGATTTGGACGAGAAGAGAGAATCCGGACTATAAAGTGATACTGTTTATGAAATCACTGTGTGTCCCGTTTGAACAGAGACTCTCCGGCACCAAAGGACCTTCCCGGGAAGGCGAACCGTCCACGTCAAGTCAACGAGTCAGGACAGGCTGAGAAACGTTGAGGTACCCGACATGGTACGGTCCGAAGGGACAGGTAGTGGCTGAGTGCCTCGGATGAGTTTGAGTACAGGCAGCTCAGCCACTACGGTAGGTTGGTAGAGTAGGAGACACCAGGGGAAGAGGGTGGAAATTAGAAAGGGTCGTAGTCCCAGAAAAGGTTACTCAGTCAAAAAACGTAGTCCACCGGTTTCATAACCTCAAAGTC
The DNA here is from genome assembly GCA_006410555.1 of Capra ibex. Classification (NCBI taxonomy): domain Eukaryota; kingdom Metazoa; phylum Chordata; class Mammalia; order Artiodactyla; family Bovidae; genus Capra; species Capra ibex. Next base: position 6,081,444 of record SJYO01033645.1, read on the forward strand.
GAAGTCCCAGTCAAGAAGGTTACTTATAAGTCCTGACTAAAGGAAATCCTAACTGACCAACCTAGAGGAAAGTCGGGTTCTCTGAGAGTTCTCAGAAGAAGTTATGGTGTCAAGTTTTCGTAGTTAAGAAGCCGTGAGTCGACAGTAATATCAGGTTGAGAGTGTAGACATGTACCGTCCAATTGTCCTTATAATTAATAAATAGACTACTTACACGACAGTGGACCTAGGGGACCTCGTCTTTATATACTAGATATTTCCGGGTTACGTGAAGTGTCTCTCTCTGGGTCCCTGTCAAATGTGACCTATAAACCCCGTGTCAGACCCGAGAGGCCTCCGGTCCTCTGGTTCCACATAGGGACACAGGTTAGGGAGGGGCCTGTGACATAGACTATAAGGTGGCAACAGACGTGAGGGAACTAATTCCAACACTATCCGGTCATGACATTCAGAGTGTCTCGGGTTAGGAGAATCGAAAAGTGTCCCTTTCCTCGTCACCCCTACAAAGTATCGCTAGATTCCGGAATCCTCGACACGTCAAACACGTTTGACGAAAACTCAACAAAAACTTTCACTTTCACTTGAGTGAGTCAGCACAGGCTGAGAAACGCTGGCCACCTGACATCGGGTGGTTCGAGGAGGCAGGTACCCTAAGAGGTCCGTTCTTATGACCTCACCCAACGGTAAAGGAAGAGGTCCCCTAGAAGGACTGGGTCCCTACCTTGGGTCCAGAGGGTATAACGTCCGTCTGAGTAATTGGAGACGTAGTGGTCCCTTCGGGAATTTATGTTCTTATGTCAGAGAGTCTTTTGGAGGATATCTCTGTGTCTTGAAGTCTAGGTTCATGATTGTAGTTTCTAAAGTTCCCTCCTTTCCTTCGGTCCGACTTTCTTCCCCCTCCTCCGCCCCCTCCCCCCACTTTCCCCACCGGAATGTCTGCAGAGGACGGTGGATGTCTATGGGTCCGCAATACCCTGAAAAGGGACCCGGAGGTCTCTTCCATCATGACCTTGAACCGGGATGGTCTTTAGTCTGGTCTTGGTCTTAAGCTCAAGAGACGGTTCTCCTCCACTAGTCAGAGGTTAGGACTTCTGACTAGGTTAGAACTTCTGACTCCCGGGAAGTTGGTCTAAGGACGTAGGTCCTGACCCCCTGATCCTTTTGTCCCTTCCTATCCTTCCCAATTCCTCTCCTTTCTCTCTCCCTTCCCCTCTCTCCAGTTATTTCAGAGAACAAGGAATGACCAGCCCCGTGAGATTCAACAAAAATTCCTTACAATTAACAAATTAGGCAAATATTTCCCACTTCAAAATCCAAAACAGTTCTTATTAATAGGTCCCACACTTGAACCATACTCCGCCCAGTATTCCAGTAACTACACCGTCAACCTGTAATTACCCACACCAGAATAAAAGAATTGGAACTGACCCTCGGTGATTACTACAGTCTTCCTCTGTTATGGATGGTCTGTCCCACTTGTCTTGATTGGAGGGTCCCTACTCCCCCGTCACCTGACCATGGTCCTCCCGGACTCACGAGGACCCTTGTGTGTCCACAACTGACAGAGTTCGGACTCAAGTCGTTCCTGAGGACTCGGTCAACATACACCACCTGTAATGACTAAAAGGTGGTTTTAAGTAAAGGGTAAACGGGTTCTATTAACATACCAACGGATCGGTCTACCGTGTAAAGGGTCCGAGGGAACACCCCTCCATTTGGTGGTGCACTGAAACACCTAGCCCTTACCTCCACTACGCAACATACAAGGTTCAGATCCGGAATTTTCCACTCCACCCACGAGGAGGCACAAGAGAGGGAGAGAAGGACATTGGGTTCTGGATTTACACGGATAGTGGGTCGACAATGGTACCTCTACTCCAGTTAAAAATCTCCGACAACCTCTTCCTACTACCTTTCTCGGTCCCAAAGACTAACACACCTCACCTCGGTGGACGGTTGGACGGGACTGACGAAACTCTGACAAGAGTCTCTCCCCGTAGTTGAATGTAGGGACTTTGGGACTACCGCAATACTTCCCTAGAGAAACAATGTCGTTAATCCGGAAATGGGTGTATGACTGGCATCAGATATATGAGGAAAGAGGAGTCTATATACACATAAGAGATCTGTTTTAACCCCGAAGGGACCCCCGAGTCTGTCATTCCTTAGACGGACGTTACGTCCTCTGTTAAGGGTGGTGTCATCGATAAGTCGTGATGAAGGGACCACCGAGTCTATTATTTCGCAGACGGATGTCACGTCCTCTGGGTCCAAGTCAGGGACCCAACCCTTCTAGAGGACCTCTTCCTTTACCATTGGGTGAGGTCACAAGAATGGACCGTTTAGGGTACCTACCTCTTCGGACCATCCGATGTCAGGTATCCCAGCGTTTCTCAACCTGTGCTGACTCGCTGAAGTGAAAACTGAAAGTTGGAGAAACACCTTACTCACCTTCAGTGTGGTGGTGATCTCTATGGACTAAATTCTGGACACCGAGATACGGGACTTTTCGAATTTTCCGAAGGGTAAGTGGGACGCACACTAAGTTTTGTTTTTAGACAGGACTTGACAAGTCAAGTCAGCGAGTCAGCACAGGTTGAGAAACGATGGGGTACTTAGTGTCGTACGGTCCGGAGGGACAGGTAGTGGTAGAGGGCCTCAAGTGAGTCTGAGTGCAGGTAGATCAGGCACTACGGTAGGTCGGTAGAGTAGGAGCCAGCAGGGGAAGAGGAGGACGGGGGTTAGAGAGGGTCGTAGTCTCAGAAAAGGTTACTCAGTTGAGAAGGGTACTCCACAGGTTTCATGACCTCGAAGTCGAAATCGTAGTAAGGAAGGTTTCTTTAGGGTCCCAACTAGAGGAAGTCTTACCTAATCAACCTAGAGGAACGTCAGGCTCCTGGAAGTTCTCAGAAGAGGTTGTGGCGTCAAGTTTGCATAGTTAAGAAGCCACGAGTCGGAAGAAGTGTCAGGTTGAGAGTGTAGGCATGTACTGGTGTCCTTTTTGGTATCGGAACTGATCCGCCTGGAATCACCCGTTTCATTACAGAGACGAAAACTTATATGATAGATCCAACCAGTATTGAAAAGAAGGTTGCTCATTCACAGAAAATTAAAGTACCGACGTCAGGATTTGACATTTTATTACATTTGTCTCTTCTTTTTTCAAGACTAAAAAAAAGTACTAACCTTACAAGAAACCTCACAAGGTCCCCCCTTTTTTCGGAAAGGAAACGACCATGAGTAACGGGTGGGGTCCTCGACCGTTTATAAAAGACATTTCCTGGTCTCTCATTTGTAAAATCTGAGTCACCCAATATGCCAGAAACAGTGTTGATCAGTTGTGACGATAACATCACAACATTGTTTGTCCACGACGATGCAAAGTTATTTTGAAATATTTTTATCCGGTACCTGACCTAACCGAGTGACCACATCAAACGACTGGGGACCAAGTGGGAGATAATTGAATTGGAAGAAAGAATGATTGTAATGGGTATAAAATAAACATACAGTTACACAGATGGATTTTTATGAGTAAGTGGTCTGGAGGAACGTCGATCTACACCAGTACACTGTATGAAAACTGGTTTCTCAATATTCGACTCTTAAAGACCTCTTCGGAAACGAAAAAATATATTCATCAGAAATAACGAAGAAAAAGAATGTACAAGACAGATATTACGTCTGTACACCAGACCTACCCGTCGTTGGTGGAACATTGGTACTCTGTTCTCTATGCTCCTTTCGTTTCCTACCGGCTCGTCTTCACATCCCTCTCGGACGGGTTCAGGGAATCTCGAACGTCTTCGGTGGCAGGTCGAGACGTGGCGGATGACAAATAACGTCCTCTACTTATTCGGGGACAGTCACGTGGGAATGTCGTTCCAGTCCCAGCAGAGAAGGACGGAATGTTCGATATAGTCCATTGAGAAATAACGACCTTGAGTACAGATTCTAAGGTCATTTCGGACCCCAACCCACTATGACCCAGACTTCGACGTTCCCTCCCCTATGTCAATAGTCCCTCACTTATGTTCGACGTCTCGACCTCCGGCCGATCTCTTAAGGTTTCGTCCCGAGCAAACGATCTGCCCCTAATCCTCACCGTCTCGGCCCGTTTAGGGTTTCGCACTCTACGTACCGGTCCTTTGCTTCCTGACAATCGTTTCTTCAAGGTCACACCCTCTCCCACAAGACATCTGCTCTCTCCTCTCAACTCCTGATCGTTCTCGACCAAGAGACATTACTATTGTAGATAGTCTCTGTCGTGGAAATACGATCCCAGACCGAAGACCCTTCGTGAATGAAACTCTAGCACGTCCGGAAAAGCCCAAAAAAAAATTCTAGATCCTATCGGTTTTCGTAATGAAGGGTTTCGAGGACATTGTGTGTGGACTCATTAGGGGTTCGGTCTAACTACTAAGGGGTCCAATCCACGCTTGGACACCCTCACTCACTGTCCTGGTCAGGACGGGTCACCTCTCACAAAATCATTGTGAATTGGGAATAACCTCCGCCGGGGTACGGTCCTAAAAGGTACATGTTGTACCGTCAGGAACGTTGTTCCGACGCTCCCTGTGAGAGAACAAAATTAGAGACAAAATGTCTACTCCTTTCACTCTAGGGTCTGTACTCCCCAGTGATTGGGTTCCAGTGGGCCACTCCTCCCTTCTCAGTCTAAATTTGGGTCTAATCAGACTAGCGACTCGACTTCAAATAAGGTAACGTACGCGAGTCAAGAGCCTCGGGCCAAAGGGCCAACCAGAGGACCCAGTAACCAAGATACCCCACTGGAACCGTAATGACGGGAGACAGGACGTCAAACAACTCCCCGTCTATACACGGAATCCGGAGTGACGGGGTTGGGAGTCCCTTGAACGGCTCGACAGAGTTCTCGGGAGACCAACTGGGTGATAACCTAGAAAAAGAGATTGAAAAAGTGGACAATCAAAGTAGAGGGTGTACTTAACATTTCAGGGTCACCGTCTTTCGTACATCGATTATCAACATATAGTAATAGTCCGGGACAAGACCCGGTACGGGACCGAGTTATGACGTACCTGATTAAGAAGATCGGAGTACTATTGAAAAACTCTACGACATAATAGGATAAAATACCTTCTCCCTTGGCTCTAGGTCCCTCTGTTTCATTCAGTGGATTCCAGTATCCTCGAACATCTGTCATCTCGACCCTAAACTTAGGTCCGGCCGACTGAATGAATTGATACTTACAATATGACGGACAGAAACTCACATGTCGTGAAACGCCAAATGTTTCGTAAAAGTTTGGATAATTTTTTTTTCAAAAGTCTTATAATCTTGAGATTTCACACAATCTCTAGCAGATAAGATTTGGGGAATGTAATGTCTCTTCCTTTGTCCAGGTCTCTCCCCGTCAAATACTTTTTAACTCTGTCGGTGATGAGAGGACCGACGACTGTCGGAACGTCTACGGTTCGAGGAAGGGACCTGACCTCGAGGCACTCGTGTCCCCGACACGGTGACCCGTGGAATAAACTGTATCATCCACGAGTCCCTCATACACAATTTACTTATACTCAGATTCTACTAGTTGCAGCTATTAATAGTCAAGTCAGCGAGTCATCACAGACTCAGAAACGGTGGGGTACCTGACGTCGTGCGGTTCGATGGGACAGGTAGTGGTTGAGGGTCTCGAACGATTTTGAGTACAGGTAGCTCTGCTACTACGGTAGGTTGGGAAAGTGGGAGACAGTAGGGAAAGAGAAGGACGGAAGTTAGAAAGGGTCGTAGACCCAGAAGGGGTTACTCAGTCAAGAAACGTAGTCCACCGGTTTCATAACCTTGAAGTCGGAGTCAGGAAAGTCACTTATAAGTCCTGACTAAAGGAAATCCTAACTGACCAAACTAGCAGAACGACAAGTTCCCTGAAAGTTCTCAGAAGAGATTGTGGTGTCGAGTTTTCGTAGTCCAGAAGTCACGAGTCGAAAGAAATACCAGGTTGAGAGTGTAGGTATGTACTGTTGACCCTTTTGGTATCGAAACTGATCTGTCTGGAAACAGACATTTCATTACAGAGACGAAAAATTATACGGTAGATCCACCCAGTGTTGAAAAGAAGGTTCCTCGTTCACAGTAAATTAAAGTACCGACGTCAGTGGTAGACGTCACTAAGACTTCAGGTTCTTTTATTTCAGACAGTGACAAAGGTAACAAAGGGGTAGCTAAACGGTACTTCACTACCCTGACCTACGGTACCAGAAACAAAAAACTTACAACTCAAAATTTGGTCGAAAAACTGAGAGAGAGGCGAAAGTGAAAGTAATTCTATGAGAAATCAAGAAGAAACGAAAGACGGTATTTCCAGTACAAGTATTCCCACAGTAGACGCACAGACTCCAATAACTATAAAGAGGGCCGGTATAACTAAGGTCGAACACGAAGAAGGTCTCGTCGTAAAACGTAGTACATGAGACGTATATTCAATTTATTCGTCCCAGTGTCATATGTCGAAACAGTATGAGGAAAGAGTTAAAACTTGGTCAGGTAACAAGGTACAGACCAAGATTGACAACGAAGAACTGAACGTATGTCTAAAGAGTCCTCCGTTCATTCCACCAGACCATAAGGGTAGAGAAATTCTTAAAAGGTGTCAAACAACACTAGATGTGTCAGTTTCCGAAACCGTATCAGTTATTTTGTCTTCATATACAAAAAAGACCTTAAGAGAATGAGAAAGATACTAGGTTGTTACAACTGTTAAACTAGAGACTAAGGAGACGGAAAGGATTTAGTCGGACTTGTAGATCTTCAAGGGCCAAGTGTTTCACAACTTCGGATCGAACCTCTTAAAACTCGTAATGAAACGATCTTACACTCTACTCACGTTAACACACCATCAAACTTGTAAGAAACCGTAACGGAAAGAAACCCTAACCTTATTTTTGGCTGGAAAAGGTTGGTACACCGGTGACGACTCAAAAGGTTTAAACGACCGTATAACTCAAGTTATGAAATTGTCGTAGTAGAAAATCCTAAACTTCATCGAGTTGACCTTAAAGAAGTGGAGGTAATCGAAACAAGTGTCACTACGGAAGATTCCGGGTGAACTGAAGCCTGTGGTCCTACAGACCGAGACCCAATCACTAGAGTGGTGACACCAATAGGCCCAGTAATTCTAGGAAAAACATATCGAGAAAGTACATAAGAACGGTGGAAAAGAATTATAGAAGACGAGGACAATCCAGGTATGGTAAAGACAGTTATAATAGTCCCTTTACGTTTAGTTTTGTAGGTACTCTACAGTGGAATGTGTACAGGTTTCCTGATAGTAGTTTTTCTTGTGTTTATTACTCACAATCACTCCTACACCTCTTTTCCCCTGGTAGCGTGCGGAACCGCCCTTATATTTAACCACGTCGGTGACACTTTTGTCATACTTCTCGAGAACTTTTCGATATTTATCTTGATGGTATACTGAGTTGTTAAGGTAAGGGCTCATACATAGGCTTTTTTCGGTTTTTATGATCGAACTTTTCTAGGTACGTGGGGTCACAAGTGTTGTCGAGATAAATGCCATAGGTTCAGTATCTTCATTGGATGTATACAGGTAGTCTATTTACCTATGTCTGCTTCTGTGTGTGTGTGTGTGTGTGTATGTTGCTTTATGTGTCTTTTCTATTTTTAAAACGGTAAACGTCGTTGTACCTACCTGAGCCTCCCGTACTTCACTTTATTTGGTCTGTCTCTTTCTGTTTCTGATATACTATAGTGAAAAACGTACCTTAAATTTTTTATGTCACTTGATCACTTATATTGTATTTTCTTCACAGAAGTGTCTATATCTCTCGTTTGATCACAGGTGGTCACACACACGACCCCCAATTATATCTCCGTCTTCTCACCCTCCATGTTTCATAACCCGCATTCTATCCGATGTCACTACATGTCACTATATGTTACATATAGTTGTTCTATATCGGTCATAAAACATTATTGATTTTTACCTCATATTGGAAATTTTTTACCTCATATTGTATTTTTTAAATTTTTATTTACCTGTACTCAGACCACACCCGTGTAATAGTGTGTGTGGTAAAGTGGGGTCAATACGGAGTTCCGTACATTCGAACTACGAACCGTGTCTCAATTCACAGGACCCAACTGATCTCAAGTTGGGAGGTTGAGTAGGGGTCTTGGACTCTTATTTTTGAATGAACTTTAACCCAAAATTGTCTACATAAAGTCAATCTTACCCGAGTATGACCTAATTCAACCTGAGATTTGGGACACTGACCACAAGAATATTTCTCGCTCCAAACCTCTGTCTCCACTGTGTGTCCCTTCTTCCAGTACACTTCCGCCTCCACCTCCGACCGCTCCCACCTCACTCCGTCGATGGTCAGTTCTACGAGGTTCTCAACGACCTCTCGCGGCCTTCGGTCCTCTCTTCGTACCTTGTCTAAGAGGAGGTCTCGAAGGGCTCCTTGGGTGGGAACTGTGGAACTACAACCTGCAGGTCGACCGACTTGACACTGTCTCATTTAAAGGTAACAAAACTCGACGACTCAAACACCACTAAACAATACTGTCGCAATCCTTTAATTATATCTTGGACGCACGTACGATTCAACGGAGCCAACACAGACTGAGAAACGCTGGGGTACCTGACATCGGACGGCCCGAGGAGACAGGGACCCTAAGAGGTCCGTTCTTATACCCTCACCCAACGGTACGGAAGGAGGTCCTCTAGAAGGGTTGGGTCCCTGACTTTGACGTAGAGAATTGTAGAGGACGTAACCGCTCGTCCAAGAAATGGCGATCATGGTGGCCCCTCCTTTAATTATGTCGTCCAAACACTTTTTGTTTTAATTTTTGAGAACGGACTGACTATTTACAGAACTATCGTTGTTGATAGTTCAGAAAAGAGTCGGAACCGACCCCCACTGTCCTCTTTCCCGTGGTCGACGGTTAACTTTCGATTTGGGGGGTCGTCCGGAGTTCTGTATCACCTTTCGAGGAATCTGGAGATCAAAACCCAGACCATAGATGTTAGAAAACTGAAACCTATTAAGAGAGGTGGAGAGACCTGGAAACAAAAGGAGTAGCCATTTTACCCTCTCCTCGGTCCGAACGACCAGAGATTTTCTTCTTTGAGACTGGGAACGGTGTCTACCATTCACCTCCCTGCCCCTTCTCGAACAACTTCGTTTTACCTTATATAACCGACTACAAGGACTCTTCAGGTCCCCCTCACCGACCGAAATCCACTCGAACTGGGTCTTCGAACGTGTACGACACGACTCAACGAAGTCGGCACATGAAGAGAAACGGTAGGTTACTTGACATTGGATGGTCCAAGGAAGGAGACAGGTACCCTAAGAGGTCCGTTCTTCTGACTTCACCCAACGGTAAGGGAAGAGGTCCCTTAGAAGGACTAGGTCCCTAACTTGGGTATAGAGGACGTAGAGGACGTAATCGTCCGTCCAAGAAATGGTGATCACGGCGGACCCTTCGGGGGTCGTCGGGTTTGTTGCAGTAGTTTGTCTAGAACCAGGCCCGAGAAGAGGTTCGCAACCGAAACAAGAGTCTGAGGTATACTACCGTTTACCGAAATTCGTAAGGTCTGGGGTGTGGTAAGTCCAAAAAAAATTTTTGTATCTGAAATAAAAAATCTCGTCAAAATCCAAGGGTGGCTTAGACTCGTTTTCATGTCTCTAAAAAGTACTGGAGGGAGGGGATGTGTACATGTCGAGGGGTAATAGTTGTGGGGGGTGGTCTCACCATGGAAACAATCTTAGGTACTTAGATGTGACTATGTAGTAATAGTGAGTCTCAGACGTCAAATGTAATCCCAAGTAAGAACTACGAAATATAAACTACCCAAAACTGTAACTTATACATATACATATTTCTGTATAGATGGTAATATCATAGTATATGTTAGTACAGAGATGGGATTTTTTATAGTAAGTTCAAATTCAGACCACCCCTTTTTTTTTTTAGTCCCAGAGTTTTCGGAACTCCAATCGAGACTAACCAGGTCGAGACCAGTGTACTGGTGGGAACTGGTTAGTAACACCGGTCCATCTATTTAGATCGTAGACATTCGTGTCGTTCGAGGTGGTAACCTGGGTCTATTCTACTAGACTCTCACCCCTTCGAAACCGAGGTCTTTATTTTCAATCTTCCCCCTTCTTCTTTACCCCCCACTACGACTTGACCGTTTGATGGACACACACACCACTTCCGGACATGACCTACTTCCTTTCGCATAGACCTCCCGACATCCCTGGAGCAGGGAGAAGGAAACGAGGACACCAATGTGGAACAAGTCACAAGAACGTGTAAGCGGGGATTTAGACAGATCTAAGAACAGAGTCCTGAGTCACGTCTGTAGTGAAGGGATCCCTTCGAGAGGTCAATCTGTTCCAGAGGGGCTACACGTGAGGACGTCGAAGTGAAACAGTTACTCAATACTTCCTTCATGTGTGTCCTCCGTAGATAATTATGAGGAAAAAACCCGTTCCTTCAGAACTAGAGGAAAACCCTGTCGCGGGAGGAACCGAGAACGACAGTAACCACGGTAGTCAGGTGACAAACGAAAGAAGGTCGGTTTCACAATGACTTTCACCCCCCAGACCGACGGGCAACGAGATTTCGGTTATTTCTCTGTTCCAACCACCTTATTTTTCAACCGAAATAAAGACTCCGGTCGTTGGACCTCCCCTCTCGCCTGAGAATGAGTTTCTGACTGACGGATGGTGGTTGGTAGTCACCCAACATCCATCTCCCTCCCCGACGTACGTCTTTGTCGTGTCAATCGAGACTGACAGTAGAACTTTAACCGGTACCTCACCAGACCAGGCACAGTAGAACTAACAAAATTTATGTCAATCAGATATCAAGGTCGCAATCAAACCAGGGAAATTAAATTCCACCCAAGAGTCTTGACACCGTCGAATCCAGTACCGATACCAGTCCAGTAGTACATAATTATCAATTAAATGAGGTGGACCACCCCTAAAGTCGGAGGGACACGGACACTCACGGGTCAGCGAAGTCAGTACAGACTGAGAAAGCGCTGGGGTGTCTGTCGTCCGACGGTCCGAGGAGACAGTCACCCTAAAGGGTCCGTTCTTATGAACTCAGCGAACGGTACGGGAAGAGGTCCCCTAGAAAGGTTGAGTCCCCAGCTTGGACGCAGAGGACGTAACGTCCGTCAAAGAAATGACGACTCGGCAATCCCTTCGGGATATTCTGTCGAGTTTCCTGTCCCGAGTTTTATAACAGATAGCGAGAACTTCTCTTTGATTCCAGGAACTGAGACGAATTAATAAACCAGAACAAAATTACAAAAGGTGTCTGTTTTCTATCCGATTTCTGTACGCCCACCCCCACTCCGTTCCTGGTGACCCAGGACGACTTAAAATTTTCCCCACTCATACTGGGTCCAGTACGATTATTCGGGCGACTACTAAATAAGGAAGAGACTTAGATCGATAGTACCGGGGTGAAGGGGGTTCACGACACCAAGGTTCTTGTCCCACCCTCTTCTCTTTCCCTTCCCGTCGTCCTTCACATCTGGTCCTACACAAGTATTGCCAAACAAACGTCTTACCGACGGTCATCCGTCTATTTCCAGTTCTGACCGAAGAAAGAAACCAAGAACCGACATTTTGACCGTCCACCGTACATCACTACCACTCCACCCGGCCACACCTATGGACCCTTAAATTTTAACCAAATCGTTTATAGAAGACTAACTAGAAAGACGAACTGTGGGGATGGGGACCGGGAGAGGAGAGACAACCTAAGTGACAAGTTAAGTATAATAAATACTTTGTGCAACCCGAAGGGTCCACCACAATCACCATTTCTTGGGTGGACGGTTATATCCTCTGGATTCTGTTCATACAAACTAGGAACCCAGCCCTTTTAGGGGATCTCTTCCCGTACGTTGGGTGAGGTCCTAAAGACCGGACCTCGGTCAACGGGACGGCTCAAAGATATTCTCTGTGAGAGTACATCAACTCTGGGACTACGACCTTCCCTAACCCCCGTCCGTCTCTTCCGCTGCTGTCTCCTATTCTACCAACCTACCGTAGTGACTGAACTACCTGAACTCAAACTCACTTGAGACCCTCAACCACTACCTGTCCCTCCGGACCGTACGACGTCAGGTACCCCAATATTTCCAGCCTGTACTGACTCGTTGACTTGACTTGACTTGTACATCAACTCTTGGTAACAATACGTGACTTCAAACCAAAGTCAGAAGGTTTGAGTCGGTTTGAGATAAATTTGACCCGAAGTGGGGAGCTTTCCAGTTTATCACTTTGCAGGTAAAAACCCAGTAAGAACTGTAGGGACTTTAACATGTTCTGACTATTAGGACACTAGTCCTCTCCCTGTAGTATAAATTGGTTACATTGATGTAGTCCTTACGTTTCTTCCGTCCAATAAACCTAATAATGATTGTAAACTTGTAAAAGTTCATATTCGTTCGTAAAATCTTCATTAGGTTCTACTTTTAAGAAAACACGAAATATATAACTCTAATAAAGTTAGTTAACGACTTATGTGTATATAAATAAAAACATCCCATTTTACCGTGTTATTAATCACTATTAACTTTTGACAATGAAAATACACTTTTTATTAACAAACGTTATTAACAAACTTTATTATTCAAAGTTTTTAAATTTATTTATCCTTTTATCTGACTACCAAGTATACTTATAATTCTCTTTCCCTTAATCGATCTATTGAAATCCTTCTTGTAAAATAAGAAAACCTTGATTATTTACAAATATGTTTAAATTTATTCTCATGGGGGGTTTTTTTATTCACTTATTCTCATGGTTCTTCTTATTATCTCTAAGTTAATAGAAAACATTAAGGTTAGAAATCTCTTAACAAACCGTCTTATCGTAAAAATGGTAATTTGTTTTAATGAAAATTCTTGACATAAATTAAACATCAATGAATTAAGGTAAATTTGATAACTAGAAACTTGTTTTACAGATAAACTCTTAATAAGAATAGAACACCCTATTTAATTTTCGGTTTACAGACAAAACGGTGGAGTTTTAAAATGTTCCTTCTTTTTAAGACTATATTCCTGTCGTTTTAGGTACTATTTAATTGAAGATGAGTCTGTACTACTTCTTATACTTTTCACACTTCCTTTTCTCTTTTCATTTCTCCATAGAACGTGAAATTATTTACGTTTTTAGAATAGGAAGGTGATCGGAGTAAACTTTTATTCTCCTATGAATCTCACCGTTTATAGGTCGTATATTAACCTTCTCCACTAATATCTCTTTCATCTTAAGGACATGTATTACAAATCCAAAAAAAAACCAATCCGAGTAAGTATACATGTAATACATGTTTTTAAATATAAAATTCACATGTCAAGACACTTAAAACTGTTCGTACATGTGAACCCATTGGTGGTGCTATTAGTCCTATCTCTTATCAAGAAAGTGGGGGTCTTCAAGGAAGACCAGCACTCACTTGACTGAAGACAAAGATATCAAAACCAAAAAGGTCTTTCAGTATACTCACCTTAGTCTGTCATACATCGGAGACACAGACTGTAGAAAGTGAATCGTGTACGAAAATTTTAAGTAGGTATAACGCACATGGAATTAAACAAATATATCAGTGGTCAACTAACAACAACAGGTCAACGAGTCAGCACAGGCTGAGAAACACTGGGGTACCTGACGTCGTGCGGTCCGAAGGGACAGGAAGTGATAAAGGGCCTCAGACGATTTGAGCACAGGTAACTCAGTTACTACTGTGGGTTGGTAGAGTAGGAGACAGTGGGGGAAGAGGAGGAGGAAGTTAGAAAGGGTTGTAGTCCCAGAAAAGGTCACTCAACAGAGAAGTGTAGTCCACCGGTTTCATAAACTCGAAGTCTAAGTCGTAGTCAGGAAGGTTACTTATAAGTCCCAACTAAAGGAAATCCTAACGGATCAAACTAGAGGAACGACAGGTTCCCTGAGAGTTCTCAGAAGAGGTCGTGGTGTCAAGCTTTCACAGTCAAGAAGTCACGAGTCGGAAGAAATGCCAGGAAGAAATACTTGTTCAGTTCTTCGTCGTCAATTTTGACCTGTACCTTGTTACCTGACCAAGGTTTAACCCTTTCTTCATGTAGTTCCGACAGATAACAGTGGGACGAATAGCTTGAATGTACATCTCGTGTAGGACACTTTACGACCCGACCTACTTCGTGTTCGACCTTAGTTCTAAAAACCCTACCCCCGTGATACTTATTTCGACGATATTTGAAAAAAAATAAAAACATGTCCAGAAACAACCTCCAGACAGAAGTAAAGAGAACCCTTCTATTGGATCCACATTGTATCAATAATACCGTTTATATCTTTGAAAAATTCTCTGACTGTTAAAAAAAGGTCCTACCGACATGGGTAGTCTTTACATCCTCTCAAGGTTGACAAAACGTAAGAATGGTCATGAACCATAACAGTCGAATTTTACAAGTAGGGAAGATTATTTACACTTCACTAGTAAATGACACCAACATTAAAAAGAAAGGAGATGACCGATTACTACAACAGAAAAAATACATGGAACCTTTTCCTTTACCGTTGGGTGAGGTCATAAGAACGGACCTCTTAGGGTACCTGTCTCCTCGAACCACCCGACGTCAGGTGCCCAACGTTTCTCAGCCTGTGCTGACTCGCTGAAGTGAAGTGAAAATGCATGGGTACACGATAAGCATAAAGAAAAAATCACTTCGTAGAAAAGAGTACAAAACGGGTAAAGACTTAACCAAACAAACGAGAAGTAAGAACTCAACACTCTATTTTAGGAGATAGTTTATATACGTATTTTATAAAAAAGGGTCAGAAACTAAACTGAAATGTAAGAAAATTGTCATAGACACCTTCGCGTCTACAAAATTTTAAACTATCCAGTTAAACAATTAAAAAAAGAAAATACTAGACACGAAAACATATACTAATTTTTTTTTAGAAACAGATTGAGTTCCAGTGTGTATAAAAGAGGACATAAAAGATCCTCAAAATACCAAATTTCTAAAGATAACTTTAGATACTAGGTAAAACTCAATTAAAACATACACCGTTCTCCACACTCAGTTCTAAAAAAAAGGAAAAAAATGTTTCCACACAACTTTACACGGTCTTAGTAAACAACCTTTATCAAGAAAGAGGAAACTTAATGGAATTGTGGAAACAACTTTTAATTGACACAATTTGTCGGACGGACGGTTACGTTCTCTATATTCTCTACACCCAAACTAGGGACCAAACCTTTCGGGAGAACCTCTTCCCATACCGTCGGGTGAGGTCATAAGAACGGAACCTCTTAGGGGACCTGTCCGACGTCAGGTGTCCCAGCGGTTCTTAGTCTGTACTGACTTCACTGAATTGTACGTGTAGACATACTTTCTCGAATAAAAACTTGAGAGAAGATAAGGTGAATATATACATATACATATAGGTAGGAAAAGTATGTATATTTATCAATATTATTTATTATTATATTCGAGTAAAAAATCGAAATATGGTTCGAGACTTAAGTTCATGACACTCAGGTGGTCGAAACAGAAAAAGTATCTGTCATGAAACCAAGACAGATCCAAGAAACGAAAAGGTATATTTAAAATCTTGACCGAACGGTTAAAGATGTCTTGTTTTGTTTTGTTTTTTTGGTTGGACGAGTCCGAGAAAACTCTAACATAAGTTATATATCTAGTTAAACCCCTTTTTATTACAAAATTAAAACAGAAAACTAAGTACTTGTAGTGTGTAAGTAAATAAGCCCAGTGACAGAGTAGTTACAAAACATCAGACATCGTTTGTTTCGAAAGTGTAGAAAGTGATGTAAATAAGGACTAATGAAGTACAAAAGACAACCATGACATTTACCATGAAAAAAAAATTTTTTTTAGAGTTAAAGGTGAACAAATAAAGACATATATCTTATAGTAACTAAAAACATATAACTAGAATATAAGACGTTGGAACGAACTAAGTGAATATTCGAAATTATCGAAAATTTTTGTCGAAATAACTCTATATTTAGTGTGTAGTATGGTAAATGGGTGAATTACATATGTTAAGTTACCGAAAGTTATATAAGTGTCTTAACACGTCGGTAGTGGTGGTAGTAAAATCTTCTAAAAGTAGTGTGGTCGTTTTGGAAGTATGGGGACTGGTTAGTGAAGGATAAAAGGGGTTGGGGGACCAGAATCCGTCTATCATTAGATGGGAGACAGAGACATATGTAAACGGATACGACGACACTTGATGTTTGCCTGCGAAAGGTTTCCGTGGACAGTAGACGGACACACCTCTGACTTGGGACGTGACGACGTCGACGACTGGAAGTTGTAGGGGCCTTCCCTTAAGTCTCTCCTCTTACTCCGTGACACGAGGTCCCTTTGACCACCTTGTCCAGAAATCTATCAATCTATAAAAGTCCTTGACTAAAGTTCTAGGGTTAGGAACGTCGAGGAGTACAGATCTTTTCGTGATTTAGGGAAGTACTACTGTAGTCGAGGAACACTGATCGTCTTTGGGAAAACGTTCTACTCACGAACTAACGTCACTTGAGGAGGACGTGGTTTTAGTATATAACTGGAAGGGGGTCATGCAGAAACCTCGTCAAAGAGTCCTGACAGACCCACGACCGAAGGACTAATGTCAGGAGTAAAACAGGGTTTATTTTGGTGAGTGTGCGAATGTAGCACACGAGAAAAAATCAGTAACGACCTGTAAAGTATATTCATTTAAGTATGTTAGACACCAGAAAACACTAACCGAAGAAAATGATTTGCACTACAAAAGTTTCAAGTAAGTACAAAGTCGTACGTAGTCATGCGCTAAGGAAAAATCCCGACACATAGTCAGTATGATGATGATGATGAAGGCACTTAAGAACGGTGGAGAAGAATTATAGAAGACGAAGACAATCCAGGTATGGTAAAGACAGGAAATAGCTCGGGTAGAAACGTACTTTACAAGGGAACCATAGAGATTAAAAAAACTTCTTTAGAGATCAGAAAGGGTAAGACAACAAAAGGAGATAAAGAAACGTAACTAGCGACTTCTTCCGAAAGAATAGAGAAGAACGATAAGAAACCTTGAGACGTAAATCTACGAATATAGAAAGGAAAAGAGGAAACGAAAAGCGGAGAGAAGAAAAGTGTCGATAAACATTCCGGAGGGGTCTGTCGGTAAAACGAAAAAACGTAAAGAAAAGGTACCCCTACCAGAACTAGGGACAGAGGATATGCTACAGTGCTTAGAGTAAGGTATCAAGTAGTCCGTGAGATAGATAGTCTAGATCTAGGAGTTTAGATAAAGAGTGAAGGTGACATATTAGTATTCCCTAAACTAACTCCAGTATGACCTTACCAGATCGTCAAAAGGGATGAAAGAAGTTAAATTCAGACTTAAACCGTTATTCCTCAAGTACTAGACTAGGTGTCAGTCGAGGGCCAGAACAAAAACAACCGACATATCTCGAAGAGGTAGAAACCGACGTTTCTGATATTAGTCAAACTAAAGCCACAACTGGTAGACCACTACAGGTACACATCTCAGAAGAGAACACAACAACCTTCTCCCATAAACGATACTGGTCACGTAAAAGAACCGTTTTGAGATAATCAGAAACGGGACGAAGTAAGGCGTAAGGTTCCGGTTTAAACGGACAATGAGGTCCACAAAGAACTGAAGGATGAAAACGTAAGGTCAAGGGATATTACTTTTCCTGTTTTTTCTAGAAGTACTGGGTCTATTAGTACTAATACACTAGTGATTAGATCTCGGTCTGTAGAACCTTACACTTCAGTTCACCCGGAATCTTTCGTAGTGATACTTGTTTCTATCACCTCCACTACCTTAAGGTCAACTCGACAAAGTTTAGGACTTTCTACTACGACACTTTCACGACGTGAGTTATACTGTCGTTTAAACCTTTTGAGTCGTCACCGGTGTCCTGACCTTTTGTAGTCAAAAGTAAGGTCAAGATTTCTTTCCGTTACAGTTTCTTACGAGGTTGATGGCGTGTTAACGTAAGTAGAGTGTACGATCATGTCATTACGAGTTTTAAGAAGTTCGGTCCGAAGTCGTTATGCACTTGGCACTTGTGGGACTACAAGTTCGACCAAAATCTTTTCCGTCTCCTTGGTCTCTAGTTTAACGGTTGTAGGCGACCTAGTAGCTTTTACGTTCTCTCAAGGTCTTTTTGTAGAGAAAGACGAAATAACTGATACGGTTTCGGAAACTGACACACCTAGTGTTATTTGACACCTTTTAAGAGTTTCTCTACCCTTATAGTCTGGTGGATTGGACGGAGAACTCTTTAGACATACGTCCAGTCCTTCGTTGTCAATCTTGACCTGTACCTTGTTGTCTAAACAAGGTTTACCCCTTTCCCCATGTAGTTCCGACATATAACAGTGGGACGAATAAATTGAACATACGTCTCAGGTAGTACTCTTTCCGACCTGACCTTCTTTGTGTTCGACCTTAGTTCTAACGGTCCTCTTTATAGTTATTGGAGTCTATACGTCTACTGTGGTGGGAATACCGTCTTTCACTTCTCCTTGATTTTTCGGAGAACTCCTTTCACTTTCTCCTCTCACTTTTTCAACCAAATTTCGAGTTGTAAGTCTTTTGCTTCTAGTACCGTAGGCCAGGGTAGTGAAGTACCCTTTATCTACCCCTTTGTCACCTTTGNGGGGTTTTTAGTGACGTCTACCACTGACGTCGGTACTTTAATTTTCTGCGAATGAGGAACCTTCTTTTCAATACTGGTTGGATCTATCGTATAAGTTTTCGTCTCTGTAATGAAACGGCTGATTCCAAACGGATCAGTTCCGACACCAAAAAGGTCATCAGTACATACCTACACTCTCAACCTGACACTTCTTCCGACTCGTGGCTTCTTGACTACGAAAACTTGTCACCACAACCTCTTCTGAGAACTCCCATGGAACCTGACGTTCCTCTAGGTTGATTAGGTAAGACTTCCTCTAGTTGGGACCCTAAAGAAACCTTCCTTACTACGATTTCGACTTCGAGGTCATGAAACCTGTGGAGTACCCTTCTCAACTGAGTAACCTTTTCTGAGACTAAGACCCTCACTAACCCCCGTCCTCCTCTTCCCCTGCTGGCTCCTACTCTACCGACCTACCGTAGTACCTGAACTACCTGCACTTAGACTAACTTGAGACCCTCAACCACTACCTGTCCCTCCGGACCGCACGACGCTAAGTACCCCGGTGTTTCTCAGCCTTTGCTGACTCGCTGACTTGACTTGACTTGACTTGATGACGATGATTCAGCGAAATCAGCACAGGCTGAGACACGCTGGGGTATCTGCAGTCGGGTGGTCCGAGGGGGTAGGGACCCTAAGAGGTCCGTTCTTGTGACCTCACCCAACGGTAAAGGAAGAGGTCAAAAGGAAATTTTAACCTCCTTCAATGTAAAGTCATGTGTGTCCGTTTCAGCATAGGCTGAGAAACACTGGGATACCTGACATCGGGTGGTCGGAGGAGACAGGCACCTTAAGAGATCCGTTCTTATGACCTCATCCAACGGTAATTCCTCTTCTCTTTTTTTATATATATATTCCTCTAAGTAATACTCCTTAATTGAGGACACTAATACCTCATACTCTTCAGGGTACTAAACTATAGGCATTCGACCTCTGGGTCCTTGGGACCACCACATCAAGTCAGAGTCAATCTTCGGGCGCATAGTCTCCCCGACTCCGACATTTAGGGTCGGACTCCGTCCTCTTCTACGAGTTTGTCACTCCGTCTTTCATTTTGCCTCCTTCTGATAAGGAAGAAAGAACTGGAGAACAAGATCAGTCCGAGAGTCAAGTGAGTGCGACCCCTCTGGCTGGGTGAAATGCCTCAGACTGTTAGGTTCACTACTAGAGTAGCCCTTTATGGAAGTGCTGTTGTCACAAGTTACACCCACGGAACACCGGTCAGTCCAACTGTATTTTACTTGGTAGTGTCCGATTTATTGTAAGGTATCATACTTATATGGGACAAAATAAATAGACAAGTAATCGCTTACCCGTAACACAGGAAAGGTGAAAAACCCATAAAATTTATTACGACGATACTTGCAACCACGAGTCTAGAGACACACCTGTGTACAAAATAAAGATGTGGACAACTCACCTCACAAGACATCTACAACCAACACAGATCAACCATATATCACAATTCAGGATGTAAAGGAATAATTGGTACGCAGGTAGTAACAACATAAATAAGAACTATCACCCTACAATCCTCTTCCTTTACCGTTGGGTGAGGTCACAAGAACGGACCTCTTAGGGTCCCTGCCCCCTCGGACCACCCGACGGCAGATACCCCAGCGTGTCCTAGCCTTTGCTGACTTCGCTGAAGCGTCGTCGTCGTCGTCGTCGTCACCCTACAACTTCCGGTCGTTAATAACATCTTGACTACATTACCTGACTACAAACACAGAGACGAGTGGGGAAGGAGTTTAAGTATGAAACTTTGAGGTAGAGGGGGTCACACCGACATAAACCCTTGTCACGGAGATTCCTTCATTAATTCCAATTTACTCCATTATTCGGACTATACTACCTAATCGTAGGAACATTCATTGTCTCTCGAGAGAAAAAGAAAGACACTTGTGTTTCTTTTCCGTTGCACTTGTGTGCAGTTCTGCCGTCGACGGTTTTCCGGTTCTCTTCTCCGGAGCCTTCCTTTGGGCAAAACAACCGCGGAACTAGAGCGCGAAAGGTCGAAGGTCTTGAACTCTTTACTTAAAGATACCAAATTCGATAGGTCAGACCCCGTAAAACACTATCATCGGCCTCGTCTACTTATGTGGGCGAAGAAGGAAGTCAACAATCAAAACGGTGCACATAAGACCCCAAAACAATGGTCTGTGTGTATACGAACATTAACAGTATTAACAGAATTACCTAACTGAGAAAATAGTTATATCTAGGAAAAAAATAGAGAACTTTGAAAAACAGAATCTCAAAGAAAACATCCTATAATTATATTGACGGGGTCAATGTAAAATCAATACTAAACATACCTTATAGAAAAAGATAGATGATGAAAACTAGATAAACACAGAAATCTAGATTTCGCTCAAAGAGCGTTAGTCGTATATCACACACTTAAGAAAAAGAAAATTAGGTACAAAAGGTTAGAGACGAAATATTAACCTCTGGACTTAGATAAACGCACATTTCATTAATGACCTTCTTTTCTAAAAACGACAAAAGATACGTACTATGTAGAAAAAATAAGGAGTTAAAAAGGAAATAACGGAAAACACCAGTCAACTAAAAAAAAAAAGATAACAAAATAAAACCAAGAGAGGAAAAATTCTTTTCAGTATAAAAGTAAAAAAAGAACCACAAAAGGGACTCCTAATGTCAATTTTAGCATAATTTAGGGGTGATTTGGATTCATGGATTTGATTTATGGTCAAATCAAAGTTGGTATGTGTTCTTGAGACGGGAAGATGTCTGGGTGGGAGAAGGGAAACACAACAGTAACAGAGATTAATGTACTCAGGACCAATCTAAATGTGAATAACAAAATATGTAAACTGAAAACTTAGAGTATCCTTTTCTTTCTGACGTCTACTTAATACACGTTCATGACCGAAAATATAAATGGGTACGTCGGGCAACCGATAAAGAAGACGGTAGAATCTAAAGGACGACTTAGAGAGGTCGTTCAAAAGGCCACGTCAATAGTATACACAGTCGAGGGTCTAAAGATAAAACAAGGAGGAACATTAAAACCAGAGATGTAACCATAACAGATAAAACACTATGTAGTAAGACTAAAGAAAAACAAGAAATAGATACCAATGGAAATAGACAGACTCGTGCAAATTCTGTTAACTAAAACTCCGAAAAAGATCATTCAGGTTACCCATTTAGTAGAATCATTGTCAACGATAAAAGAATAAAAGGTCACTTACTCTGAATCGAAGACCAAAGAGACACACAGAGTATTATAAAAACAAACTTATGACCTGTAAAACGTATCATATTGCACCGTAGTGACCTCGAGTGTAATAGGGACAGGGACCTCAAACAACAACGAAGAAGAACACCAACACTATAAAGTAACAATAAAATTAACCGTTAAGGGATTACTCTACACCAAGTCTACCATTTGTTAGGTGGACGTTACGTCTTCCAGACCCAAGCTAAGGACCCACCCCTTCTAGGGGACCTCTTCCCTTACTAATGGATGAGGTCATAAGAACAGACCTCTTGAGGTACCTGTCTCCCGGCCCGTCCGATGTCAGATACCCCAGTGATTCTCACTCTGTGATGACGCACTGGGTCTGAAAGTGAAGAAAAGTTACTATATACCACGGCTCAGTATACTAATAAACGGTCAACATACAGAAGAAACCATCTCAAAGATAAGTCTATAAAACGGGTAAAAATTCAACCTAATAACCAAAAGAACAACTGAAAATTCTCAAGAAACGTATGAAACCTATGTTCAGTAAATAGTCTATACACAAAACGGTCATAAAGAAGGGTCAGACAAGTCAAGTCAACTCAAATCAGCAAGTCAGGACAGGCTGAGACGCTGGGGTACTTGGCGTCGTGTGGTCCGGAGGGACAGGTAGTGGTCGAGGACCTCAAGTGGGTTTGGGTACAGGTAGCTCAACCACTACGGTAGGTTGGTAGAGTAGGAGACAGTAGGGGAAAAGGAGGACGGGGGTTAGAAAGGGTCGTAGTCCCAGAAAAGTTTACTCAGTTGAGAAGCGTAGTCCACCGGTTTCATAACCTCAAAGTCGAAGTTGTAGTCAGGAAGGTTACTTGTGGGTCCTGACTAGAGGAAATCCTACCTGACCAACTTAGAGGAACGTCAGGTTCCCTGAAAGTTCTCAGGAGAGGTTGTGGTGTCAAGTTTTCGTAGTTAAGAAGCCACGAGGCGAAAGAAATGTCAGACGCCAAGTAGAAAAAAAAAAAAAAAACGCCAAGTAGAAAAATAGGAGCATTGAAGATAACGTCATGTCTCCCAAAATTAAAGTCACTTCGAGTTTGCTAGCTAAAAAGAAAATAGTTAACACGAAAACCACAAAACGAAGCCACTCGTCCCCAAAGACGGTTGTAAACTAACAACTTTTTTGTCCAAACTTTACTGGACGGGTCCCAGTCAGTCACGTCTGAGGTGGAGGTAAAGGAGTAGGTCTTACAAGAAGTAGACGGTGTGTCCTCCGTCGTCCTCACCACACACAGGTGTACGCGCACTCACACTCGTACGTCCGTTCCTATGTAGACTTAATTACATATTTAGATATAGACTTTGTTGGATCTTTCGTCTGTTCTTCGTTCGACTAACAACCTATTTTTCGTTAAACCAACTTGTTACTCTATGTCGACGAATGGACGATGTGTTTGTTTTTCAAGTCCGGCTGTGATGTGTTACGACGGTCTTACCCCTCGTTGGGCTTAAAAGTGGGTGACGACTCCCGCTCATTCTACCAGCTCAGTGAAATCTTTTATCAAACCGTCGAAGAATATTACCAACTTATATGCGTAGGGTGTACTGGGTCTTTAGAATAACAATCCATAAATGGGTTTCTTTACTTTTTAACATAAGTCTGCTTCTGGATACGTTCTTAGAAATATCTTTGGAATAAATATTATCGTTTTTTGACCTCTGTTAGGTTTGTAAATCGTTCTCTACTTACCCATTCGTGTCACACCATAAAGGTATGTTACGATGATTTTCACTTTATCGGCGAACCAAATTCGTTTTTTTTTTTTTTTTCCTACTGAGAGTTTTTGTAAAATGGTTCTTCTGTCTGTGTTTCACCATACATTATACATTCAGGTAAATATACTTTAAGATCTTGCCTATTTGTGTTTGACTAATATCTCTCGTCTAGTAACTAACTGACCCCTACCTACCGAACTAATGTTTCTCCGTGTATTCTTGAAAGACCCCACCACCTTTACAGTTAGTTATAGGACGAACATACCAACAATATACCCATATGTATAAAAAGTCTTAAATTTCAGATGTGTATTTTTAGACGTAAAATGACATACGTTAATATGAAGTTTCTGGGACTACGACCCTTCTATCTTCCGTTCTCCTCTTCCCCCGCTGTCTCCTACTCTACCAACCTACCGTAGTAGCTGAGTTACCTGTACTCAAACTCGTTTGAGACCCTCTATCACTCCTGTCCCCTCGGACCGCACGACGTCAGGTACCCCAGTGTTTCTCAGTCTGTACTGACTCCATGACTTGTTGTCGTTACGACTATATTTTTGTAACCAACTTTACCATAAAGACCGGGGACAAAAAGTTCATAATAATTAAAAATACATGGTATCCCACGGGAATTTTACAATTTTTTCACATAAAATTGAAAATAACAATAGAGAAATGAGAGATAAGGGTAGAGATCATAAAACCCGAAAATTAAAGATTTATTAAAAGGTCGTTAATGCGTAAACGAACTATTTCAATCTTGTGTAAACTTTCAGAAAAAAGGTCCAAAGTTTACTCAGTTGACTTTCCTTAAATCAACCTTTACTCACAAGTGTCGGTAATCAAGTACAGAACTATTCCAGTAACCTGGGACCCCACTAAAACGTTAAAAGTATACGTAAAACTTTCGTTAAAACAGACGAAAGATCCAACAAAGTAAAATTTTTAAGTAAAAGTCAGTAGGTACAGGTGAATGGATAAATCGATACAAAAAGTGTTTAAGGTGTCTTATAAAGAGAAAATCTCTCCCTCTGTTTTAACTGTCGAGTGCCTTTGTAACGGTTGTTCGTCTCGTCAGTATTACGTCACTTTTATCTACTCCTGAGATTCAATTTTTTGTTTTTAGAGTTCAGACTCTCTCCTGATATTTTTACGTTTACATAACGGTGTGTTTACGTATTTTTACTAAATAAATGTTTCAAGGGTTTAAGACAGTGAACAAACGAGACTGGAACCCGTTCGAATCGGAGTAGGTCGGAATAAATGACCGGACTTTTGACCCCTGATTATTATCTTGGATGGAGTACCTAACAGTTCTAATTTACTCTTTTAAGTACACTTTCAGATCTCGGGTCACAATCCGTATATGATCTGTAAATTATTCATCAACCCTTCTCGACGACCTCCTCCCTATCCGATGGGTGAGGTCATAGAACCCGAAGGGAGCACCGAGTCGACCGTTGTTAGACGGACGTTACACCCTCTGGACCCAAGCTAGGGACTCAGCCCTTCTAGGGGACCTCTTCCCTTTCCGATGGGTGAGGTCATAAGAACCCGAAGGGAACACCGAGTCGACCGTCGTCAGAGGGACGTTACACCCTCTGGACCTAAGCTAGGGACTCAGCCCTTCTAGGGGACCTCTTTCCTTTCCGATGGGTGAGGTCATAAGACCGGACCTCTTAAGGTACCTGACATATCATATCAGGTACCCCAGTGTTTCTCAGTCTGTACAAACTCATTGAAAGTTTTTTTGGTCAATAATAATAATAATGGAGATACCTTCTTTTTTCACGGCTCACCTGTACAATAGTCAGAAAAACTAGTGTAGAGGACCCCAGTATGACTCCCACACCGAGTGACCGACCCCCGAATATTCCACTAAAACACCTCCCCGACCACATTCCTTTTCCTTCCAGTCAACGTTCTGACCCCTAGGAGTCTCCGAAGTGTAATTCTGTCGAAATACCGAATACAGACGTTCAAGACTTAGGTAGGTAATTGGTGAATTGTTAGATGACTAAGGAGTCACAGGGTTCATATATCTAGTTCCTAGAACGAGTGTCCGACCACCCATCTGCTGTGGTCCCACCTATATCTCGGATGTACCGGAGTTTCGAGTGCAGGTGGGGAGTCCAGTTTCTCCTCCAAGTCTCCGACTTTGACTGAACTTTTTGAGAACCCGTTTCGGTCCGACCCTGGACGGGGACCAGGGGTCAGACTCGTTAAGAAGGACCGTGGACACTAGAATCATCGGGTCCCATCTTTTGTCACCACACTGGGATGATCCCCTCGTCAGTGAAAGTGGACCCTTCACCACCGTAACTTCACGCTGTCCCTGTTCTACCCCTCATAACCCTGTGTCGACCTCCTTCTTCCCGACAGGTCCACCATTCTGTGTCTCGGTCCTCTTGTTCTCTACATAGACCCTTTGTAGTTTATGGGAAGGAACGTAGTACCCTGAACGGGAGGGTAGGGTGTTCCCGAAGGACCCCCTCTGCCTTAAAGTCCCGACTGTGGTCCTGGAGAGACCACTATCTACTTCGGTGTGGACCGCTAAGAATTGACGATGGGCCTGTCGTGCCTAAAGAGGAGGGACCGATGGAGAAGAGACGGGTCCGTGTGACTAACCTTGGACCGCGAAGAGTCCTGACTTCATTGTCTTCTCTATGAGTGGACCGTTTCAACGTCTAAGCGACCGTCACGTTCCTTCCCGTCCGGGTCACCCTCCCCGACTGACCTTACCTGGGGGACCTCCCGAGGTCGACGGACAGGGGCGGGGAGGCAGGATCTCCACCGGGTCCCCGCCTTCCGCTCAACTGCGTGTGAACTAGTTTCGGTCCCGACCCTTGGGGACGGGAAGAGTCGACTCGTCAAGGAAGACATAGGGGTGACCGCCTAGACGCTTAATCACTCAGAAGGCTCGAAGGTCGATGGTGACCTGGGATTCAGGAGTCTCCCCACCCTAAAGGGTCTAAGACCCCGACTGGGAGTCTGTACGACTTGAGAGTCATTCGCAAACGAATGGATAATGAGACACGCCTTGGACAATGTCATTGGTGGACAGTGAGACCAGGCGACTGTGGACCCCCCAACTAAAATGAGAGCACCACCAGGACCCTTCGTCCGCCGTAATAAAAGGGGTAAGAGGTCTTCTCCTTTGTCCGGGTCTCTCCCCTTCACAGGGTCTATCCCCGAACGAGCTCCAGTCCACCTCTACCTGACACCTGTGTTTAGGGTCGTCTACCGGAGTCTCGGAGGGGACCGACGGGAAGGTGGGGACGAAGGGTCCCAGCCGGGGGGTGGGGGGGTGGGGACGAGGACCCCGGACCGAGACCGGTTCGACTCTCTCAGAAAATCTTCGCTAAGGTCCGTCTCCTTCCGGCTTCCTTGTTGAGTATCGTCAACCTGACCCTCTAGGAAAACCACTACCCTTTTTTCCGACATACCAGAATATAAACGTTACTTCTCGATCAAAAGGAAGTAGGAGGGGGGAGGTGGGGTTGTACCTATATTTCGGAGAAGTCCGATGAAAATCCCCTCCCCTATTGACCTTATTCTACTACCTGTTAAACTTGGTTTACGACCACCCCTCTGCCCCGTTCTCCTTTGTCCTCCTGAGGAGGGTCCCCTGAAGGAAGAGACTGGTCATCTTCGACTGAACCTCCTCCCCACCCACGGGGACAACTACGAAGTAGGAGTTTCCGGGCCCGTACCCATACTCACCCCACGGACCTTAAAGACTTCAGGCATAGACGATGCCAACCCGTACCGACAAGCAAAGGTGGGAAGACCCCAATTCCTGAATCCCTCCCTCTACTCCAGTGCCAAATACTTTCGAAGTTGATGTACCGAAACCTTTCTACATTGTATTTTACGTCTATTTTACAAATACGTTCCGTAACCGTTATTATGTTTCGGGGAGTCAATTTTTAGTTTCAGTCGTCTCAACGGGACAAAGGACCTAGACCTCCTCGATTCACTCGACAATTGACCCTTAACATTTGGACGGCGTACCACACGACCACGATCCGACAATTTGTCTCTATGGACGGAAGGCACACGCACGTGACGACAGAAGTGCGTAGACTTAAAGATTAAAGACGACCCCTAAGAGTTCTGCTAACACGACGAAAGAGATGTAGGTGTCACTATTATTGAAGTTTAGAAAATAGACATAGGACATTGTTGCAGTAGGTTCACAAGAAATTTGCCACCACGACCTTTTGCGTGGACTTTTAGTTATTGTAACCTTTCCTTCACTCTACACTATTTTGCAATACTTCTGGTTTGGTGGCCGCCCTTTACGACGCGACAATTAAATCGACTCTCGCGCAACACTTTATAATCTCCATTACGGCCCTTTTATTTTTCACCGTAACTTCGTTCTTATACGGTGTCACCCCCAATACGTCGTGTGGGGAAGGTGAAACGTAAGTAAAGATACCGCTTTAATCAGACCTTAATACGTGCAAAACTTAGTACGTTCCAGAAGTCCTTGTGTGCGAAACGTATTTTACGCTGACAAGACACGAATAGTCACCCACCCTCTACCCAGTCAATAAGACTCCAAAAGAATCTCCTCCGTGGAAAGAGAAACACAGAACCGAACCCGGAACCACTGAAGTGAACATTTTACCCTGTCCGACCGAATAGAGCGAGATAATCTAAAACAACTTTTTCCGTGATAGTAAAAGACGGGGTTTCCACAGAAAAGCCTCTGGCTCAGGTGTCGGGCGTGCTTTGGGTAGAACTAAGTGACACTCTGACTGAAAAGTTTATGATCCACGGTATCTCCTAGGGAGTGAATAGGACCACCCTACGTAGGTCCACCTTGCTAGGGACCTCTGTTCTCGGGCAATAGAGGTGGGGATATCTACACGGGACCACCACTGTCCAACGCCGGCTAACTTTTCCAGGTGCCTACCCGCCCTCTTTCGGCCCACACTACCCCTGGGCCGTGGTGATCTCCCGTCGTGGTCGTGTGCCGACTCTGCCGGAGACGGTCCCGGACCGGCCCTCCCCGCCGAAGGGAGGTCAGAGACGTCGGGAGTCCTTCCGGTCCGGGTCAAGACTCACGTTCACTATGGTTACGCCCTCTAGCCCTGGGGTCCTGGGACGAGAATTCTCCGAATGTAGGAGAACCTCCTCTGTTCTATTTGTCCATTCATGTAGTATTTGTTCCGAGAAAGTTCACGTCATTGGTCGTTACACGCACGCACACGCGACTCGACACAGAGAAACGCTGGGGCACCTGACGTCGGACGGACCGAGCAGACAGCCACGTCAAAATGTCCGTTCTTACGACCTCACCCGACGGCAAAGGATGAGGTCCCTTCATCGTTATTTCGCTACGTTTATTTTATCACTACCTCCTCCGTGGGCGTCCCCGGAAGGGTCCACCGCGATCACCATTTCTTGGGCGGACGGTTAAGTCCTCTGTATTTTCTCTGCGTCAAAGTTAGGGTCCCACCCCTTCTACGGGCCTCCTCCTTAACCGTTGGGTGAGGTCCTAAGAACGGGCCTCTTAGGGTACCTGTCTCCTCAGACCGTCCGATGTCAGGTACCCAGTGTTTCTCAGCCTGTGCTGGTTCGGGAAGTCGGGAAATCGTCCGTGTGTCCTTGGCTGACTCCTCCTGACGGACCCCTCCACTGTCGTACACGGGATTTACCCCTCTTCTCGTCACTAGACTTCTAGATCCACGTGTACCCCATGGCCTTCCCCAGACAGACCCCCGGAGGCTCCCCGGACCCCTTCGAAGGAGTGTCTACTCTTGTGCCTCTTTTGGTCTCCGGTTCCGTGTCTGAGTCCAGTGTCATTCAATCCCTGTCCCGATTATTTTTGGAGTCTTCTTGAATGGAAGTTCATGGCATTGAAAGGGAGTTTGGAAGGAGAGGGAGGCCCTGACACCGTTACTGTTCGGGAGGTGGGGTGGGGGGGTGGGGGG